>WOVY01002373.1:0-125128 GCA_013436015.1 Rhipicephalus annulatus
TTTTTTTGCGTCTAGCCGCATTAATAGTTCTGTCACCCCTTCCGAGGATATATTTATTAGGCTTGAAGGACCTGGCACCGTCATAATACTCAAGTTTTGTGGTCTTGGGAAAACGCTCTGAAAGTAGGAAATAAATGCGTTTGCTATTTCGTTTTTATTTATGACAGCGGTTTCTTCGTTCATTATTTCATCAGGGATACGGTTGTCTTTGTTTTGTAAGAACTGGTAAAATTTTCGTGGACTCTCTGACGCAAAGCGGCCTAGTGTCTTGGTGTAATAATGTTCCCTAGCCTCCTTCAACTTGGATGCTAAAGTATCTCTTAGATCGTGCAGAACTACATCATTAGCTATTTTTTGCTTTATTCGCCTTTTAATTTTGCGTTTTAGGTGCATTAGATCGCGCGTTATCCAAGGGTTTGTACGCCAACTTTTTTAAGTTTATCTGGAACAAAATTGCGAATGCAGAAGTGGCAATAAAACCTGAATCGTGTCCATAGTGAGTTAACACTGTCATCGCAAAATGATAGCAAAGCTTCTTCTAGGTAGTGAACAATCAGGAAATCGTCTGCAGCAGAATACTGTTTTACAACTACTGGCTCAGGTCCAGATGACCTTGTTCTACAAGGTAAAGAACAATTTAAATTGACCAATTTGTGATCAGAAATGTCATCTAAAACTGTTGCCATACAGGATTCCAAACTTGCGGAACAGAAAACGAGATTTAGTATTGAAGAAGCTGAACTTGTCACGCGCGTAGGATCAAGGACTGTTTGCGTAAGGGAGTAAGCAAGCGACATGTCTAGTAATATTTCAGCACTCTGCACATCAATAGAACCACATTTCATCGATTCGCAATGCATGCCTGGCATAATAAAATCACCTACAATAATGATGTTTTGATTACGGTATTTTTCTAAGTGCTCGTACAGGTCTATCAAGAAAGCCGGTGGGGCGCCAGGGGGCCTATAGACTCCCGCAATAATAATAGGATTACCAGCAATTACAGCTTTACAAAAAACACTTTCGTGGCAGCTAATAATATCAGGCAAGGAAACGGACGATACCTCGCGTTTAACAAGGATAGCAACTCCGCCCCCTCTTGTTTGACGATCTTTCCGATAACATGTGTATGAAGGAGGAAATATGCAATAATCTAGAATTTGAGGGTGCAACCATGTCTCTGATATTACTGCTACGTGTGGGTCGTAAGAAAGCAAAAGGTGCTCGAGTTGCTCTTGCTTGTTGCATACACTTTGAGCATTCAGGCACAGCAATCGGAGAGTCTTTTGCGCATGCTCAGTTTTATTTTGGTTTGTCATTTTTTCCGCGCGGGAAGACTTACGTAGAAACACCCTGCGACCAGCTGTGTCGTCCCACCCATAAACGTTATCGTTTAGAAACAACTTGTCATGCACCAATAGCATCTTATCACCAGTACGCTTGTCCTGTGATCCAGATTGCCACAACTTATTTCTTATGCGCTGTGTGTCTTGAGATCGACACTTCGATCGTGGGAGATCGACACTTCAGAACCTTTGAGCTTTGGGCAGTTCCTGAACAATTCCATTTTTTTTGTTGTAGTCGTACAGCCGGAGGATAACTGGCCTGTGGCGGTCTTTTTGCAGCCTTCTTATTCGGTGAATTCGTTCTACAGACTTGACGGAAACACCAAGTGTTTCGCCGAAAACCTTACGCAAAACCTTATCTTCTAGATCCTGCCTTGTTTCTTTTGGTTCCTCAGAAATTCCGAAGACGACTACATTGTTTCTGCGTGAACGATTTTCATAATCGTTCAGTCTCCGGTCCTGCCCTGCCAAAGCCTTCTCCAACCGCTGTACTGTTCCGTCCAGTTTCTGTATCTTTTCTTCGTTTTCCTTCAAAATTTTCAAAACCTCGTCTAGTTTTGACAGCTTCGCATTTACCTCAGAAAGTGTGGCATCGCGCTTTGTGTCCGCTTCCTTTAGCTCTTTTAACTGAAGCATAATATCCTTCAACATTTGTTCTATCTCGGGACCAGGGTTACTTTCCACATCGCCACATAACAGGAGCAGAAAAACAGACCAGCAATCTATAAAAACATGAATACAACTTTGAGGGCACGGCAGCACTATAATAGTGTATGAACTTGAACGAAATCCAAAAAGCGTGTTGTAAAAACTGACCTGCACAATAAGCCAAGCATAATCAAACATGCTGCTCCGATGAGTGCCGCCGTGCCCTCTGAGAAGACAGGGCTCGACCGGAGACTTTATATCCTGTATGGTCGACGTTACCGAGTTGTGCAGCCAATTCGGTGTCCCGTCCACTGAGTCGATGAAAAGATGACCAGTCCGTGCAGGCGTTTTCCACTTGTGCGATAAATCGGCAGTCCACAGCGCAGGCCCAGAATGAGTGGGTCGTTCGGCACATGGCAGCGGTCGGATCAAAAATACAACCTGCACAACAAGCCAAGCAGAATCAAACATGCTGCTCCGACGAGTGCCGGCGTGCCCTCTGAGAAGACAGGGCTCGACCGGAGACTTTATATCCTGTATGGTCGACGTCACCGAGTTGTGCAGCCAATTCGGTGTCCCGTCCGCTGAGCCGATGAAAAGATGATCAGTCAGTGCAGGAGTTTTCCACTTGTGCGATAAATCGGCAGTCCACAGCGCAGGCCCAGAATGAGCGGGTTGTTCGGCACATTTCAGCGGTCCGATCAAAAATACAACCTGCACAACAAGCCAAGCAGAATCAAACATGCTGCTCCGACGAGTGCCGCCGTGCCCTCACCATTGCCCTCACCATTTCACCATTGCAAGTCAAGAAAATGCATCTATCGAACTGACGGTGATCCTCCGAATTTCCGTAGCCAGGGCACCTGTTAATCTTATCTACAGCAGTTTAGGCTTCAGACCTCCAACTGAGGCAACTTCGCAATTAGAAATAGACCTTTCTATTCTACAGAAGATGCTTCGTGCACACTCTACGCCAACACGCAACAAAGCGTATACACACTTCACCCTTAGCTGCTCAAACCGGCAAGCTAAATAACGTCTGGGCTCTTCCCCCGCTGCGTCAATCCTGGAGGTGCATGAATGTAACAATGAGCAGTAGCGCGACAAGATGATCAGACAACAGACCTCACCAGGGGTGAATCACCATTTGTGCGAACAAGCGACAATAGTCCAAAATTGTCTTGTACGGAACTCGCCAAGTCTACCAAGCAGTGGCAGCTCGCACACGAAACCAAGATAAGTTCACCCTTAGCCTGATTGAACAGTCGACAGTGTAGTAAACAGCTTAGCCGTTATTCAAGAAAGAATTGTAAGTCGGTCGTGAGCTGCAGGTATGCATCTTGGACCACAGCTTTGTACTACGCTGGAACAGAAAGGGAAGCCCGCCTCACTGATGACAGGTTACCATACCTTCTCTGTCGACAACAGACATGCTACTTAAAAAACCTTCCCTGCACTAGCAGAATCAGTAGGAAAAAATGGAATGAATAAGGAACTACTACAAA
This sequence comes from Rhipicephalus annulatus, assembly GCA_013436015.1. Classification (NCBI taxonomy): domain Eukaryota; kingdom Metazoa; phylum Arthropoda; class Arachnida; order Ixodida; family Ixodidae; genus Rhipicephalus; species Rhipicephalus annulatus. The sequence continues at coordinate 3,500 of WOVY01002373.1, forward strand.
GAGAAACTATTAGAGCTGCCCTTACTGAAAAAAAAGAAGAACACGTTTAGACTGCAGCCGTTCAAGTCTCGAGTGCTGTAGGGAAAAGGCGTTGTTGTGGGATCAGTAACGACCAGACCTTACACCATTGAAGTGCACGGTGGTATGATAAGGAGAAAGAAGCACACCTGTGACATGTGCCTCAGTCGTTTGTGTTGTAACCAAATGGAAGACCATGCAGTTGATCAAATGCATCAGTCGTCCAGACAGCTCCATAAACGTGGTGCCACTTCTACGTCTACTTCATAGAAAGCTGCGTGAAGTCATGTGAAGAAAGTTTGGCATCTTATTAGCAGCTTTGCCTCATTTGTGTCTTGTCGCTTGGTCTACTTGAGCAAGAGAATCACAATCGATTAAGTGCAGTTTTTAAGTTGACATAAGCCTTACAGTCAAAGTGAAGCTGAAGCCAGGCCTTAATAAGTGTTATGGAGACTGCAGTGGTTTATTGTTATTATGTGCTGCATAGTGTGTTGTGCAGGCTTGGAGACTACTTGTAGGCGTCTCTCAGATTTTCTATTGAGGTTATATTGTGAAGATTACTGTGGCCTTTCACGATACTGCAATTTGTAGACGCAGTTGGATTTCACAACTGCTTCCTCCCTTCATACTGAAATGGTTCCCATGCCATTTTTACAACCACACAGTAATATTTACTACACAGAAAATTTATTCTTCTAGTCTGCATGCATACATAATGAGATAAAGCCTGCCTACAGCAGGCTTTCTGTAGCCTGAAAATTTTGGGTCTGAAACTCTTTAACGGGGTCCTAACAGGCTTGCCCTTGCACATCTCTTTCTCACATATGAACTGATTGTGTTATGTTTACCTACGCTATTGAAAATCCTGGGTTGGTGGATGCTGGAATCATTGGCAGCTATGGTGGGAATAATAGTGAATACGGTTAAAATGTTAGTGGATATGGTGGATATAATGGTTGATGACGGCGAGAGTGGAAAAATGATGACAGATGATGTTGGTGGTGGTAGCGAGCCAGCGGTAGTGACGGGGAGAAACGCTGGTTGATGATGACTAGAGGGAAAAAATGGTGGCAGAAGGTGGTCGTGGTGGCGAACAAAGGGTGGTGACGGTTAAAAATGCCGGCTGGTAGTGGCGAGGCAAGACGTGTTTGGTTGAAGGCTTGGTGAGCAAGGTGGATGACGGTGGCCTGATGAAAGCTTGTTGATTGATAGTGGCATGATGAAAACGCACAAGGCAGTATTCGAAATCACTTATATCTAATGTTTTATTCTTGTATGCGCAGATATATAAGTTTATGGTCAAAAGAAAGCAACTCTGCTCACTACGCTTTCTAGCAGGTTTATTTTTTTCCAGTGGTGCCAACAACGCGTGAATTTTTTGGAACGTACATTATGCGGCCATGAATGTGTTTACATTTCGCGCATGTGCTTACATCAGTTTTACATCCGCGATGTGTTTCTTTATTGTGATCTTTACAAGACTAGAGGTGTCACTGCGGAGAGTGACAATGAATGTTTTATATCGGGATGCAGTTGTCGAAAAATATTTGAGCTGCAGTTCACCAATGAACCTTTCAATGTTACAGCAGGGCACAGCGGTCTCTTCATGTCACCACGCTAGGAACGCAACCCTGGGAATTCTTGCACACTCCATTGCTTAAGCCGTCTTTTTAGGTTAACAAAATGCGTGCGGATATGCATAAACTTCACTTTCGATATGGGTCTAGACGAGCCACAGTAAATTTGACTTTCACCTTTCTGTTCTTCCACCATAATTTTCACCAAATGTTAGTACGACTAACCAAGCCCGTGAAAGTGTTATTGGCGCTTCTGAATCTCAGAATGCATGATTTTGACGAGTAAAAGTGAAAATACAGCACAGCTGTGCTGTATTGTCATTTTCTGTGCTGTAATTATTGCTGTGTTGCGCTGTATTCTCGTTTGCTGTGCTGTATTGTCATTCATGCCACAGCTAGCTGTGGCATCATTTACCCTAAATGAAGCCTTTATTATTGTGTACGGTGTCCGCTCATGAAGCGAGAAATATTGATGCGACGCGCATTCAGCACTTCGACAAAATATACGCCTCCCCTCACTGACAGCCGCCAGTCGCCCCTACCACCACTTCACTGGCTCTTATGCGAGAACACAGACTTGCCAATTCGAATGCCTACAAAATCAATATGATAGCATGATGTTTCCGGCACACAGATTTTGTTTAGGTCAAGCCATATGTGGTTGTTCCAAATGACTGACCAACAGCGGTGCGCTGGCACGACTGCACTGTGCGTTGCGCGAAAAACATCACGATCAATTGTTTGGACGTATCTATCTGATCAGCATAGAAGCGTCATAAAGCCTGACCAGATATCGCGCTTTGGAAGGAGCGAGAAACGGATAATAAAACTGGCAGTAACCACCGATAAACTCTACCTGATCTTCAGTCCACTGACTTTTTTTCTTGCGGTTGTAAATTGCAACAAAGTATAGCGCTGTTGCCATTATCGCAGTGGCAATCTTTACAGGCAGCACTTGTTTGTGCTTATAAAATGTGCAAATGAAGCAGGTGCATATCCCGTCAATCTCGAGTACGCGACAAACAAAACTGAAGTTAACCAGTGAGTTTGTTAGTTGTCTACTTCTTTAACACCGCAACTGCGATCCATCGGTGTGGTGTAGTGGTTAGTGCACATAGTATGGAATCCGAAGGTGTCAGGTTCGATTCCGCGCTGTCGTGCCTTTTTTTCGCTGGTGCTTTCTATATCGTTTTTTATAAATTATTATTATTAATATTATTATTTGTTCAGTGGTAGGTCAACAAGATAGTTATGACGCTGCTTCGCGCTCCAGCACTGCACGGCTGGAGCGCGCCATCCACCATCCGCTCCACCATACGCCACCTTACACCATGTGCAACCACCATTTCCACCACTATAATCCACCATTCCTATGGTGGACGTTTTTCAAAGGGCAGCTACATAAATAACGAGGCAACGCAATGTTTTCCACCATGTGATTGTGTTCCTATGTTTTTTTTGCCAGTGCAGTCACTCTCAAAAATTTCGCGCCGCTATAGAGGTATAGTCAGGTGACTGATGATGATTTTTGTCTCCTGCACTATGGAAATTGTGTATTGTGAAACAAATGAATAGATAAAAACACAGGGTAACGCTGTGCAAAGAAATCGCATTCTTAGAACGACTAGTGTGCGAAGAACACAAACCAAACTGTTGTTTGTGTTGTTCGTGATTCTTCAACTGCTTACTCAACCACAATAACTAGCAACTGTCTGTCATTATTTGAATGAGAACACAAAGTTGAAAAGTTCCCATTGGTGTTATTGGACGTTTCAGCGATTATGTTCTCCAAGTTGTCTTTACGTTTGCTGTTAAACATGCGCCTGATGCCTCTATTTAATGGTTCTGGAACATGATGATTTGATTGTTGTTGCCACATTAAAACCATCACGTTAGGGCAAGCGATAATTTTATTGTCCTAACCTTGTTTAAAACATCACGTTAGGACAACTTATCTATTTGAATGTTGAGCCAACAATAAAACACTGTCTTATGGCAACGTATGACTATACACGTTAGTGGAATGTGATATTTTACTGTCTCACGTTGCCTCGCAATTGTTGCATTGAAACCAAGTGGACCCAACGTTTCGCGTTTCTTGGGAGGGAAGCCATGCACATGGCCCTGCAGAATGCTCTATGTGGATCACCCTATCACAAGGTGGCTGAAGCCATTTCCAAGTAAGTTTCTAGGTTCAACACAACGAGTTGCCTGTAGCCAAGGATTTTCTTAGGCATTCGAAGTATACCAGGCGTAGAAAAGAACTACAAATCATCTGACGGGTTTGAAGAAAAAATTCCGCCATATCCACGAAGTGAATGATGATGAGTGGGCGAAGCTCCGGAGGTAAACCTGGTAAACCATGAATCCTCTGTACATTTTGCCCACTCGATTTTATTACATCGCTCCCCCTAGCGTACGTCGCCGCACTAAATCGAACGATTGCCTTCAACCAATGACACGCGCCATATGTGACATCATTCCTATTTTATAAGATCTCGCGTCTTTCATCAACTACATGTACTGCTTTCTAGTTTATAACATCTTGCATCTTTTCATCATCAGCTACAAGTACCACCATCTAGTAAACACTACAAGAACTAAACGAGAGGTGGCTACATACAGGAGACGGTGCCGCCATCTAGTGAACACTGCAAGAACTAAACTAGAGGTGGCTACATACAGAAGACGGTACCGCCATCTTGTGAACACTGCAAGAACTAAACTAGAGGCGGCTACATACAGGGGACGCACAGCCCACGACCTAAGGAGCTTCGCCCCTAAAAGAAGACAGCTGTCGTACTTAGTATGTCTAGTGTTTCCGACAAACTGTTTAGAAAATTAGAGAAAGGGCTGGCGCCAAAGTGGTCTTTATGGCAGTAGAAACGTTTTGACCTATGCAGATTCATTGATCCGATGAAAGGAAGGAAACACTAGAGCACTCATCACAACCATAAGAATGTAACCTGTGTTATTTGCATGATGCAGGAGGTACATGGGTCAGATGGGACTCTGTGCTAATGATAGACTTCGTGAAAGCTTTACAGCATACAAACAACAGTGACAAGGCATTTCCGAATCTAGAAGATGGATCGTAGATGTCTTTGAAAACAGTGTGGCACTTTCAAGTAGTCTGTATGAGGGGGTTATTCCACTCAGGTAATTAATAAATATTACATCATTCAGGTTACGGTCAACATTTCTAGAATACTTTATTAACTTGCCATATAAAATTTAATCTAACGTACATCTATTTGCTGGCGATTATGTCCTATATCGTCCTATTTACACATGTAACGACCATTTAATTCTTCTGCATGACCTTAGAATTATTAAGACTTGGTGTGATACATGGCTAATGTCTCTAAATGTCTACAAAACCTCATCACTGTCTTTCCACCTAAGAACAACATACGTCCCGCATCGCTACGTAATTGGCAGTTCTAACGTTTTATCTGTTCAATTCTATAAATATATGGGTATTTCCTTAACCCAGAATATGAGTCGGTCAACTCAAATTTTGAACGTGACCCCCCGCAGGGGCGCCTGCGCAAGTAGGCGTTTGGTGTGCAGCGACATCACGGACCCGAGCTAATGAGGGAGTTTTGGCTCCCTCCCACGCCTAGCCGTGCGTGGCTGAGCCGTGTCCGGGGAAAAGGGGATCCTGGGGGCTGAGCCGACGCTGGGTGATTGGACCTTTAAGGCCCCTCGGAAGAGGCAACACACCCCTTTGCCCCGGCTACACGTAGACGGCGCCCCTGGGCTGACCCACCCAGGAGAAATCGGCAGTCACCTTTTCCTATCTCTCTCCCCTTCAAATTCGTCTTTATCTCTCTCTTTTTAGTCTGTCCTGTCTACTTCTCTCTTCTGTTTACTTCCAAATTTCCTGGTGGCAAGGGATAACCTTGTGTAATTACTCAACGTTGTGTAATTATTCAGCCTTGAGTAGTTATATTTGGTTATAGTGGCAATGTACGGCTGGCGTCTGCAGCCTTATGCTATTAAGCGCTTCAGCGTCCCCTGGTTGGGCTCCATGCTGGGCGGTCGCCATTGCTGCCGAAAAAAATACACTACTATGGGAACACCTGCATTTTCCCGTCTCCTAGATCGTCTTCCGCTTAAGAGGGGACGCACCGATGAAATATCAATTGTCAGCAAACCCAGACAATGCTTTCCAAAATTCTATGTAGTGCACAGCGAAAACCCAACAAAACAAGCCAGAGCCATATCTCTATTTCTTGTTGCTAAATCTCTGACTGAGCTCTTTGGCCCAGGATACAAGGTTACAAAGATGGCTAGCGGAGACCTTCTCCTTGAGCTGCCTGAAAAACACCACTATGGAAAACTTGGCAGTCTCGTAGCATTTGGTAATATCCCAGTATTTGTTTCACCTTATAGATCAATGAACACCTCACGCGGAGTTGTTTCAGAAGCAGACCTTCTTGAAATGTCTGTACAGGAACAGCTTGAAGGGTGGAAAGAGCAAAATGTCACGGATGTGAAACGAATCGCCATCAGACGCGACAACAAAGAAATACCTACCAAACATTTATACTCACTTTCGCATGTAGCACACTGCCTTCATCTATAGACACAGGCTACATCAAACTCCCTGTCCGTCCCTAGATTCCCAATCCAAGACGTTGTTATAAATGTCAACGATTTGGTCATGACTCGCAGAAGTGCCGGGGTCAGGAAACTTGTGCAAGATGAGGTAGCCACGGCCACCCATCTGATAACTGTGTTACTACGCCTCACTGCGTGAATTGTGACGAGAAACACGCCGCGTAGTCGCATTCGTGTCCTAACTGGAAGAAAGAAAACTAAATATTCACTGTTAAAGTCAAAGAAAACATCACCTTCAAAGAAGCAAGACGAAGAGTGTCGCCATTTTACGGCGCAACATATGCTGATGCGGAGCGTCAGGGGGCAACGCCGCACCAGCCCTCGCCACCCCTTCGGTTAGCGCAGACCGAGCCATCGGCTGCGGGGCCTGTCCCCAAGGCGGCAGTAGTTCAGTCTACTCCGCCTCCAAGAAAATTGAGGCCGGAGACACCAGGGTCCTCTGGTCTCAAGGCCTCACCTCACCAGGCGAGGCCTAAAATCTGAACCACCAGCTCACATGTGCGGGCATCCAGTGCCTCTGAGGAGGCAATGAATACAACGTACCGAAAGAGCGGCGCGCCTCCTTGGAGCGCGCCAAGAAAAATAAAAAACCAATAACGGGGCCGGACGACCGTCCTGCCACCTGAAATAACGAGCTCACTGCAACACAGGATACTCTCTGTACACACAGCAGCATCTCTTCTTTTATTATGCCGACAGAAATATTAAAGTGCAACATCCGAGGCCTTCTTCGAAACCTTGATGACTTACAAGAACTCCTCCATGAACACAAGCCTAGAGTGCTGTGTGTACAAGAGACACACTTAAAACGAACAAACACAAACTTTTTACGTAACTACGTAATCTTTCGAAAGGATAGAGATGATGCCATGCCACCATCCGGTGGTGTAGCGGTTATAGTTAGTCAAGGTATCGCATGTACACAATTACCCCTTCAAGCTTCCCTCGAGGCGGTGGCTGTCCGAGCAGTTATTCTAAACAAACTTGCCACAGTCTGCTCTTTGTACATACCTCCGCACCACCGTCCTGAAAAATTTCAATTACAGTCTTTAATAGACGGACTACCTGAACCTTATCTGGTCCTTGGGGACCTGAACGCACATAATGGTCTGTGGGGTGACTCTCGCTGTGATGCATGAGGTCGTCTCATTGTACAATTCCTCATTTCATCGGGTGCTTGTCTGTTGAATAGGAAAGAAGCAACATACTATAACGTTGCCAACAAAACTTACTCTTCCTTAGACCTCAGTACCACATCTCCTTCACTTGTACCATTACTTCAGTGGAAAGGTATAAATAATCCATACGGAAGTGACCATTTGCCTTTAGTTTTGAGTACACCAATAATAAATGAATGTCCTCTACATGTTCCGAAATGGCTGGTAAACAAAGCCGACTGGAAACAATTTCAAAAGCTTACTCACCTAAATTGGACAGACATATGTGGATTAGGCATAGATGAAGCTGTGCAGTACTTCACGGCTTTTCTTACTGACGCAGCAACCAAGTTCATTCCACAATCATCTGGACTGCCCAGCAAACGACACGTTCCGTGGTGAAACACTGAGTGTCAGAATGCGCGAGAGGAACACAACAGGGCATGGAGGTTGCTGCGAAACTCACCGACAGCGAAAAACCTTGAGAGCTTTAAGAAAATAAAATCTCGAGGCAGGAGAACGCGTCGGCAGGCCAGAAAATAAAGCTGGCACAAGTTTTTATCAGGCATAAATTCATTTACACAAGAGGCTAAATTCTGGAACATGGTTCGTAGAATAGCAGGAAGACAAATACACTCACTCCCACTCGTAAACACACAGGGTGATAGCCTGGAAGATTAAGCGAACTTCTTTAGTGCACACTACGAGCAGGTGTCTGGCTCGTCACACTACACTGAAGCTTTCCAAAGATACAAAGCATAGATAGAAAAGCAGAAACTAAAATTTAAGTGCACAACTTACGAGGCATACAACCAACCTTTCAACTTAGCTGAGATAAAAACATCACTAAACTCTTGCAGTAATTCTGCTCCAGGCTACGACCGTGTCACATATGAAATGTTGAAAAACCTGCCGCTCAAAACGCGAAAAACTTTACTCTCTCTATGCAATGCTATCTGGCTTTCACGCACCATCCCTGCTTCCTGGAAAGAGACTATTGTTATCCCTATTTTGAAACAGGGCAAGGACCCTTCCTCAGTTTCAAGGTATAGGCCCATTGCACTAACCAGGTGCTCTTGCAAACTTTTTGAAAAAATGATAAACCGCCGACTTTTACATTTACTTGAAACACACAATCTGCTCGACCGATTTCAGTGTGGGTTTCGAGAGGGTAGATCCACCACCGACCATCTGGTGCGTATCGAGGCACAGATCAGAGACGCTTTTGGCCACAAACAATTTTTCCTCTCAGTGTTTCTCGATATCGAGAAGGTTTGCGACACAACATGGCGGTTTGGCATATTAAGAGACTTGTCTCACCTGGGTGTGCGCGGTAGAATGCTTTCCATAATCGAGAGTTACTTGTCCAATCGGAAATTCCGTGTCCGTGTTGGCAGTAATCTCTCGCGAACATTTGTGCAAGAAACGGGAGTACCGCAAGGTGGTGTACTTAGTTGTACACTTTTTATTATTAAAATGAATTCCTTGCACCTGTCCACCCCCGCAACATGTTCTATTCCACATATGTCGATGACGTACAGCTTGGCTTTTAGTCATGCAACCTAGCAATGTGTGAGCGGCAGGTTCAGTTAGGTTTAAACAAGGTCTCCGAATGGGCAGAGGAAAACAAATTCCGGCTGAACCCAAGAAAAAGCCCGTGTGTCTTGTTCACCCGAAAGAGAGGCATGCACTCAGAACCCGACATTGAATTGAACGGCCAACGTGTGTCTGTCAGTGCGGAGCATAAATTCCCGGACTTAATCTTGGACAACAAGTTGACCTTCGTACCACACATAAAGTATTTAAAAACAAAATGTTTAAAAGCCAAAATGTTATAAAAGTGTTGTCAAGTACTGCGTGGGGTAGTGACAGGAAATGCCTCATGAACCTGTATAGAAGCCTCTTTCACAACCGCTTAGATTATGGGGACTTTGTTTCTCAGCCTGCGACTCAAAGTACTTTGAATATGCTGGATCCCGTGCATCAATTTAGCATCCGCCTTTCTACGGGTGCTTTTCGCACCAGCCCCGTACAAAGCCTTTACGTTGAGTCAAATGAGTGGCCGCTTCATCTGCGAAGAACTTACATGTCCTTTGTATATTTCCTTAAGGTGAAAGCAGACAAGAGGCACCCCTCATACTCTACTAATAATGATTTTTCGAGCTCCATTCTGTTTCAAAACAGGCCTTCATTGAGGCAGCCCTTCTCAGTTCACCTGAAGGGTCTAGCTAAGGACACTGGAGTGTCACTCGAAGACAGTTTAATGGCTCCTGTAGCATGCCTGCTACCGTGGCAGTGGCAGACTATAGATTGCGATGTGTCTTTCCTAGAAGTTACTAAACATGCGCTCATTGCCCATATGGGAACATACTTCCTTGAACTTCAACAGAAATACACACGTCCTGAGTTCTATACAGATGCCTCTAAGTCTAACTCCTCTGTGTCCTACGCTGCTGTTGGCCCTTCCTTTTCGCATGCTGGCCCTCTACATCCAGGCACAAGTATCTTCACAGCGGAAGCTAACGCGATACTTGTGGCAGCTATACACATCAAACAATTACAAATACAAAAAGCAGTAATTTATACAGACTCCCTCAGTGTGGTAACGGCTCAGCACAGTCTTAAAAAACAAAAAACCCTGTCCTCGTCTCACATTACTCCATTTTATGCACACTCTAAACACTCAACCAACATGTTGTTGTGTGCTGTGTGCCAGGGCACCGTGAGATTCAAGGCAACATGATGGCGGACCAGCTTGCTGCATCCGTCCACGAAAGCACCGCCCTTACACGCATATCAATCCCGGCCCTTGATCTTAAGCCGTCTCTCAAACGAAATCTCAGGGACTACTGGCAGAGCAAGTGAGATACACACACACAAAACAAACTACACGTTATCAAGCCACACGTTGGCGATTGGCCACCAGCATCAAGCTCACGTCATACAGAGGTAACAGTAACGAGGCTCAGGATAGGACACACATACTCGACACACTCATATCTTTTGTCCGGTGGCGATCCACCATTGTGTGACAGATGTGGTGAAACACTAACAGTTCTTCCCATTTTATTTCAGTGCAAACAATTGGACACTCAAAGAAAACAACACTTTCCATCACCCTACCGACAACACATACCTTTACACCCTGCAATGTTTGTCGGTAGGAAACCGCTTTTTTGTTATACATCATTGTTAGCATTTTTAAAAGAAATTCATATTTTTCATGTCATATACCCGGGCATTCCGCAGCACGACTTCTTCAGAGAGGTCTTCGCTGCGGTGGCTACACAATAAAGCACTTGCCTCACGGCCCTTGGACGCAAGGGTATGAACGAGTGAGGCAGTTGTGCTAATGCCATACATGTTCACCATCGTTTTTATTATCACCAACTTTTGCCATCTATTCGCACCACACACACCTTTCGGCCCCGCCACGGTGGTCTAATGGCTAAGGTACTCGGCTTCTGACCCGCAGGTCGCGGGATCAAATCCCGGCTGTGACGGCTGCATTTCCGATGGAGGTAGAAATGTTGTAGGCCCGTGTATTCAGATTTGGGTGCACGTTAAAGAACCCCAGGTGGTCGAAATTTCCGGAGCCCTCCACTATGGCATCTCTCATAATCATATGGTGGTTTTGGGACGTTAAACCCCACAAATCAATCAATCACATACCTTTCACGTCATGGTCTTGATTTTATTACTTGTATGTCTTTACCCCCATTACCGCGACAAATTTTGGGGCCCTTATATAGCCGCTAATCACAATCATTGTCTACATCTCTTGTCCCATGAACTGGCGCTCTTTGGCCGTCAAATGGCTCTTGCGCCAAAAAACACCATATATCTTCATCATCATCATATTCGAACGTGACCAACGATGTTAATCGCGTTCTTGGGTATCTGCGCCATTATTTACATTTTTGTTCTTCACCCGTCAGAATGCTTGCATACCAAACATTGGTCCGACCTAAACTTGAGTACGCATGTACGATCTGGCATCCCTACTTCTCCAACTTATCTAATACACTTGCATCTGTGCGAAACCGTGGTGCAAGGTTTATTTAGTAGGCCTACTCTTACCCAACAAACGTCACTAATCTAAAAAGCCAAGCTAATCTTCCTCTACTCGTAACAAGGCTTAATGTTAAGTGGCTGTGCTTCTTTCATAAGTTTTATCATTCACGATTTGCTACGACAGTCATTGAAGATGTTCTTCGTCACTACGACAGCATCAACCACCCATTGGCTGTTTACTCAGGAAAGACCCACACCTCTGCCCATCAGCATCCTTTTTTTATCGAAATAGCAAAAGAGTGGAGTGATCTGCCAACTGACGTTGTTGTCATCTGCAGCCCCATCCATTTTCACGAAGCAATCGAAGACATTATGTACTAAAGCTCCTTACTGAACACCAATAACATTCTTCACAATAAATGCCCACCCATTATGTGAGATCTCTGAATGGGGGCTTTTGAGGTATAATAAATAAATAAATGAGAAATAAACAGTTGAGTGGTTAGCATTCTAGTGTCGAGATTGGTTACCCACAGGCAAAGTGTAATTTTAAAGATCAAAATACAGCTAATATACACTAATATAAAACTAATATACTACGAGAAATAAACTACAAGTAATATAGATTTTAAAATTGAATAATTAGTTGTACTCAATTATTCACATTTAAAATATTTGCAAGTAGTTAAAACAAATAAATAGTTGTGCCGCCCGTCACCCCGTCGATAGCGATACGCTTTACAGACGGCGGTTGTTTCAACTGGCAAAATGAAATCAAACAGGTTCTCCTCACAGACTAGAGGAAATGAAATTATATTCACGCTACGAAACGAAGAAACGTGTACAAGTATGCTAACGCTGATTTGAGCCAAACACAGAAGGCCATAATAACAGACGCAACGAAAGAGGTCACAGCGAAACTGGTGGCCCGGGTAAATATGATGAAACCATTGCTTAAATGAACAAGGTCTGCCACTGATTCAAAGGGTCAATTTTACATACATAATCACACAGAGAAACTTACCAATCATTCTAAAGAAGAAATAGCTGATCTCATCGTTACTTAGTTTAGTGTATACATTGAGTACACAACATAAATCGATATATGAAAAGTGATTGAACAGAAGAATGACACATTTAAGATTTTTAGTTGCATACAGTAGACTGTAACGATGACAAACGAGCACTATGGCTCGTCAGAAGGGCTGATTTGGGTCTGATGTTTTGATCGTGATCAACCATGATCGTCGCTAAGTAGTACGAATTCATTTGGATCGAGTTTGCCCGAAACGAGAGCAAAACCGTGATATAAGAGTGAGATCACGAGCACAAGTGCTCGTGTGACACCGGCAGTGAACGTGTCTTATGTCATAATGAGTGCGACGCAACATGCGATGAGAAAAAAGGCTACAAAAGAGAGGACTCCAAATGGTCTTCGTGACAGACCCCACTACTTATACAATCATGCAGTGTAGGGAATGGTCAGGTGGAAGACGTTGCCACTGAACGCCTTGCTTAGTTCTACACGGACAGCAGTTGGCACCGCAGAACACGAAGCCGTTATTGCAGCCACGCAGACTCTATACAAACTAAAGTTTGACATAGAAATCACCGTGGTGCAACATAGAAACCATCGTGAGGGTGTATCATTGATTGATTGATTTGTGGGGTTTAACGTCCCAAAACCACCATTTGGTTATGAGAGACGCCGTAGTGGAGGGCTCCGGAAATTTTGACCACCTGGGGTTCTGACCCCCCAAATGTCAGCACACGGGTCTACAACATTTCCGTCTCCATCGGAAATGCAGCCACCGTAGCCGGGATTTGAACCCTGACCTGAGGGTTAGCAGTCGAGTACCTCAGCCACTAGACCTCCGCGGCGGGGCTGAGGGCGCATCACGCGGGTGCAATAAAAGCAGGCGACGAGTGCGTGCTGTGCTGTACAATGCTGAATTACAATTTCTTTTTGGTCTGGTTTAAATTTTCGTGGTTGTTGTGGCGGTGCTCCTGCGCATGGTTTCGATATATACAGATATGGATGTTCCTTGAATAAAGCCAATTAGTAGTTTGCGCCGGTGCTCGTGTGTCTCTTCCTGTGTGTTCTGCCTAGTTGCGCCCTCACGATGGTTTCTAAGTCAAAGCACAACTCGTTTAACAGCCAACTCGTCTGATGAGCGCAAATATAGGCGAAAAAGGATTATTTTGGCACTGCAAACTCCTCTACATGCCCTGTGAAACAGGGTCTGCTGTGGAATATTAACGCGTTGCTGCAAGTGACCATATGCTCTAAAAACCTAATTACATTTGGTGCGATTTCAAACAATCTGTCATTGTGAGCCTCTTTTTGTGCGCTTTTCAGCGTGTTTGGAACAGGAAGCTCTCCGCAACTAGCAGGTACAAATTTAGGCAATGAGTGAGGTAAGCTGGATATGTAAGGAGGTCTGCGAACTCATTCGTTAGTCTACGAGATTCAGATCAAACCTTGAGTGTGAGAGCGAGTGTATGGTGTTCTCGAGAGTTTCTTGAGTGTGTCTCAGTGAGTTCCATTGCTTTTTTGACCACCTCTATGTACTGACCAGTACAGCCTTGCCTAGATTAACGTTCACACTAACGTCTACTAAACAGCATCGTTCACCTAATCTCGTAATGAAGGGTATGCTATTCAAAGACGCCCAGAAAAGCACCAATGACGTGAGATATTCGTGTTATAGAGCACCGACGCCATGGTTAACTCTCTTGCGACCTCAGAAAGCATGGTGAAACACTGGGCCTTGAACATTAACAAGGGTTTATTAACAGTAACAAGTACAAGAAAATAATGGGTGTTATGATAAGTTGGCTGCCTTTTATAGGGGCAGTAATTGCGATAGTCATGACGTCTGTCCAGTCCCGCATACGTGCTCTGCCACCCGCACTGCGCAGTACTTACACAAACGTCCTGGCACATGCACACTGGCACAACATTCCTTCCTCTTTATACGAGAGTTCACTGGGCGCTATGAAGCGTAGCGAAATGAGTGTCGCCTCTCTCTATATCTGCGACACAGCGGAGCCGGGGACTGGCATTGAGGAACGGAACGGCTGTCCCTGCTTGTTGCTGTTTTGCCTGTATATATGAAGTAAGCACCTGCAGTTGGCTGGAGCTTTGCTGGATCATTTCTGCTCCTGGCGCTGACGGGAGGTCCCCGACAACCGCGTCCCCCACTTCGTGGGCCCGTGTTGGTGCCCTTAAGGTGCTTTGTCTAGTTCGTCGTAGGTTTAAGTCTGCCGACTATCAAGCGTCCGATTCTTTTGTATACTGCGAGGTCGTAGGCTATCTGCATGAGCATGCCACTCTTCGCTTCCCGTACGAACCAAATAGGTGGAAATACTCACGCGGTGGAGCACGATAGCTTCCAACCATTTTTTCTCACCCGGTCTTAAGCCATTCATATAAATAGGCTCTCTTTTCCAAAATTTCTCTTTGTCTTGGGTTGGGATGGCTGAATCATTCCTCCTGTCTAACTTTTCTTGCATTCGTTGTTCAAGCTTGGGGTGCAAAATGCTGAGCCCTGTCCAAGGCTTGTACAATTGAAACAGCTGGGCTGGGGTTTCCTCTTTGGTCCGGTCGGCGTATTCCTGTACGTAAAGAGAAATCAATCAATACGATGCTAAAGTGACCTCTGTCCACCAGTTCTTTTCCTCGAAAACTTGTTTCAGAAGATTTCGCTTCAACGTCTGCACACAACAATCAGCACTGCCATTTGAGGCAGGATGTTAAGGAGGCATCTTTGTACTGCGGATTGCATTTTGTTTCAAAAAGATGTCAAAGCAAACCAAAGTGAACTGCGGATCATTTTCCGTCACTATTTCCTACGGTAAGCTGTAGGTACCCTATTGCAGGTTTCAATATGCGGTCTTACGGAAGACATATAGATTCCGTACAATTGCATATCAGAATAAATTGATTTCTCACAGAAACTTAAGGAATTTTACGGAAATTGTAAAGAAAATACGGATGGTGGGATATGTTGCATCAGGATTTCCTCGCGGTGGTACGGATCTAGTTACACGAAACAAATTCATTCCTTTTTTGATATACGGAAAGACTCACACAGCTTAAAAATATCCAGAAAGCGTGATATGGTCCATACGGAAGACATCAGTTTATACAGTTAATCCTTATGTATACGGAATCATTTTGTCGTACGGAAGCCATAAAGACAGTACGGATAGAAAGGAAATGTATTGGAGGAAGAGCTGATTGCGGTGCACCCACAAAAAACATGCGCACGGGGGAGGGCTTGCTCCCTTGCGTACGTCTATGCTGTTAGGGCAGGGGCCTCCACCCCCTCCCTTAGAAAGGGGGATGCAAAAAGCGCCGCACACATTGGCATAAATAGGGGAGCGGGTTTAGAGATTCGTCAGCCATATACATTGGTATAAAGGCGGTGACAAGCCTTCACTCCTTCCCAGAAGATCAGAACTATGCGCATATGCTGATGCTTGGCACAGGTGACTTTTTTTCGAATCCAGAAGGGTACCTGTAGTTATGCGGAAGGGATCAACAATATAATCAGGGAATGTGTAGTACATATATGTGAACCACATTTACACTCAAGCTTGGTTATACTGCTCGCATGTTATTTCAAAACAAGCCCCTGATATTCAAAAACTCATTAAACAGGTATATACCTAGCACTCACAATACTTCTTCAATATCTTCGTTATAACCAGTATCTTGCGTTAAATTCATTTTGGTTCTTTCATTGGTAAAGTGTGCTACTGTGTGTTTTTACTACTGTATTATTATCAGAAACTCCTGGTCTAGAATGCGATCAAAATTCAGGTGTTTCTCTTGTCTGTATTGCAAGCTTACGTGTGGGCTTATAGGTTTTTAAACACTGACAGGTTGTTGAGTTCAGTTAGATCCTAGAAATTCGAACTCACTGAGGAGTCGTCTCACTCAGACTATAATTGAGCCGAGAGTCTCAGTTAGTCTGGTTAATAATATTTTGGTGAGACTGAATCCGAGTGAGTTCAGTTGAAGAAAATTTTCGTGAGTGTGGAAGTCTGACAAAATCCGATTAAGGAGAATTTGGTGAGACTGAGTCCAAGTTCAAACGGTGCGACTTGTGTATTTTATTAGTAAGTCTGAGTAAGTCCCACAGAAAGTGGGACTTACTCATACTATCAAATTTCATTCTACTCATTTTCAGCATTATCATTCGTACTTTATCTCATGTCTATACTGAAGTTTACTTCTAAAACATATCCAAATCTATATTGTTGATACACATTTCAGTATTTATTGATCAGAGGCATAAACTACATAAAAGGTGCCATCACTTCCACCTCCAAAACTCTTCCAAGGAGCTAGGTTCTTCATAAATATATCATAAGTTGTCATCTCTTTCAAGAAAAAATTTCTTACTGGGTTGCTACCACTCATAACTCATATTCGAAAGTAATGTATCAAAAGCCACCAAGAAAGCACCGATTACATGAGATATTGGGGTTAAATACATTAACAGCATAGTCCAAAAACTACTCCTAGCCAAATGTTTGTCCGGGGGAGCAATATTTGGAAAGTTTTCATCTGATTGAGGAAAAGTTTAGGGATGCTTAGTTTGAGTGAGTCGGCTTAAAACAAACATTGCTGAGCTTGCTCTAATTTTTTGCTGACCTATGGTTGTGATTCATCATTAAAAAAGGAAGGTACATAAAACTAAGAAATTGGGTGCAAACTGTGCAATTGTGTTGTTTTTTTTCTTTTCTGGAGTTTGTTATATTCACCTATCTGGCCTACTCTTGTGATGCCTCCAATGAGCAGGCATTTTCGCACTTAATAGCTGTTGGTGAATAAAAGAGCAGCGGAAGAATGACGGTTGTAAGTAAACATCGTAATGAGATGAATTTTCTTATAAGGAATACATCAAAAAGCAAGTCAACAAATAAGTGCAATGAGATATCAAGAATATTGCACAGCAGGTAATGCACAGTCGATATAACGAGCAACACAAAATCGAGGCTTCTCTACAATTACAAAGACTTTGAGGTATAAAAATCAATACACAGTAAAAGAGTGGTTTTGTTTGAACATAAATAAATGCTACTACTTCTGAAATTGTGCATAGTGATGGTTCTCGTCCTAACAAATTCAATCTCTACAAAACTTCTGGGATATTTGAAGCAAATCCTAAATGCAAGAGGCATACATGACCAGGGGTTTCTTAGTTTATACATATTTTAAAGCTCAGCGGTTCAAGCCTGTTAGGAAGGCTGTTCAATACACTGCACATGAAAAATTCACAGTTAAGGGTTCCTGCATACATAGATATGTGACAGCCTCACTTTGCTCAAAAGGTAAAAGGTCCACGTTGCAACACACATTGTGCAAGCCATGGATTACACTTTGAACGTCACGGTAGGAACAGGCAGATAACTGAGAAATTGTGTGCTTAACTGAAATCCATTCAATGTAATAGAGACTTGATCATTCGAATGTACGAGTTGATAGCCTTTCCTACGACCAAGTAACATGGTAAAAATCAGACGTTTTGAAGACATTTACCAAGGCGTATCATCGATTTCACATATACCCTGATCATAAAGACTCATCTGCCATTGTGCACCATGACCGATATATTGCATGGGAGGCACGTGTATTGCTTCACTAAAAAGGATAATGCGTAAACACATACTGGGGGGCAACCATGCAAGCACTAAATTAAAAGGCGTTCTCTATATGAAGGAAAACTTCAGCAATACAAAACCTTAATATTAAGTCAGTATCGAACGCATGAAGTTAGTGCCTGAAGACACAATCCCAAGGGCTGAGCAGCCTATGCCGCACAGAGAAACGCTGTACGAAACGCATCACTTACTGGAATGCTGAAAGTCTTTGAGTGTATTCTCATGCACAAGGTCACCCACCCCAATTTACTGTCTGGACAAAATGGAAAGGTACAAATTCCTAAAATTATCGGGCCAGCGAAGATTAGCATAGCACATGAAAAAATGTTTCCGAGCCATGTAAAACCTTCCAGTCAATGTACAAGACGCCAAACATCAAGTGGTAATATAGACTAGTTAAAGTTCATGCAGGACACAATTCTGCTGTCTAATAAGTGAAGTTGAATTAAAGAAACGTGTCATATATATGCAAACATGAAGGCATAAAAATACCTTGGCGGCCCCACCAAGCACGTGATCAAGTATGCTGTAGATACGCATTTTCAGCATCCACGAGATTGATTTGAGGTTGGCTCACGGACTTGCCTTCTGCTTTTATGATTTCAGACGCTTCAGCGATTTCACGCGTGCGCTGGTCTTTATGCCTCATCAACATAATGTTTTTGCTAAATTCAGGGGTTCAGTTGCACTTCTAGCTACGGAGGGCAATATGCATGGAAGGTGCACCTTTCAAAGGGCTACCATGCTCTTTGGACGGACGTTGATGCAACATCCTCTCTTCTCAATGTACATGCACCTGCATAAAAAAGGCGAGAAGTCTGCATTCGCACAGACAATGAAATGCTTAGTGCTATATAGAGCAGCCTTTCGCACTAACAGTGGCATTTCCCTTCTACACTTTTTCTTCAGCTTTCGCGCACACACTTTCTAGCCTCTTGTCAGCACGAAAGGCAACGTTTGTTATAAAGACTGGTCACCTTCTTCAAGCAATTTCACACGGCGTGCAGGTATGGGATAACGACAAACCTCTTTTGACTACGTGAGATCACACCCGCAGCGGTAAGACCCTCTTCTTGTTCCCCTTTCAGGCGATGGAACAGTCGCTATGAAGTGTAGGCAAGGACCAGTTGCAGAAAACCCGTCGCTTCTAATCCGAAAACCTGATAACTTGAATAAAGTATTTTGCAGCGGGTTATCAAATTAGAAGCAGCAGTCAGTGGCTTCAACTACATTTTTCCTGAGCTAAACACTTCTTAGCAGCGAGCTCACCAAGTTAGAAATGTCTCATAAATGAAAGACAGAAAAGGTATATAAGGGTTCTACCGTAACTGTGAGAAACTACAAGGTAAATATTCCCCTTAAGAGCAATCTCTTAAGTGACTTCAGATGCTCGCTTTATCATCCATACATACATCTCAGGTGGCGTGATCATGCAAACAGGTGCTAACTACAGGCCAAAACAAAACAAGCAGTGGTCAAACCCAGGTTACAATTAAATTATTGTTAGAACCAATCAAGTATTCACTATACCTGCCTTAAACACGTTCAAATGCTTTACAACCATTGGGCTGGCTTCGACTTCAATATGTGCGATACAGTGCGCCACTGCCTCCTAACACAACGCCTTTGCATTACTCAAAACTACATCTGATGGTGTAAACATCAAGATCAAAATCAATAAAGAGCAGAAAAAAGAACCGTTTGCCGCACAAATGGTAATTCTGGTTGTTCTGGTGAAATCCTACAAGCATACATCAAGCATTGACGCTTTGGTAAAAGGAGCTGTGGGAACTATACGAACAGGCAATCACTAGTGCAAAAGTTTTTCAGGTTTCACAAAAGCCTCAGTGCCATACGTTTTCCTAATATTTTCGCAATATTTAGGAAATATAAATGCAACAAAGAAATGTATTTACAATATGGACATCAGGATCAGAAAAAGAAAATAATGTAGCAGCATTCAGCCAAAATGGTAGACAGATTCCAAACAAGTATTTTTCAGTCTCTCTCAAAAATATTAGGCAAATCACAAGTAAATGATGACCTCTCAGACATAAACTTATTGCAAAGACATGAAGCCACGATGTCTAACGGTCTCAATGGCTCCAAAAATTTCCCAAGTGAAACAAAACATGTCTTATTGTGATCAGGCATTATTCTAATACTTGATGTGCACACTAGCATTTTGGACAACACACACTTTCATTATCTGAATGTTATGCCTGGTTAACAACTTCCAAAACTCTAATGATAATGAAGTATTCATTGTCATTTGTGATTATAGCTGAGGAGTGGCTTTTTTTTACCTTTCGTACGCGACGCTATAAAGAATACTACCCTTAAAACTGAACCAAAAATGCTCAACAACTCGTGGTACTCAGACAAAAAGAATGCTTTGGGCACTCCTCTAATCAGGTGCAAGAACAGGCATTGGGTCACATGGTCCACACACGCAGACACCATGTGATCGTACTGCATGTGCTGTTTCAGCATGCCCCAAGAGGGTAGAAACAAAGCTCACAGCTTTCTCCCGCAGTGAGCAAAGAGACATGACAAATTCTAGTTGCTGGACTATCACAAGTCTTTCCACAACCTAACTTGACACTCATTTTGTAGCAGTTATAGCCTTCAAAGCGCGGGTCATTTCCACTTTCGGAAACGGAAGGCGTTGTACGCCCACAGGGGTTCAAAATTCTTGACGAATTGAAAGATGAAGCAGTTGGTGCACGTTGACTGTCTTTGGCGTGGGCTATACAACGTAGCTGTTCTTGCCACAAACTCTTAAAGGAAGCGAGCCACACAAATAGGCACAATACAATAACAAAATGTGGAAACCAAGGTGAGGGCTAGCAGTATGATCAACACACTAGCCAAATCGAACACGAACGTTCGACTGCACACTGCAACTCAAAGACACCTGCTCCATTTTCTCGTGTGAATTGATTTGACATCAGCAGCTGCTCTAACACGATGAGGCTATTCTAATTGTTTACTTTATGTAAATTATTGCACCAGTAATCATTACACAATCTGCAAGTTAGGCATGCTTCATTTTTTATGAGTTTTCAATTATTGCCCCTCTACTTTTTTTCGGGCATATATTGTTCAAGCCTTGAAATTGTGAACATTTCTAAGGTCTGCTATATTTCCATCATGGCAAAAAACAAGAAAGGATTGGCTTGATAAAACAATATGGTCGCTCAGTTTAAAAATTTGCACATGTAAAAAACACACAGGCACAGATCACTAGCGGTCATGAAGATAGTTGCGAAAAGCATGAAAACCCATAAAGTAGAAAATAAATTGGTTCAAGGGTTCATAGTAACACGCTTGCACCACGCTTGCACCACATCTTGACCGATGTCACCCCGATCCTCATTCATATTCTTGAAGGTTTCTAGTAGCTATGTGAGAAAGAAAAATAAAATGGGAACCGATACATCTGTTTAGCGATGCATCACACTAGTAATGTTTTGGCTGGCGAATTCCTTCCGACATTCATGTCCATAAAATCACAGTTTTTGCTCACTGCAAGGCATCAAAAGGGGCTTTGTGTAATAATAGCAAGGAAGTTGTAAAGGGTAGTTTTCCGGGTAGCTTCTCGTATGTAGCGACAAAGCTATCAAGCAGACCATGCGCAACACCCACAGTATATGTGCAGAGGGGTCCACTGTTAAAGGGAATGCCGGAGCTGGTGTCACCTGCTCTTGTGTTTTTTACAAACTCCCTCATCTAGTGGCCACGTTATCCAGTAGAGAAGGTGACAATTAACATCTCTTAAAACGGGTTTACAAAAGTCGCCAGCTATCGCTCGTAACTCTCAGATCACTACATTTCCCCTATAGGCTTCCTTGAGCGAATAAGAATAGCACCGGCAGTGAGTATTACTACCGGCTGGAAAGTAAAGCCCTGAAAAGAGGGCCATCTCAGCACTTCTTTTAAAGGAAGAAGGCACGATGTAAAGCAGAAGTGGAGAAAAAGAAGTAGCAGGAAGAGAAGCTTACTAGACCGCAGGGACGTCTGACATCATGCCCAACAAGGTGCTGCCGCACAAAGACTGGTGCAGCTGAAGTATGCTAGCAGTGTTTCAAAAATACAGGCAGGTCTTCAGAAACACTGAGAGTAAAGTGTTTATCAGAAGAGAAGCTGCTCTCAAGTGGAATTTCGATGCTATCGTATTTTTTTCCTGTTTTTGTTCAGTGTGCTTTAAGCTCTGACAGGGGCATTTTGTGATGCAAAATAAGGTAATTCGAGTGTCAGAGAAACGGTATGTTGTAAATGAAATGTCGTAAAATGCAGGTATCGGTTGTTTTGCACGAGGTGAAATGTTGCTAACAGAATTTATACCAGTACAAGGAAGGCCAGACACTGTACTTGAGTTAGTCATGTTTTGTAGTGAATTATAATGTCACGGGGTCGTGACGTGGCCGAAGACAGAAGACTTCGTGTTGGGGTTTAACTGTTTATTTGGGCGAACCTGTGCCCGGTAAACGGAAAGTCCAATTACAGCAGCAGTCTCGTACAGATAGCAGTCTCGGACTGATAGCGGCGAACGGAGCGTCGGCCTTCGATCAACAACTGACAAGCGGCGAAGCGCGTCGGCATTTATACTCTTGTCGTCGAATGTTCTAGCGTTATCGCTGGCGGTGGCGTAGCTTCCAGAACAATCTGTACCGTTCGCACAGTGGGCGTGATCTTATCGAAATGATCTACTACAGTCCGGAACCTTCTAGAAAACTGCAGGCGCGGTTTGCGCTAAGAATCGTGTGGTGTTTTGGGACGATAACAAAAACTTAGGAAATGGAACGTGGCATTGCCCCCCTCTGAAAAAAGGCATCGTCCCGGTGCTTTAACTAAAGATGAAAGTACAATAATAATGAAAGAAAGTACAATGAGTAAATTCTGATACAACAAAAAAAACACTGGTTCAGTTTGTTAACGCGCATGAAACGGCTTGAGGCGCGCGACATGGACGACTTCAGGTCGCGATCGGCGTCGTTGAGAGTTCGTGATGCCGTCGGGGACAACCTCGTAATCAAGTGGGCCGAGACGTCGAACCACCTTGTACGGTCCGAAGTACCGTCGCAGAAGCTTTTCACTTAGTCCACGTCGGCGTATCGGCGTCCACACCCAAACACGTTCACCGGGCTGGTATTCCACGAAGCGTCGTCGAAGGTTGTAACGGTGGCTGTCGGTCGTCTGTTGATTCTTGATACGGAGACGCGCAAGTTGTCGGGCTTCTTCGGCTCGTTGAAGGTACTCGCTCACATCGAGGTTTTCTTCGTCGGTGACGTTGGGTAACATGGCATCGAGCGTCGTTGCCGGGCTCCTTCCGTAGACCAATTTGTATGGAGATATCTGCGTCGTCTCCTGCACCGCCGTGTTGTATGCGAAGGTCACATACGGAAGAATGGCGTCCCACGTCTTGTGTTCGACATCGACGTACATTGACAGCATGTCGGCGATCGTCTTGTTAAGCCGCTCGGTGAGGCCGTTGGTCTGTGGGTGGTACGCTGTCGTCCGGCGATGGTTTGTTTGGCTGTATGCCAAGATCGCTTGAGTTAAGTCGGCAGTGAATGCCGTTCCCCTGTCGGTGATAAGGACCTCCGGGGCGCCGTGACGTAGGACGATATTTTCGACGAAGAACTTAGCTACCTCGGATGCACTGCCTTTTGGCAGGGCTTTTGTTTCGGCGTAGCGGGTGAGGTAGTCGGTAGCTACCACGATCCACTTGTTTCCGAAAGCCGACGTCGGGAACGGCCCCAGTAGGTCCATACCAATCTGCTGGAAAGGTCGGCAAGGTGGATCAATTGGCTGCAGAAGTCCCGCTGTCCTTGTCGGCGGTGTCTTGCGTCGCTGACAGTCCCGGCATGTTCTAACATAACGAGTGACGTCGGTAGTAAGACGTGGCCAGTAGTACCTTTCTTGTATCCTCGCGAGCGTGCGAGAAACACCGAGGTGCCCTGCCGTCGGATCGTCGTGCAAGGCCTGCAGGAGTTCTGGTCGCAGAGCTGAAGGCACCACAAGGAGGTACTTAGCTCGAAGCGGTGAAAAGTTTTTCTTTTGTAGAAGACCGTTTCGTAGAAAGAACGACGCAAGTGCGCGCTTGAATACCTTCGGGACTTCGGCGGTCCTGCCTTCGAGGTATTCTATTAGGGCCTTAAGTTCCGGGTCGGCCCTCTGTCGTTCAGCGAAGTCGTCGGTAGTTATCGTTCCTAAGAAGTAGTCGTCATCCGGGTCATCGGGTAGCGGTTGGTCGACAGGCGCACGAGAGAGACAGTCGGCGTCGGAGTGTTTTTTGCCGGACTTGTAAATGACAGTAATGTCATATTCTTGAAGTCTCAGGCTCCATCGTGCGAGGCGACCTGAAGGGTCCTTCAAGGTGGCTAGCCAACACAATGCGTGGTGGTCGCTCACAACTTTGAAGGGCCTGCCGTAGAGGTAGGGGCGACATTTCGACGTAGCCCAGATGATGGCCAGGCACTCCTTTTCTGTTGTGGAATA
The DNA here is from genome assembly GCA_013436015.1 of Rhipicephalus annulatus. Lineage (NCBI taxonomy): Eukaryota > Metazoa > Arthropoda > Arachnida > Ixodida > Ixodidae > Rhipicephalus > Rhipicephalus annulatus. Next base: position 28,071 of record WOVY01002373.1, read on the forward strand.
ATTTGCTTCTGCTTTGGATAGCGATCGGCTGGCGTAACTAATAACCCTTTCAAGTCCGTCAGCCCTCTGCACAAGAACGGCGCCAAGACCTACGCTGCTTGCGTCAGTATGTATTTCTGTCTCGGCGAATTCGTCGAAATGGGCAAGTAACGGAGGCGTCTGGAGGCGATGTTTTAGCTCCTGGAAAGCGTGTTTCTGCGGCGTTTCCCACTTAAACTCCACGTCGGCCTTGGTAAGGTTAGTGAGAGGATCGGCGATGCGGGCGAAGTTTTTCACGAACCGCCTATAATAGGCACACAGGCCCAGAAATCGGCGCACTGCTTTCTTGTCAGTGGGCGGCGGGAAGTCGGCGATGGCGGCTGTTTTCCGTGGATCGGGACGAACTCCAGACTTGCTGATAACGTGCCCCAGGAACAAGAGCTCCTCATACGCAAATCTGCACTTTTCTGGCTTCAGTGTGAGTCCGGAAGTCTTGATGGCTTGAAGTACAGCTTCAAGGCACCGAAGATGCTCGTGGAAACTCGAGGAAAACACGACGACGTCGTCCAAGTACACAAGGCAAGTCTGCCACTTCAATCCTGCCAGTACTGTATCCATAACGCGTTGAAAAGTTGCAGGCGCTGAGCAAAGGCCGAAGGGCATCACCTTAAACTCGAAGAGGCCATCCGGTGTTATAAACGCCGTCTTCTCTCGGTCTCTTTCGTCGACTTCGATTTGCCAATAGCCAGTCTTGAGGTCCATTGACGAAAAGTACTTGGCGTTATGGAGCCGATCTAGTGCGTCGTCTATTCGTGGGAGAGGATACACGTCCTTTCTTGTGATTTTGTTCAGGCGGCGATAATCGACGCAGAAACGTAGGGTTCCATCCTTTTTCTTCACTAACACCACGGGGGATGCCCATGGACTCTTGGACGGCTGGATAATGTCATCCCGCAGCATTTCATCAACTTGTCTCTTCATGGCCTCACGTTCTCGCGTCGAAACCCTGTACGGACTCTGACGGAGTGGTCTGGCATTTTCTTCGGTTATGTTGCGATGTTTCGTGATTGGGGTCTGCCGAATTTTCGATGACGACGAAAAGCAATCTTCGTATTGCAGGAGCAGGGCTTTGAGCTGGTCTTGCTTATCGTTCGGAAGTCTGGGATTGACGTCGAAAGCTATAGGAGGGGCTTGGTTCCTCTGAGCAGGTTCCGCAGAATCGGCGAGGGCGAAAGCACTGGTGGCTTCGACAATTTCTTCGATGTATGCGACCGTTGTTCCTTTGTTCACATGTTTGTACTCATTGCTGAAATTCGTGAGCATAACCGTTGCTTTGCCTCCCCGCAGCTCTGCAATTCCTCTTGCGACGCAAATATTTTGGGTGACCAACAGATGCTGACTGCCTTCAACGACGCCTTCCAAGTCAGGTGATTTAGGAGCGCCGACTGAAATAATGACGCTTGAGCGAGGCGGAATGGTGACTTGTTCCTCCAGCACATTCAAAGCATGGTGTCCTGACGGCGTGCGCGTCAGTAGTGCTTCTTCTGTGGATAACGTTATCGACTTTGTTTTTAAGTTGATGACAGCACCATGGAGGCATAAGAAGTCCATGCCAAGGATGACATCTCTCGAGCAACCCTGTAGGACTACGAAGTCTGTAGGATAAATACGGCCGTTAATGGTGACTCTCGCTGTGCAGATTCCTGCAGGCGTTACGAGATGACCTCCGGCTGTGCGGATTTCAGGGCCTTTCCAAGCTGTCCTAACTTTCTTTAACTTCGCGGCGAACGACCCACTGATGACAGAATAGTCGGCTCCAGTATCGACGAGAGCGGTCACACTGTGGCCGTCGATAAGAACGTCGAGGTCGCTAGTTCGCCGTCTCGCATTACAGTTAGGGCGTGGCGTCGGGTCACGGCTGCGTCGGCTTGTTCCGCTGCTTCCATAATGCGTCGTCAGGCCACCTTCGGTAAGTGAGCTTTCACCGTCAGGGCTTTGCCTGTTTGGCGTTGTGTTCGGAAAGCTCCGTCGCGGCGTCGTCGTCGTCGGAGGATCTTCGGTAGTTCGTCGCACAGCAACCGCACCTCCACCGGTTGCTGCCCTTAGTTTCCCGGATACGGGCTAGGAGACTGGCCCCGCGTTGGGCCAGAGTACTGCCGGTGGTGCGGTGACGTGCGGCGGCTGGGCGACGGGGAACGCGAAGGGCTTCGTGGTGTCCACCGAGTTCCTGTCAGGTAGTCGGCGATGTCACGTGGTCGTTCTCCTGGCTGTGGACGCGGTGCATTGACGGCGAAGCCACGCAGTCCCATCTGTCGGTACTGGCAACGGCGGTATGTGTGTCCGGCCTCGCCGCAGTGGTAGCAGAGCGGGCGATGGTCAGGGGTGCGCCAGACGTCAGTCTTCCTCGGTGCACTGCGCTGGGCCGCTGGCGAACGGTATGACGTCGGTGGGGGTGGTGGCGGCGGTGGCGTCTGTCGACGGAAGTGCGATGGGGCGGCGTTTTGGCGTGGACGGGGAGGAGCGTTGTGGCGCAGTGCAGCGGCGTAGCTCATAGCTTCCGGCTCGGGCAGCGGTGCATGGGGAACTTGAAGTGATTGCCGAACTTCTTCTCGCACAATGTCGGCGATCGAATCCACTTGAGGGTGCGCCGAAGGCAACAGTTTGCGCAGCTCTTCCCGCACGATCGCTCGGATCGTTTCACGCAGGTTTTCAGAGTCACTGGTTTGAGCAGCAGCGCATTCTGGAATCAGGCAACGATTATACTGTCTAGTGCGCATGTCAAGGGTTTTTTCGATGGTGGTCGCCTCGGATACAAATTCTTGGACGGTGTTCGGTGGATTTCTCATTAGTCCCGCGAAGAGCTCCTGTTTGACCCCTCGCATGAGGAAACGAACTTTCTTCTCCTCAGGCATGTCTGGGTCAGCGTGACGAAATAGGCGGGTCATCTCCTCTGTGAAAATTCCAACCTTCTCATTTGGAAGCTGAACCCGGGTCTCTAGTTGAGCAGCGGCCCTTTCTTTGCGAGCGACGCTCGCGAACGTTTGCAGAAATGCGCCGCAGAAGACATCCCACGTTCGGAGCGTGGACTCGTGATTCTCTAGCCAGGTCCTTGCGGTGTCTTCCAGGTAGAAGTACACACGACGGAGCTTTTCTTCGTTGTCCCAGTGGTTGAGGGCGGCCACACGGTCGTATGTTTCCAGCCAGGTCTCCGGGTCTTCGAACGATGACCCATGGAAAATTGGTGGTTCCCTGGGTTGATGCATCACCATCGTGGGCTGGGATGCGGCGGTTGTCATAGTCGCTGCAGTCGCAGTCATGGTCTTGGTCTTCCGCGCCTTGTGTTCTAGAAGCCCGTACTCCGGTGGTAGCCCTTGCTGTCGGCGGCTTGTTCGCTGCTCCTGGTTGGCGTCGGTGTCTTCTCCGCGACGTGGGCTGGGTTCACGGCTTGACGGGGGCGTCCGGTACATGAACGAAGCAGCACCTCCACCAGATGTCACGGGGTCGTGACGTGGCCGAAGACAGGAGACTTCGTGTTGGGGTTTAACTGTTTATTTGGGCGAACCTGTGCCCGGTAAACGGAAAGTCCAATTACAGCAGCAGTCTCGCACAGATAGCAGTCTCGGACTGATAGCGGCGAACGGAGCGTCGGCCTTCGATCAACAACTGACAAGCGGCGAAGCGCGTCGGCATTTATACTCTTGTCGTCGAATGTTCTAGCGTTATCGCTGGCGGTGGCGTAGCTTCCAGAACAATCTGTACCGTTCGCACAGTGGGCGTGATCTTATCGAAATGATCTACTACAGTCCGGAACCTTCTAGAAAACTGCAGGCGCGGTTTGCGCTAAGAATCGTGTGGTGTTTTGGGACGATAACAAAACTTAGAAAATGGAACGTGGCAATAAGCTTAACATAATATTCAAGAGAATACCTCTGCGAAGCCAGTGATACAGTGTCGTCATGACGAGGAAGTGCATAAGTTTTTTACTCTTATACGACGAAGTGTAGAGCAGAAAACTAAGCTGGTCTCACGCTTATGATAAAAACACCAGGTACATCAGGATGTGCACGCAATTTGCACCAAGTGTAAACTACAGCTGCGCATCGAACAGCTTTTCTAAGAAAGGGCAGATCTCCTTGCGTCTCACTATCAAGAAGGTATATCTCCAGCTCCGGCTCGACAAGCGTCTTTACCCTCCTCCTCATACATCACTCGCTGCGCTCGGGGCTCCAACTCTAAGGCACATCCAAATGAGCTGCCTATTAACGCAATCTCGACTTTTTCTCTATAAATATTGGTCTAACCGCTGCTGTCCTTATTGCCCCTCCCCATACACTGACCTGTCACACTGCCGGTTTTACTGCCCAACTGCTCAGCAATCCAGCTATTACCCTCCCCCATCCCTTTCCATCACCTCCTGGCTCGACTGGTTGGCGCTGAAGGGGAGGAATAACAGCGTCGACTGGTCGCACAGGTGGTCGAAATGCTCGACATGTAAACTATGGCTGAAAAAAGTCTATTACTACTACTGCTCCTAAGATAAACGCAGAAGAAGCAGTGTTGCCAGAAGAGAACATCTACCACTACGCCGGTGCCGTTTCCAAGACCGCTGCGGAGGCTGCTCGCCGGAAATCGCGGGGTGTTTATCTACTTTTCCGCTAGGAGGGAGTGCGGGTGTTTGCGATGCGGCGGCTTCACAAATATGCCGTCATGACCTCTCGTGTATTTTTCCTTCCTCCTAGGTGCCTATGCAGCGGCTTTGGCGTAGAGGGTGGCGACCAATCCGCAGTCGTTGCCGTCATCTTGAGAGAGTGTTAGCGCTGGACTTGGCCGCGCCAGAGTACCGCGCCCTACTTCTCTTGCCAGGTGAACGTTGAAGCCGAAGTTGAAACTTCTTGCAAACTGCATGACAAATTTATTGATTTGCTGCAAAGGAAACGTGTGCAGATGCACATCGCCGATTACTTTAATTATTGATGAATGTCCTGCAATTTGTGACTTATTTAGATTTTCTGAAGCTATCCCCCTGGTGTTAGCTCAATGCACATGTGCCAGTGCATGTGAGCACTCCGTACGATTGCCTTTCATTAAAGAAATCTTCGTTCAATTGAAACAAATTTTCGAGCTTTCATGAGTTCAAACTATCGAGATTCAAATATTCTAAGGAGCAGTAAACAAAGTTTGATTTGATTGACAGATAAGTGGGGTTTAACGTCCCGAAACCACCATGTGATTGTGACAGACGCCGTAGTGAAGCACTCCGGAAGATTCGACCACCGGTTTTTTTTAAGTGAAACAAAGTTTCGAAGGTGAGATAAGAATATAGATTTGTGTAGAGACATGCTCAAAGTCAACAAAATATAGGGGGAAAATACAACCCACAGCATATTTAAAATCGATTTCAAAGTGGATGCTGATGGGCTTAGCGAGATTCAGAGTTCCTTGCAATGCCAACATCAAGATGGTGGGAGTGTAAACAAACCAATGTCGCAAGTTTGTGCTGGCTGCTTGCTGGACATGCCTTCGCTTTTGCTACCTGTGATTTCTTCCTCTAGGCCTACAACTTTGTGTGTGCTGGCTGCCAGTGTGGTGCATTTCCTGCTATATTCTTATAATGTGGGCTGAGGCTTTATTCTTTTCTTCCCGATAAAGAGTATGTCAGTGCAGTGCCTGTTCATCAATAGCCTTGTGCGCGCCACCATGTCGCAGTTTTGTGGCCACTCGGCCAGCTGTGTTTTTTTTTGCTACCAGAACTGAACCCGCCCAGTTCAGTGCTTTTTGAAACCAAAACAAAGAGTGGGTGCGGTAAAGATTACTCAAATAATTGACGAGACTTGCAATGTAGACTTGTTGGTGATGCATTTGATAAGCGCTTTATGGTGTCGATGCGTGTTTTGCTTTGCGCTTCACTAAATCTAAAAAACATCCCGCCCTCAACCAAACAAGGTTTCCAGCCGTGCAAGTGGGTAAAAAGCTACCTATATTGCAACAACAACAACAAGAGAAATGGTACATGGTTTTTGTGTCAGTGCTCCTCCAATTGAAGTTTTGTTGTGCGTGAAGTCTGGTACACGTGCTTCAGTAAGAAACCGTATTGTCCTATATAACTAATTTGTAGTCGGTGTAGCTGTTGGTTATAGGTTCTGGTTGGCAGCATGGTTTGTTAATACTTTGTGCCTATCTCTTACAGGAAAAATGCAGAAGCAGCTCAATAAAATTAAAAGCCAGCAAGCGTGCTGTTGTATACCCCACAATGAGGTATGTGTATATGTATATACTGTATCTTATATATATGCCAGCTAGCCCAGTCGGTATTTATTTTATATGATGAAATAGGATTACATAAACGGTGAAAGACAGGCACGTGACGAACACTAGTCTAAGCTGCTGATTCAAGAGTGTTGTAAAATCTTAGTGCATACGCAGACGAAATCAGCAATGTGTAAAAAATAGTCTAAGAGATATTTGCCTTGTATCCGAATTCTTTTGTTGCAGACAAACTGAAATATACAAATTCAATGCTTCGTTTTTTGTAGCATGTGATTTCTCCAGTAGCAATTAAATAAAGATTTATTGCTGGCTCTAACAGCCTCATAATAATCCTGCAGTAATAAACACTGGCTGAAGTAAAGGCCGCCTTGATTGATTGCACGTATGTGCTGATTCTGGTTGAAATCTTCAACTGATGAATATATTATTAAAGGCATGAAAAGGATGAGCATGTGGTGGATATTTTGCATTGAAAAGTTGTAACATTTGTGTGGCTTGTAATGCAAGAGACCCACCTTCCAACGACCACCTCCCAGATTGCCTTCCTATTGCGCAGGCTCAGAAAGATCTTGTCAAGGTAAAGAGTCTGAAAAGTTTACTAGACATTCACTTTCTGCACGCATTCTCAATACTCATATCTTATGCAGTGATATTTTTATTTCTGCAGCATCTGTATGCTGTTATCTTACGTTGCATGCACCTTGAAGTTCATTACACTAGCATGCCTTGCAGTAAAGAGCAGTGGTCAGGACACTTTAGAGGCATGATGATGAGAACTTGCTGGATGTTTCAATATGTAATATAAAATTTGTGTGGTTTCTTATTGCAGGACAAGGACACTTGTCTCCCGAGCGTGCAAGGGGCTAAGGATGACTTGAAAGTGCCTGAAGTGCAAACTTCATTTTCGCTTTTTGCATGCACTAACTATATTTTGATTCTTATTTTTTGATATTGTCACTATTGATTGCAGCATCTGGATGCTTTTGTGCTACGTTGTGTGTAGAGGTTGACAGACTTGCTCATGAGTGGGCTCACCTAACTCCCTAGGACTTGCATCAAGTCTCGAGTTCGAGCGAGTAATTTTTGGTGAGCGTTGTTGAGGAAAATTTTGGCGAGTTCGAGTCCAAGTGCATCCCAAAAGCGAATTGTATTTCTTGAGCAAGTTTGAGCGAGCTCTGAATTTTTTAGCCAGCCTATGGTTGTGTGTGCACTCGTGCACACTATGGTGACATCTTCTACTGATAGACAATTTATTATAGGCGTTACAATGCCGAGCATGTGATGGATCTTTTGTATTGAAAAATCGTAACATTTGTACGGCGTATATTGCAGGAGACCCACCTCCCAACTGCACAAGCTCAGAAAGATCTTGGCAAGGTAGAGGCCGGAAAATGGATTAGGTATTCATTTTAACATGCCGTTACTTTAGTCGTAAGGTATGCAGTGACAGTATTCATGCATGCAGTAACAATATTCTAGCCTTTTATTTTTCATATTGTCACTACTGAGTGTGGCATCTACGTGCTCTTGTGCTAAGTGGTGTGCATACCTGCCAACCCTCTTGGATTGTCGGGAGGAGTCCTATATTTTAACCTAATCTCACAATTTTGCGAATTCTACCTCATATTTCACGAAAAATCGCTGCCACAGTAGAGGCAATTTTAAGTCTCGTGCACATGTCAGCCATGCAACATTTGTGGTGCAGCGCAATGGAACTCGCCACAACACTTCTAGTTCTTGCAACCATGCCGTCGAGTATTGCTAAGTACATTTTAGGCATTATAGTATCGCACATCAAGGTGAAAGCCGAAGGCTGCGTGCCACGCTCTCCAAAGAATATGCGAGTGAATAGATACAACTTTTGATTCGTCTGTATGCCTAGGCAGACAGCATAAGCCTGCATAGGCATATATTATTTACATGGTTGCAGGGGTAGTGTGGTTCGCCGAGTTCAGTTGGTAGGTTGATGGCATCGTCAAAAGTAAAGAAGTACCTGCAAGTGTTACAAGACTCAAACACACCTGAGTTTCTATTTGTGAGTTCATGGACTGGCGAGAAGTACGGAATCCATCCCACGTGAGCCTGTGATGTAAGCGTGCAGCATGGCAGAAAGACCAACACAAAGATGCACATTGCTTCACGAAAGCACCAGAACTACAACTGTATTGCGGAAGAGCAGGACAACATTGGAACTTTAATCCAAAAAAGATAGGAGAACTGTGATTCGTGGAGAATGCCTGTTCAAGGCATTTCTTGTGGAACACCTCTTGCCACCAAGCAGTGATCGTGCAAATGTTTGTTTGTTTCGGGAAATATAGTAGTGCAAGAGCCCGAATTTGTTAATGCGAACTTGTAGAAAACAACTGGCATCGTCAGGCAAATGGTTGAATATGTCAAACTCAATGGTCGAGGCTTTGAAACGATCTCCTTGTGCACTCGCAGTATACAGAAGCATACATAGCAGTTCGCAAACGTCTTAGTTCCCCCCTCCCTCCTCAGTTTCCCAAGTTTTTATCTTGCTCAATTGGCAGGTATGAGTGTGTGCCCTGATGTGAATTACCTTAACATGGCTTACACACTAATGAATGAAGAATGCACTACAGGAAGACAGTGCGAAGAATTTGATTATTGTTGTTATAAAAAGTCATAAAATTTTCGTGGTTTGTTAATCCAGGAGCCTCACCTCCCACTGTGACAGCTTCTGCTGGGGAGTGTAACGGCCTGGTAATGTACCTGAATTATGGACCAAGGTTTCACTTTTAGCATGCAATCGCTATAATTATATTTTTACCTAATTGATAACATCAATAATGAGGCATCTCTACGCAGGTAACTATTTTCGATGTGTCCACATAGAGGAGAGTCTGTTAAGGGGCCACTGACTGGATAGAGCTGAAAAGCAGCTTGCTCTGTTAGTGTTCTTTGTTCTCTTTGCCATTTTCATGTCGCAATGTTTTTGAAACTCCCAGCACAAAAGGGAAAGACTAAATGTTCTTTACCGCCATGAACACATGCTCCGGGAATATGCTTCTGGGTGCACTTCTTGGAGGCCGTGCAAGAACTATGATAACAATGGGCCTCGCGAATCCTCACAATTTTTATTTGACATGGCGAATGCAGCATCTGCATGCTGTTGTGCTTAAAATGTATAATGTTGTGTTGTACTAGCGTGAGCAGACCATCTGTCAAGAGTACATAGCATGACTGAGAACTTCTCGAAAAGTATTTCATTGTGTAAAATCACAATATGCCTTGTTAGTGCAGGTGGCTCCTCCAAGAAGGGACCTTCTAGAGTCATCCACTCTAGATGATGCTGGCCAGGTATAGCAATATAAAGTTTTTGCATTCATATTATTCACTGGTTGGTAATCACCAGCTTTGCGACATTCACTGTGTGTTTCTGCGTATGTTTACGCTGCAGTTACTTTCGACAGTAGCATAAAACCATCTCGATAGCATAGCTGCACAAGTGCAGAAAAAGTAATGGTACGAGGCTGGTCAAAGTCAAACACATTTGCAAGTAGAAGCACTTGTTCAAACACTCTTTTTACAAATCTCTGTAACAGAGTTAATTTGCCTCAAGAGACCTTCACTGCGAAAATTTCACGATTGGTCAAGAACGAGTGGAGTTAATTGTTTTTGTCATGCGCTTTGAGCGCTTCCTCATTTGTCTCTACGAGCTTGCTAGAAGCTACACAGTTATTTAGGGAAGGAGGTAAGGGGGAAATATTTTGTCAGCATGGCGACAACTTTGAGTGTGCATGGTGAAATTCAATTGCTTTCTCCCACTGTTTTTAGTGTACATGCGTATGTCTCACTGAGTAATGTAAAAAGACTATTGGCTCCCAAAGCATCACTGAGTGGGGCTGCAACTGGATTGCGACAGAAAGCACCATCTGGCAAGAAGATGGGATCTGAGGATTTATGATGTGCGTTTTTTCTTATCTCCCTCTCTTCCGTGCACATTGTAGCATACGCAGTGCTCGCCCTCCATTCTATGTTTGGGCTTTGCGATAAGATGGTCCCGCTTGATGTGCTATTTTGTTTTTTTTTCCTTTCAAGCCTACGTATGATTGGCCATGTAGCGCTTAAAACGCGTCGCAAACAGAATAATGAGAATTTGTCTTCCTGGCACTGCTTGAGTCGTCCGTTTCCGGGGCCTGCTGTCGTCTTGGCGCTGAATATGTAACTGCTGGTGGCAGCGGTGGCGGTGGTATGGAGTGAACGCCGGAGGCGGCTTTGGTGTCTGGTTCGGTAAGAGCTCGACTTATTGACTCCATTGCAAGCATTGCAGCATTCACTTGGTAGTCGAGGTTCTTTGTAGTTGTTGACGTTGCTGAATATTACATATTGTCACGGGGTCGTGACGTGAGTGAAGACAGGAAACTTCGTGTTGGGATTTAACTGTTTTATTCGAGTGAACCTGTGCCCGGTAAACGAAAAGCCCAATTACAGCAGCAGTCTTGCACAGATAGCAGCGGACTGATAGCGGGGAACGGAGCGTCGGCCTTCGATCAACAACTGACAAGCGGCGAAGCGCATCCGCATTTATACTCTTGCCGTCAAATGTTCTAGCGTTATCGCTGGCGGTGGTGTAGGTTCCAGAACAATCTGTACCGTTCGCACAGTGGCCGTGATCTTATCGAAATGATCTCCTACAGTCCAGAACCTTCTCAAAAACTGCAGGCGCGGTTTGCGTTGAGAATCGTGTGGTGTTTTGGGACGATAACAAAAACTTGGGAAATGGAATGTGGCAATATCGAAGTGGCACTTGTTATCAGCAAGCATGATCCTCATGTCGTTAACAAAACCGAACCTAGTTTTGCTATCTGAAGAACTTGGTATTCCTGTCCAGAAGTCAATGCGGAAGACTGAAAATATTGAAGTGATATCTAAATGCAGAGCAAACACCAATGAAGTCGAGGAGTGTTGGAAAGTTGTCTGCGAAAGGCCTAAAGAACGAGAAAAACTAAAGTTGAAAGAGATGCGATTTCATAACCTTGAACGCAATGATAGTTTTGACATGCGTGGATACATGCCACCTTGTAAGGCCGGTAGTGAAATCACTTTATACCTCGTCATCTTCGAGAGGATGTGTACAAGAGCCGCACATGCAAAAGAGACTTGGTCGCAACGCCTGTTGACTTTGCTCCCTCTTGAGGCAGCCGATATAATCGTGAGTTTGCCAGACGAAGAAGCTCATGATTACGATAAAGTTTAATTTCAGTTTAGATGAAGGTACAGCTTGTCAACAAAAGTCTTGAGGGTGAAGTTTCGTAATGCGACGCGTGCCCAAGGGGAGTCATTCTCTGAATTCGCCTACAGATGCATGGGCTTGTTAAAGGAATGGCTTAAGAGCACCAGCGCATACGAGGGCAAACAATGTCTTGTTGAACTATTTCCGCTGGAGCAGTTTTATGCCTGCATGCAGAACGGAATGCGCCTGTGGATTCAAGACAAGCCGAACGCTGAGACTTTTCAAACGGCAGCTAGCTTGGCAGACAAGTACAGTTCCCATAGGATGAAAAGTTCGGACGAACAGCGCAAGAAGCCAGCGGGAGCATTAAAGAAGTTTCAGAAAGGAACGTGAGGAACCTTCCAAGGAAAACTTGATCCTGTTCTCATCCAAAAGTTGCAATTCACGTGAGGGAACAGAAAAGTTCCAAATTAAAAAAAACAACCCTTGGTTTGCTATAAATGCCAGCAACCAGGCCACATCACAGCCGGTTGTCGACAGCCAGCAGTGTCTGTCAGTTTGCTAACCGAAGAGAATAGCTTACTCTAACCTTATACTTATGGAATGAAGGTTAATGGCATCAGTTACAGGGTTATGCGTGACACAGGAGAAACATTGATTATTCTCCACTCTTCGTTTGTTAAGTCCGAGCACTTCACAGCTTCGTGCGTATGGGTGCATCAGGCACTGGGGCTAGACATGAAGTGCTTGCATGTGGCTAGAGTCGAAGTAACGGGCACCTTCGGCAAATTTGAAACTGATGCTGCGGTTTCCGATAGTCTACCTAGAAAAACTCCTTACATTTCTTACAGATCAATAAGGGACTTGCAAAATGCAAGAATGGAACTTCATGCAAACCCTGTAATGATCATCACGAGCTCGCACTCATGAGTGCAAGCTACCAACGCTACAAGTGCCACCGCTAATCAAGACTAATGTGAACCGTCACAAGCTGCCGTGACAAACTAAACTGCGCCTATCACGTAAGCCATCGATAACGGTACTCCCATCGGTAACGCACCCCGAGGTGACGCGATGAGCCCAGTCAGTGAAAATTTTCAACTTCTTGCGAAGGCAGACAAAAGCCCTCTCAAAATGGAGCAAGTGAATGGCGAGTAACTGCCAGCGTGCTGAGAAAAATCAAAACGTATGCAGAAAGGAACAGTATCGTTCGTAGTGAAAGCAGGTATTTTGTACAGGACAATTGAAAACAAGAAAAGCTGATGCTTTCAACAGCTTGTAGTTCCCAAAAAGTATAGAGTTGCACTTTTGGGTTCGGCTCAGTTACAGCTAGGCTGGCTATTTAGGCACAAAGACCAAAACAAATTGCTTAATGACTACTACCGGCCGATGTGCTTCAAAAAATCTGAGCACTGGGTACGTTTCTGCAACGTTTGCCAAAGAACTTGACGGCCCAACGAGAAAGTGTCCACCCTGCCAAAATACCTTTGCTTGGCGAACCTTTTCGCAGATTATTAGTCGACATCGTAGGGCTTTTACAAGTAAGAGCGACGGGCACCAAATACTCGCTCACACTCATTTGCCCTACCACGAAGTTTCCGGAAGCAGTGGTGCTACTAGACTTGAGCTCCACAGCTGTTGTATGCGCGCTACTTGGTGTTTTTGCAAGAGTTTGTTTTCCCAGTGAAATCCAATACGACCAAGGTTTTGTTTTCGCAAATGCGCTTATCACGATGCTCTTGAAGAAATGCGGCAAAACACTTCCCCACTGCTCTGCATACGATCCGTAAAGTAATTCGGTCGAAAAGTTTCACTCCGTAATGAAGCGCATTCTGCGCGCACTCTGTTTCGTGAAGGGCGCTGACTGGAACGAAGCTGTCCGTGCGATTCTCTTTGCTTTGCGCTCCATGACTCACAAAGTGTTATGATCAATCTGCCTGGCTTGACGCCGCTTTGACGCATGAGACATTTTGGCTGAGCCTGCCCTTACTTCTTCCGAGTCAGCACTCCCAGAGATGCACCAAGAGCGGCGACAACAGAGAAATCTTTCTTCTAGTTATCCTAGGTCGTCGGAGCCCCTCGTAAAACGATTTGTACACGCCTGACCGACTGACTGATTAGGAAGTTGTTGGCTGTCGAGGCGACTTGCATTGTCAAGGTGCCCCAGGCAAAAATCTCAGCGCCTGAGAACTGTCTGCGGATGCATATCCCATGGTTTCCGTGGCGCCTTGATTACGGTGTTTCCAGATTTTGTAGTCTGCCTTGCGCCACATACCCATCACTGCAACAGACTACGAAATATACTTCCACATAGGACTCAACGTTGTCGTGCTGCGCTGTGTCATGCGCAGTTTTTTCCCTCGCAATAGGCTGAACTTGGCGTGCCTCTTCCTTTTTTCGTGGGTTGAGAAGGAGGTGGCATGTCACCTTCCCCATTTGATGGCGGGGGTAGGGTGACAAATTTTATTGGACTGGCCTGGCCTCCATTCTTTTTTCCTGTAGGTAATCATGGGAAGGCCAGGACATAAAATGCGAGCGCTGAAGCACTCTCAACAGGCTCTCACAATCTCGCAGAAGGTACCATCGTGCTTTTATCGAAAGCTTCCACGATGCTACGACCATCATGTAACACGCAACTTGCAAATATTGTAAATAAGTTACTGTTGGCAGCTCTCGGCTCCTCTCCTTGACACCTCTGGCTGGCTTCGGTCCTCTGGGCAGACGCCCAATTAAATCAGAAGCAACAGGTTTCACACCGGCAGAACTTGTTTATGGTCCCGCACTTCGCTTCCCCCTCACGTTGGTGAAAGAAAAGTGGAAAGATAAGGTTGTAGACAAGTCGGTTGTCGAGTATGCGCTGACACTATTGCAGCGCCTATGCGAGTCGCAAGAATTGGCGCAGATAAACATGATGGAAGCGCAAAAACTCTTAAATGTGCACTACGACGAACCCGCACACACACGAACATTGCAGGAAGGCGACAAAGTGCTCATTATAAAGTCTACGAAGGCAAACAAACTCTAAGCAGCATGGGATGGCCCGGTCACAATAAACTAAAGCTCGTAGACGCCAATTACTTGGTAATGACGCCCGGTCAGCGCAACAATGTGACAATATATCATTGCAATTCCATGAAGCCGTTTATCGAGCGCACAGAGACGTTGAGCATTTTGCTGAACGAACCAGAAGAGATCAACGTTCCTGTTCACCAAGTACCAACCTCGTGCTCTTTGCTTGTTAGTTAGAGAAGCTTGTTTAGTGACAGATTCAAGTATTTCGTCTGTTGATGGCAAAGTAAGAAGTAGGAACTTGAACGGAACTTCAGTGACTTGTTTAGTCTCTATACCGGGAAGACGAATCTTGTGGAGCATGACATTGAGTTGACAAACAACTTACCTTTCCGAACAAGAATGCGCAGGTTTTAGCCCAGTCTTGAGAACCTCTTAGATGAATGCGTTCAAAACATGTTAACACTGGGTCTAATTGTGCTAGGGAAGCGAGTACGTGTCACTCATGTTTATCGTAAAAAAGTCCTGGCAAGGAACCACGAGCGTTCATCGACTATAAAAAATTGAATGCGGTAACAAAAACGGTGTTTCCCATTCTCACCGTTAAGCCTTGATTTAGAGTGTCCGCGGCACAGTACGTTTCTAAGTTAGTTCTGGTACGCAGCTTCTTGAAGTGCCACTCGCAAAAAGCGCCGGTAAGCTCGCCGCATTTATGACCCCGATAGGCACTTATCGCTCTCTTGTGCTCACGTTTGGCCTCAAAAATGCACCCTTCGTCTTTTCAAAGCTAATTCAAGAAGTGCTCAAAGGAGAAGACTCATTCGTTGTTCCATACTTTGACCATATAACTGTTTTTTCAGCGCTTGGAAACTGTATTTGGAACTTCTACATCACGTATTTCTTTGAATTCGCGAGGCTGGCTTGACTGTCAAACGGGGTAAATGTCACCTTGCGAGCTCTGTATTCTATTAATTAGCGCTTGTTGTTGGCCATGGGAAGCAACGCCCTTTCCGAACTAAATTTGAGGCAATCAATTACTTTGTTTTGCCAAAAGCAAAGACGTTCCTTTTTTGGGTTTAGCTGACTACAACAGACGCTACATTTCAAACTTGGCAAATACTGCTAGTCCTCTCACAGATGCTTTGCGCAAGCCGGAGCCAAACATTTGCGCGGCTTATTCCGAAGCACAAAGTGCCTTTGCCGAGATTAAAGAGCTTATCGTCAGCGAACCCGTCCTCGCATACCAGATTACTCTCGCTACTCTCGCTCCTTCTTAGTTCAATGACGCCAGCAACCGTGGACTGGGCGTTGTTCCAAGTCAGGTAAACGGAAAGGTTGAGTAGCATCCTGTTGTCTATGCAAGTCGCAAGCAGGCCTACAATGAAACAGAAAAAGAATGCGCTTGATTGGTGTGGGCTCTCGTAAAGCTTTCATATTATCTGAAAACCTTTTCAGTTGTTCTTGAAACTGATCACTCCCCTTTAGTGCGGTTGATTTGTGGGGTTTAACGTTTAGTGTGGTTGAATGAAATGTCAAACGAAAATTACCGCTTGATGCGTTGGAGACCAGCAATTTGACTTCTCAGTACGGCACAAAAAAGGCTAAAACCATACTAAAGCTCAATTCCTCAGCCATATCTGCCAATGGATGGTCATTGTTTCTTTCGCCTGAGTACATGCACCTTGGTGCAAGTTTTTTGTTGTTGTCCATTTCGTGTTCGGCTTTCAAATTATCTGCTCCCAGTGAATTAAAGTGTCGGGTTTTTTTTAAATTTCAGCGCCACGTTGCTTCTGACGTAGTTACTGCATTTCTGCCACTCGTTCACTGCGCCATTCCAGTTGCTGTTGTGCCAGCTCGCAAGATCAAAGCCACTCGAGGCGTCTGCCTCAAGCTACCGTGCCGAGCAGTAAATCGGCAATCGGCAAAGGGTGCCCGTTAAGAACTTCGCCTCCTTCTGGCCTTTCCAGCCCGATTCCGGGGGCGTGTTTCAGACAAAGCACAATGCCATCTCCGTTTCTTCCGGCACTGCCTACCTCATCTGCTGCACTTCCGTGCACCTTGCGTCTTCGCACACGTGAAGCCTGTGTGACCATGCAACAATGGACAATGTGACCGTGCAACCATGGACGTGATCTGCTTGGACAAACCTGCCCACCTGTTGGCTTTCTGTTACCACCTGCAGTCGTTCATGAAGCATTATCCTCGTGAACGCCTTCTGTTACGGGTAGCTTTGGCCGAGTTGTAACATACGCAGTGCTCGCCCTCCTTTCTATGTTGGGGCTTTCCGATAAGTTTGCCCCGCTTGATGTGCTACCTTCTTTCCTTTCCTGCTAACGTTTGATTGGCCACGTAGCACCTAATAATGCGCCGGCAACTGAATAAAGGTGATAGTCTTTTCGGAACTTCTTCAATCGTCCGTTTCCTGGACCTGCTGTCGTCCGGCCGCCGAATACGTAACATGCAGAGCTCTCACACTGCACCTGTATCGGCACACAATGGGCCATTTGAAAAAGATCTCCCAGCTAAACAGACACTTTGAGAAGCGAACGTACTCAAAGCAGAAAATTTTATTATTCACGTTTGGGATGTGGAGCAGACGCCATGACGCCCGACTTAACACAAATTACAATTTCGAAGTGTTCGACATTGTTGTATTGGGACAGTATGCATTCAGGTAGGCTTCTTTATTTCATTCCTAAAGATACTTTATAGTTTATATGCACTGCAAAGTGAAGCCACACACTCGATCGATGTTCTACGTTATCAGCAATGCTAAACATTGAATTGTTTTGATGTTCATGCTAGCAGTAGCAGACAAATACTGTCGTGAATGAACTTTCACAGTGTGGAAAAAAAGAAAAATGAAAATTGAAAAGCCTTATAAGGTTAGAGGTATGTCCCCTGTCCCCTGTACTGCTGGAGTATCATCCACTGACCTAGCTTTGAGGCAGCTAGCTTAGTTTTAACTGCTGCGAAGTTGAACTGCTCTCTCCTCCCGTTTTTATGTTCTCGCAATAGCACACGTTGATTCTTCAACATGCTGGCAGGCTCAAAGAGTGAGCACAGGCCTAGCTTGTTCTGTATGAAAAGAAAGCGCCCTAGAAAAGGACAACTTGGTGGTCTGCTTTAAGACTCTTTGCCACGCATAAATACAAGTTTTAACTGAGATGTTCCTAGCATTGTGTATTTGCAGAGTATGTTTTTTCTCCAAGCTCGAAGGACGACTCATGACCTCTTTAACTATAAATACTTCTGAATGGCAATTGCCTATATGTTGTTCCACATAGTTGGTTGCCTGACAGCTGAGCCTATACACAAACACTCATGCAATTGGTACCACTAACTTTAGATTGAAATATAGCAATAGAATGAAATTGATTGTAAAAAAGACAGTTTAAATAGTTTTTGATGAAGTGACACTTCCTATCTATATAGCTAGTGCTAGTCACAAAAAGGTCTTTTGGGAAAAAAGTCATCTAATTCTCCTTCGGTTGCACATGCACGGTGTGTCATGGTGCTTTAGTTGATACATGCAGGTGACAGAGATTGGTACTGGAAAAACTTGTTTAATCAGAACAATTCGTTTTTGTATAAATTTTCTAGTATACTGAGGAGAAGAGAAATTAAAAGTTTAGCTTTCTTTTCGCCATTCATTGTGCTAATGAAAGCTTACCTTGTGTATAAGTAATTCCCGTAGAGGTGCCCCTGTCTATCTCGTTTCGCTGTTATCACAGTAGTTTGTCTAATTCAAGTGCCTTTAAAAGGCACATTGAACGGCAAACAATTTTTCTCATATGGGTAAATTACTCTTTCACCATACCAAAATCTCCACGCTTGCCGGGAGAAGAAACTGAAATAAGAGATAAGAGTGTGCGAAAGAAATATGCGGGAGCCAAAGTCACCTAGAAGTTCCCGTGCATGTTGAGGCGCCATCATAGATCTTGAAGGATTGAATGGATTGTCTTCCATGAAAGGTAGGCAATTATTAACCAATTCGCTTATCCACTGTGGCTAAAATATAAAGGAAAACTTTGAAATGTATCACAACGCCAACGATGGTTTTAGGCAGGAAGTTCAAAGCAAACTTTTCCCATTGACTTTCTCGTGTATTTATAAGCATATGGTAGTGAAGTTCATGGTAGTTGGGTTTTGAGAGCATTATTTATTAACCTGTGTTATTTACTGCTTTGGCACGTGTACCTGGGTCGTAGCTGAATTCGTACATTCATTTGAAGAGGTGTCATCTGGCATTTGTGGTCAACTGAATTGAAGTGGATAAATTTATGTTGCGAATCGCATTCTGGTTTTTGTTCCTGTGGTAAATATATGACAGTTGTTTCTGTTTTGAGTCTCGCAATAGATACAACTTAAAAATATTACATTCGCTCTGTGCCTTTGGAATAGTATAGGTGCCATACACAGCCATTTTTTGAACTCCAGCTTGATATGATAGGAGTGTCGTATTTTATTTTGACTTATTGCATATCAGCTGTCAGCACATTTTGAGAATTATGTGCTTGCCAGTAATAATAGCATAAATTTAGCCGCAGAAGTTGCAGTAGAGTTGTCTTACTTTATCTGTGTGGGCAGCTGGGCACCTACTTTCAGAAGGAATCCATATTTGTACCGACCTCATTGATCGCAGCACAATTTTTTTTATTTTGTGCAGTGCCCAAGCTGGGTCGTAAGATGCAACAAAAAGTGCGTACGGACAAAGAGCAAGTTTATTATAGTCTGCCTGCTGTCGTGAAAGAAAGTGCATCATGGTGGGTGGGCAGTCTTTTGCTCAGCATCTTAATGGCAAAAAATGTTTACCCGTAGCAGTGAAAATTAGGCCAGTCTCACATAGAGGCAGTTTTGCAGCAACAAAGCCAAGAGAGTAGTCAGCTTCCATGATAATTGCTAGCAGACATCCAAAGCTTTGATACATAACAAAAAACGCCATTCACATTCTTTTGTATTGGTGAATATTTGGGTGAAGCAGAAATATTTGAAAGAAAAGTAGTCCTGAATACATTTGGCTTTGTATTAAATTCTTGGTGAGGTGATGGGGAATTTTTCGTCACTGTGGTAGAATTTTTGTAGCAGGGTTTACATAAACTAGAGTTATAAGAACTTCATTGTCATTCTGATTTTTCTTGTGCAGGTCAACCTTGGCCGAAAAATGTTCGTGGGCCAATTGAAGTGGAAGCGGCTGCTGCAGTGGTCGAAGGACTCCTTTGCGCGAGAGACCACCAATGCTCTGTGGTGCATCAAAGAGATATACAACCGTAGTATAACTATTGCCCCATGCCGGCGGTTTCTTAACAAGGAGTGAGGTCTTGCTCTTCCAAAAAGAATAGCGCTATATCTAGTAAAATTGCTGGCACTGCGAAGTGAGTGGAATTTTTTGTGGCATTCAGATTTGGAGAAATCTTTTGATTCAGCATATAATTGCCCTCCCTTTTTCGTAGTGATAAAGTTGTTACACATAACATAAGCACTCGACTATTCCTAGTTAGTCATTTGAACTGAATGTAAAGATTATGCACACCAAAACTTCGGTATTAAGAGAGAATTCAACACCAAAGTTATATGTTCCTGTAGCTATCTCCTGGCCTCTACCACTGTCAGCAATCACAAAATTGATGCAACTTTTAAAATCGGTGAATTTGAGACAACTGCTGTGTCATTTACCTCATAACTGTTTGGGATCTTAAGCGAATTCAGCTAAGCAGTGTTGCACTTAACGGTCATTCAAAGGTGGCGTTTCTTGAGCCACTAATTCCTTCAATTGTCAATGCAAACAAACAGCGTTATATAAGCCTGCACACTCAGCAATTATATCTGACAAAGCAAATAATGCATGATGACTTTATTGCATTTCTGGCTTGTGTATTCCAATGCCTCACAAAAAATAGGAGCCTTATACTTTGTAGTCTGAAAATTGGCACGGGTTGCAGCACAGATACGAAGTGCTGCTTATTTTTTTACAAATGTAACTTGAAGCATTTTGTGATCTTATATTCTGGCTGTGATAGGGTACTAATGTAAGCGTTTTTTTGTAGACATTGAAAGGTTTCTCAATCCTGTTTGTTTTGAAGTCACATGGCAATCGTGCCAATAAGGTTCCTCATTCTTAATTTTAGTTTGCATATTCTGTTTATCTGAGTTCAAAGGGATGATCTTTTGTGGTAAAAATAAGATTACAGCATTAACAGGAGCAAGTGTACTTGCACGTGCACCTTCCAAAAAGTAATTATATTTTTCTTTTGGCTCTAGCGGCTTTAAAGTTGCATGGCAATCTTGCTAGAAAGGTGATCCCTAATTTTTGTTTTTTTACTTTGGTAAACAC
Organism: Rhipicephalus annulatus; assembly: GCA_013436015.1. Lineage (NCBI taxonomy): Eukaryota > Metazoa > Arthropoda > Arachnida > Ixodida > Ixodidae > Rhipicephalus > Rhipicephalus annulatus. The sequence goes on from WOVY01002373.1 coordinate 48,857, forward strand.
AATTTTCACACTCACTTGGTAATGGACTTTCTATGTACCTTTTCTTCTGCAAAATATGTTGCACCATTTGAGCTTATCTGCCTGAATTTATGAAGGCCCTTCACTACACATGTACGTGATGCTGCCTTATTTTAGGACTTTGTGGTCCAATCTATGTTAACTAATGCAATGAGAAAAATCATAAGCGCCTTGTCATATAAAAGTTTGCTAATTAAGAACTCCTCACTAAAGCCTTCACTAATGGTTCTTGAGCATGAGGTTGTGCGAGCTAGTTCTGTGCATGGACTATTCCTGGCCTCTAAAGAGCACGTGATTAAATCCTGGCCCACATGTTCTTTACTTGCACATGTTTGCAGTCACCCACTTGTAAAAAACCTCCTTGCTTAAACTGTGCAGTCGTTCTCATTTACTTTTTAAGTGATATTTATGGCAATTCGTTATTCTGTTCAGTCTTAACTGCCTTCTGTAAAAAGCTCTAGTCTGACAACATTCATTTGTGATTTATTTCAGATGCGTTCAACCTGCACGTGGATGCAGGTACGTCTGCGGCAACGAAGGCAGAGCACCAGCGCAGCATCAACAGGCACCTCGCAGACATGCGTAATGTTATAAAACAATAAACTGCAGACTGAACTATATGTCCAGTTAACCATCGTCAAAACCATTTGTTTACCATGGCTTTTGATTATGATTGTGGCACCAGAGTTTTCACACATGGCCAGAACTTGTGTTATCATTCGGCCTTCTAGAAAAACATTGCATAATGAAGACAGACAATGGTAAATATTATTGCATATATATTGCTATTTTAAGAATTATTTAGCAGACATCATGCAAATCGACATACAGACGAACCCTTTTCACCTAAGCCTGATCCAAAATTCTTCCAAATGTAGAAATCGACATTACGAAACACTCAGTTGACATGTCTTCATTCTTTATGCACATGATTACTTCTGAAGCTACACATGTTTTCTGCAGCACAACTTATGGTGTCGCAAACTTTTGTTACCCCACTGCTTGCCTCCAAATAATTGTTTCCTTTTAGTGGTATGTATGCTGATGTCTATGCATTTAATTTTGCTGTGGAACTAAATCCGCAATTGTGAGGTTCGATATTCAATGGAAAAGTGAAATTTGTGGCTGTATTTTCGCATCCTATGGCAATCCTTATCTCCGCATGATGCGGGAGCCTTATATCCGCATATTAAGGCTATCCGCATAATGCTAAGATAAGGATTGCCATATATCCGCCTCTTCTATGACAATCTATATCTCCACATCTTACATATCTCCATATAACACGGTGATATGGCAATCAATATTCCAATAGGTTCGTGTCTGTGGACTCCACACATATGGAAGTTTTCATTAGCGTAGCACACACCGTGCGCAGCTTTTCCACTGTCTCTTCGCTGTTCGTTGTGTTCCTCGCAACAACTTCTACCCACTCCGAATGTGCCTCCACCAACACAAGAAACCACTGTTGATCACGATAGGAAAAGTCAAGATATACTCACTGCCACCTGCGTGAAGGCCATCCCCAAAATAACAGCGGTAATTTGGATGTTGAATTTTGTGTCGGCTGACAGGTAATGCAGGCAGTCACCGTTTTCTCGATATCTTGAGTTAAGCCGGGCCATCATACGTGGCTTCGCGATAACATTTTCATTCATGTCATACCAGGGTGACCTTCCTGCAGAATTAACATAACGTTTTTTGCAAGGACACTGGCACAACCACCCGGTTTCCCCACGTTACACACACTTGCTCCACCTAAAATTCAATGCATTGCTTGAATTGGGTCATTAACGCTTCGTCGTCACACTTGATGGCCAATAGAAAGTTTAAATAAGAGGACCTTAGAGAACACCTTGTTTTTCCGTGGTTCTATCCTTATCTGTCTCACGGACAGTGGAACTTCATTTAAACGGAAAAGACGTGCAGGTCCTCCTGATGCTCCTCCGCTCAGGAAGCGGCAACCTTGACAGTGCGTCGGCGTTTGCAATATCACTTGCTTTGAGGTATAACCACTAGTAGTCATAGGCTGGCAGTAATAAATAAAGCCCGACGCTGCACGCGTGCCGCTGACACAGCCAGGATGGCCTTGTCGTGAACAAATATACGTACTAACGGTTGATGTTCTGAGTCTAATGAAAACATTCTGCCCAACAAATACTAGTGGAACTTGCATACCCCGAACACCACTGCCAATGCCTCTTTTTCGATGTGGGCGTAGCGTTGGTGCGCCTTGCTCAGTCTTCTGGACGGAAACGCTCTAGGCTTATCTACTGAGCCGATCCTATGGAAAAGTATCGCACCTACACCGTATGCAGACAGGACCAAGTTTCTTTGCTGGGTCATAAAAAGACAGTATGGAATTTGCTTCGGCCATTCTTTTGTCATCTGAATATTGTTCCGCTTGAACCACCCCTTCCCTTTTGTTTTCTCGCTTACGAGATCGTAGAGTGTTCATGTTGTGTTGACATGTTTGGAACAAACTTGCTGTAAAAAATTAACAACCCGAGGTAGGATAAGAGATCTTGCCTGTTTTTAGGTATTGGTGCTTTTTTAATTGAGCGCAGCTTCTCGTTGGAAGGCCAGATGCGTCTTTCGTTGATGACATGGATAAGATAAGTTACTATTTTTCAAAAAACTCGCACTTTTCTTTGCGCAGCTCGCTTCCTCTAGCCTTGAATCTGGTAAGTACGCATTCCACTTTCTTGTAGCACTCTCCCAGTGCTCGTCCTCCTATAATGACGTCATCAAGATGGCATGGCGCACTATACAAACCCCTAAGCACGTCATCGTGACTGCTTGAAAAATTGCTGGGGACTGGTAAATTCGTACGGCAGTCGCGTGTACCTGAACAGTCCCATGTGCATGTTTACTGTGACAAGTGACTTGGAAGACTGGTCTAGCTGTAGTTGCTGACAAGCTGTAGCGAGATCCAACACCACAAAGTATTTACATTCATGAGGTTATGAAGATGCCTTACATTACGGGTAGAGGGTAATGGTCAGTCCGGAGCCGAGGATTCACAGCCATCTTGTAATCCCCGCAGGTGCGGACCTTGTCACTTGCTTTCGGAACTGCTACCAGAAGCGTTGCCCAGTCGCTTTGCTGAGTAAGAAGTAGCACTTCGCTTTCCACAAAGGACTGCAACTCTTGTGCAATGGCGTCTCGCAAGGCGAAGGCCATCTAAGTGCTTTGCAGAACACTGGTACCGTACCATCTTTCAAAACCAGTTTTACTGGATTGCCACCTATTAATCCCATTGCTGGCTCAAACACTTCCGCAAACTTTTCTGTCAGTGTCACCGAGTTATCTAGACTGATACCACAGGCCTTCACTTAGCCTAGCTTTAACGCCTCGCACCAATCTAGACCAAGTAGCAATGTTTCGGATGTTCATGTTGTCCGTACCATCACAAGTTGCAGGTTCACTTTGGGACAGTGATGCTCCACCCACACTTCACACTGACCTGAAACATTTAGGGGAACACCCCAATGAGCTTTCGACCGCAAGGTGCATGTAGCCAGAGGCAATTCAGGCCAATAAATCCTACAGGCACTCTCTGGCACGGTAGAAACAGACGCCCCGGCATCAATGTGTATTTGTACATTTTCCCCGGCCACTCTAACAGTCACCGTGTGGCTATGACTGCTATTGTCACAAGAAAAAGTGTTATGAAGCAACACTACACTGTCATTTTGCGCTTCCTTACCCACGGTGGTGTCTCTCACATTTTGTATCACCCTTCACGTTTGGCAACACCTAGCTAGGTGACCCAGTCGATGACAAGCACAGCATCAGTGCGACTGGAATGGGCAAGCACTCGCGTACTCGTTCTGTCCGCGTCGAAAACAGTCATCTGCGTCGTGTCTCGGTCTTCCCCACGTATTCGGCGCTGTTTTCCTATTGGCCTTTTATTGAAACTTTTTGCCAGGAACATACCGCTTTACCGCATTGACTTCTGTTTTCTTAGACGGCCGGATGACCTTTATCGCTTTCCATGCCAACTCGATGCTCTTCGCAACTTCGCACGCGTCGACAAATGACAGTTTACTCCTTTTCAACAATTATGCTCGAGTCACATGGTCTCTTGATTCAACAACGAAATTGTCTCGCAAAGGTTCGTCGAAGAACTCACTGAATTGACATGACGTTGCCAGTCTTTTCAGTTCCATTACGAACGCTGCCACGGGTTCATTTTCTTCTTGTACTCTGCGGTAAAACCATCCTTTTTGAAGCATAATGTGGTTTGAGAACCGTAAGAAGTCTTCATAGTTCTTGTTATCCGGTTTTATGGGGCGAGCAGGTGCTTTAGCGTTTCATATGCACTCTTTCCAATGGCCCTATACAAACAGAAACTTTCAGCTCAGCGCTCACCTGTGTGACTTGTCGGTAGTGATCGAAGCGCTCGACGTACGACTCGAAGTCTTCTTCCCCATCTTCGTCTAACGGTTCGAACTGCTTATGTGGAGCAATGCTGCGCCGTCTTCAACCGAAGTTCTGCAGACGTGCCGGTAAAGAGGTGCTTCACTTCAACTGCGAACCCATCTTCGTCATCACTGTCAGCATGGCACAACACTGGGCCTTGAACATTAACAAATGTTTATTAACAGTAACAACTACAAAAAGATGAGCATTACCGTAAGTTGGCTACTCTTTTCACGGCAAATATTCGTGATAGTCATAACGTCAATCCAGTCCCACACACGTGCTGTCACCCGCACTGCGTTGTCCTCAAACACACGCCCTGGCGCACGCGCACTGACACGACAGACTCATGAGTTGAGCCGTGAGTGTGCGTTTAAATGAGTCCGTGTCAGTAATATTTTGGAACGTATGAGTCTGAGTGAGTTCGGTTGAGGAAAATTTTTGTGAGTGTGAGCCTAGCTCAGGAAAGCTATGTAGAGTCCGAGTCCGAATGAGCCCTAAGCGCAAGTTATTATATTTCAGGAGAGAGTGTGAGCAAGCTTCACAATTTTCATCAGCCTATGATGAGGTAGACGACTTATCACAGAAGACTATACCAACGGCGCACAATCTGGCTGCAGTTCGTCAGCTGATTTTAACCCAATGCATTACAGACTTGCAAAATCAACTACTTGCCTGCTAATGATAAACAAGCTTCACTAAGTCATAGTGTTGTCCTGGGGATATTTTAATGCGGACATTTATTTCGCTTCTCTACAAACAGATTTTTTCACACTTTTTATGCTGCCTTACCAGTATTTCGCTGTAGACTCCATCATATGACGCAACAAAACCACCCTAAAAATAAAGGCGAAATTAAAACTCTGGGCATTTTAATTTAAACTCACTATCAACATCATCATCGTCATAACACAGTGGCATGGAGCATCTTATTTTCGTGTGTTCCCGCTCTGCATTCTCGGTCAAAGGCGTCAAGTGAAAGGGGCCAAGTCAAGTGTGAGGAGTCGTTCAAGTGTGACTGATAACGATAACCACTAGTGAAAAAAAGCAGAGTACCTCCACGCAACAGCTAAGCATCATCAGTGAGTTCTCTTAATGGCCATCTTCCTACACAAAATAACGTCCACAGCAGAGACATTTGAACGCGTAAGTGCATTATCGGCAATTTGTGGGTGAACTGAATGCTGTTCACTCAGCGATTTCAGCTTTATTTCACCGTTGCAAGTCAACAAAATACATCTACAAAACGAATGAGGATCCTCCGACTTTTGGTAGCCAGCGCAAATGTTGCCCATATCTACCACAGTTTTGATTTCGGTCCTCCAACTGAGGCGACTCTGTAACCGAAAATAAGCCTTTCCATTGCGAAGAAGACGCTTTCTGCGTACTCTACACCGACACGCAACAAAGCGTGTACCCACTACAAGCCTTACTGCTTAAAGGGGCAAGCTAAATACGTCTTGACTCCTTCCCTGCTGTCTCAATCTTAGAAGCGCATGAATAAACAATTAGCAGCAGCCGGACAAGATGATCAGACAACATGCCTCTCCAGGTATAAATTATCATTTGTGTGAAGGTATGAATCATCATTTGTGTGAACTACCGACAATAGTCCACAATTGGCATGCACAAAACTCGCCAAGTTCCCCAAGCAGTGACAGCTCGCAGAGAACTCCCAGATGAATTTACCCTCAGTCTAACTGAATAGTTGACAGTGCCGTAAAGCAGCTAAGCCTTCATTCAAGGAACCCTTGGAAGTTGTTCATAAGCTGCACTTATGCATTTTGGATCACAGATATACACCACGTTGTAACAGAATAAGAAGCCCGCCTAACTGCTGACAGGCTACCATACCTACCCTGTCGACAAAAAGCATGTTGCTTAAAAACCTACACTGCACTAGCACACTTAGGAGAAAAAAATGGAATTAATAAGGAACTACTACAGGCAGAAAGCATCGAAGCTTGCTTTACTGAAGAAAGAAGACTCCTTTAGGACTGCAACCGTTCACGCCTCGAATCGCATAGGAAAAAGGTATTGTTGTGGGACCAGTACTGGCCATACCTTTAAGCATTGAAGTGCACTGTAGTATGTTAAGGAGAAAGGAGCAGACCTGTGACATATGCCTCAGCCATTTGTGTTGTGAACAAGAAAAACGCTGCAGTTGACCAAAGGCGTAAGTCGTCCAAACAGCTGCATAAGCGTGGTGCTACTTTTACATTTATTTCATAGAAATGTGCGTGAAATCAAGTGAAGAAAGAATGGCGTCTTATTAGCAACTTTGCCTGAATTGTGTGTCTTCTCGCTTGACCTACTTGAGCAAGGAAATCAATATAAGTGGGGCGCATTTGTTCAAGCGGACATAAGCATTACAGACAAAGTGAAGCTGAATCCAGGCCTTGGACAAATGGCCAGAGAACTGCAATGGTCAGAAGTTACTCAAGTTCTGCATATGTGTGTTGTGCAGGCTTGGCATCTCCTTGTTGGCGTCTCCAAGATTTACTTTAGGTGATATTGCGTGCAGATTACTGTGCCCTTTCACGATACTGCAATTTGTGGTTTAGGTTTGCTTACCAACAACAAAGTCGGTTCAGCAAGCCTGCCTTCTTCACATTAGTGTATCCTGTGTGTGTTGTGAGTGATCGTCCGTGTGTATTAGTGAGGCCTTTCGTCGTGGTGTAATTTCATGTTTATATATTCTTGCAGACAGTGTGTTCTGCAGGCCTGGTGTTTGCTGTGTGTGCCGTGAATGATAGCTTTGGTAGTAACCAAATAACACATTTTTTACGATTGTTAAATTTTTTGGCTGATGTTCACTTACACACAGTTCTAATGAAGTCAAGAAATTTGTTTTTGACGATGGGAGTTCCCAACATAGGTGCAAGTGCAGATCACCCAAAATAGGTACTGTATGGCATTTTCATCAGTCACAGATGCGGTCAGATACTGGATTACTGCAAACAGTTGTCGAAGCAGTTTCGAACTAGAATGGGCACCCTTTTTGTCCGAAAGCTATGCATGTCTGTATATTTATTGTGACATCTACCGTCTTCTTGAAGCTTTTGCGATCGATCCGCTTTGTCGAACGTTTGTGACATTTTAGTGTGTGCATGTTTTCGGTTTCTCCCATTCTCTTTTTCTCTCTCCTTTCGTTTTCCTTACTTTTCTGTCTTCCATCCCCCTTCCCCAGTGCAGGGTAGCATACCAAATACTTGTTTTTCTGTGAGCCTCTCTGCCTTTCTTCATACCTTAACTTGCTCTCTTTTTCTCGACCATGATTTTACTTTATTATTATACGGTCACAGATTTATCAGTTTGTATCATTTTCTCAAATTATTGCATTGCCTTTCTTGTTACACAAAAGTAGGAGCTTTGTGAAACAGTAGTTTATCTAACTCCATGGTTCATACCGGTTTCACTTCCATAGTTCTTGCCAATCGTAGGGTTGCTTGTAGCTGTTGCCGTGCATCATAAGAGCAAGTAGGTCCCATTTTAGTGGGTCTGTATCTTGTGTCTTTATTCTGAAAGCACTTTTTAAAACATAATTGTGGCGATGCACCAATATTGAAATGTATTTTGATTTCACAACTGCTTGCTCACTTCATAGTGCAATGGTTCCCATGCTATTTTTACAACCACACAGTAATAGTTAAAATATACAGGTAGTTTGTAATATTCAAGTCTGCATGCGTACATGTTGAGATGAAGCCTGCCTACAGCCGGGTTTTTGTAGCCTGGAAATTTTGGGTCTGAACTTCTTTAATGGGGTCCTAAAAGGCTTGCACTTACACATTTCTTTCTCACATATGAATTCACTGTGATTAGTGTATCTCGCTACAGACATAACAGAGCAACGCAATGTTTTCCACCATGCAACTGTGTTTTTGTGTTCCTTTTATTGCCAATGCAGACACTCTGTGTGAATAATGTTTAGTGTATAGCTATAGAGGACTGGTCAAGTGACTCATGATGTTGTTTTTCCTTTCCTGCTCTACAGCAATCATGCGTTGTCAAACAAACAAATAAATAAAACTCAGGGTGCAGCTATATAAAGAAATCAGATTCAAAGTAGGATTACTGTGTGAAGAAAATAGGCCGAATTGTTGTCTGTATTGTTTGTGCTTCTTCTATTGCTAACTAGACTACACTAACTAGCCTCTGACAGCTAATACACAAATGAATGCACGAAGTTGGAAAAAATCACATTTCTTCATTGGATGTTGCAGCGAATATGTTCATCATGTTGTCTCTACGCTCTCTATTATTCATGGGCTTAATGTCTTTAAATAATGTTGATGCAATAGAATTATTTGATTGTTGTTGCCACATTTGAAACATTATGTTAGGCAATGTGATAATTTGACTGCTGTCACCTTATGAAACCATCTCGTTAGAACAACGTGATTATTCGAATGTTGCTGCAACGGTAAAAGCACTGTGTTGTGGCAACGTAACACTATAAACGTTGGGGCAATCTTATATTTTACTGTCTAACGTTGCTTCACATTCGTTTCATTCAAGCCCCGTTGACTCAACTGTCTGCATTACTTGGGAAAATGCGAAAAGGAAGAATCCGTTCGTTGCGAAAACCTATCTTAGAACAGCGCAGAGCTGAGGTAATAAAAATAAAAAGATACTGTGAAAAACATGAAGATCATGAAAGTTAACTATATATAAGTTTTGTATTCTGTGATAGAAGCGTCGAAGGAAGTTGGCAGGTACATAAAATTGTCGATTCTCTCTGGTTAATTCGCATTGAATCCGAAAACATACACAACTGAGAAGCAAAGGGCAGGATATTATATCGTGAATAAATTTGTAAAGAAATAAATGCTAAGCGTGATTTCATCAGCAGATAAATGGTGGCAATATTAATCTGGCATTATTGCAACGAGACCCAGCGGCATTTTCAGCGAAACAATAGTTGTAAATGCTTATGAATATTTCTAGACTCGCTCAATTGCGTCACTGCCAGAGTTAGCGATTAATCGTAATGAAGATAACAGGAACGAACGCTATAGTCGGTCATCATCTCCTGTGACATGAGAGGTCTGTCTATACCATGCCTACAAAAGTAGACCACTGGTACTACTAGAAACTTGAAGCGCTACGTTTATGTCTTGGGCTCCCTAAATTTGTCGCAATTAATATTTTATATAGGAAGCGCGCCTGCCTTCTCTTCGTGCTAGGTTCCAAATACTAGCAGTCCATACATTCCTAAAAATATACGCATCCCCACATAAAGGTCACAATATGTTTTCATTATTGATCCGGCGTCCTTTTTTTAACCAACAGTGGTCTAGAATAAAGTCTCCACAAGTCATCATTGTACAGAAGCTCTTGAAAACAATACAAGTTAACCGTCGTAAAGTACGGTTACAAAGAACACCTATTCAAACAATGAAACAATGAAAATAGAGTTTGACAATATTTTTCTTAATAATTGCAAAACTCTTTGCAGAAGATGTCTAAACGCCATATTGAAAGACCACCTGGCATTATCAGACTTGAAGATTGTAATATCAACTAATGCTTCAGTTCGCGAAGAGAAGGCAGGAGATGCATCTGCTCTGTAGGATTGGTCTTTTTCGAATTGTGTACCCTATTTTACACCTCTTTATCAAGCGGAACTACTGGAAATTCTCTTAATGTTACGAAACCTCAATCAATAACAGATGCTATTATTCTTTCTGACTGCTTTTCTGTGTGTAATTCATTAACTGGGCCTAATATGTCCTATGCTTTAAAAGTATTTTACGACCTTGCCCCAAGACATTAACGCACATTCGCTTTGTGTGGATACCAGGGCTTAAAGATTTAACCCTCAATAAATATGCAGATGCACTAGCGGTGGCCTCACATTATTATCCCATAATTTCCATATCGCCAATGCTAGAATTTATCACCGTGGCATACTTTGAAAAATTTTTCGTGACAGCTCAGTTTGAAAAATCTCGCTTGGCAACATCTAGATTTTCTAATCTTTAGTGCCCTTGGAAAAATATACGGTGCTTGTTTAGAACGGTGGAGATATCAATTACGAGACTAAGATGCCGAGTTCCCCCTCCCCCCTTCCTAAACTTTTATCTACACAGGCCTGGTCTGGCACAGTCTCCCCTTTGCCTCCACTGCAACGAGACTGAATCCCTTCACCATTTCCTCTTAGCATGCAGGTTATACACAAACCAAAGAAGAGACTGTTAGAAGAACCGCTCCGTAGGTTTTAAATTTATCCCTTTCGGTGGTCCTCTCCTTTGGAGCAACTGAAAAGAGATTCAGCCACAGGATTGTTTGCGAGGCCGTATGCAATTTTCTAGAGGCAACAAAATGACTAGAATGTTAAGCTGAGGCATGAAATTACTTTATTGGATTTCATAGTAGCCTGTTCGTTCTTTGTATTACTTCTATTTTATTTCCGATCCATCGTTTACCATTTGATTCTTTGTTTAAACATCGTTATCTAAGTAATCAGGGTGGTAAAACAACTCCACCTCACAAATAAGGCACCGCCCGTTTCATGGCTGATCCCCCGTAGTGGGTTACGCCAGGACTCTGAGAAATAACCAACCAACCAACCACGCAATGCTCGAGGGCGCTGGTTCGTTCGCTTGCGAGATCTGTTTATCAGAGTCGTTGGTCATGAGATCTGTTTATCAGAGTCGTTGGTCTAACTACCGGTTGAACCCTACACGAAAACCCAAGAAACTTTTCACCATCAACAACAACAGCAATACATTATTCATAAGAGAACAATACATTTGATAATATTCATGTCATTACTTTCATTATTATAATAATACCAAATATATACTAAAGTTACTACTAAGTAAGCCATATGTTTTCTTTGAAAAAGTGGGTATAGTGTTATTAGAGGCGTCTTTATGCATGAAATAGTTAAATTATTATACCATTTTCGCGTTTTCATATCAACGTGTGAATAATTATTGGTAGCTCAATATAGCAAAAAAGAGTGATATGTCGCGGAAATGCGGTGTCCGCACTGGTGACTTGATCTGTCAAGGTAAATGCAAAAAGTTAATAATGATAATATTCAGCTCGTGCATGAATTGAACCTATTACTTCTTCAGGAAAAACAGGTGTTCTTTCTAGAACACAGCCATGACGGTGCATGAAACTGCTTGCAAAAAAACTAAAATAATGTCATGCAGTATGAGGAGGCCCCTTAACGTGTGTACTGTTGCGTCGAAGAATCGTAGAATTGCACCAGCATAAAACATCTAATTTATTTATTTATTTATTTATTTACTCTCAGGGCCAAGGGCATTACAGAGAGGAGTGGGGGGTAAAACACTCTACAGGAATACAATGCAGCAGGAGTGTGATTACACATATGAAATACACATAAATAAACAAACAATAACAGAAAGGAAAAATCAAAAGGCGCGAAAAAAAGATTTGCTGTACACGGGAACAACCGAGCAGAATTCACACAAAACCGCGGAATTCGCGGGGAGAAAAAAAATCAGGTAATATGGCCACTAATAGCCACCTTGAAATTGGCTGGATTAATTATTGAAGCAATGCAGGTGGGGAGGCGGTTCCAGTCCGAGCTGGTTTTAGGAATAAATGAGTTGAAATAATAGTTGGTCCGGCTGCTGGGTACGCCAACCTTGAACTGATGGTCGTTTCTTGCCGAATGATAAGTGGGAGGAAAAAGCATCGAATCTTTGAGCGTTGAATTGGCGTGATAAATTTTATAAAAAAGACAAAGTCGTGATATTTTCCTGCGAACAGACAGATCAAGTAGGTTAAGGGAAGATTTCAAGGACGAGACGCTAGCCGTACGAAAATAGTTTGATAATATGAAGCGTGCGGAACGATTCTGGATAGCTTCGATATCATGAAGTAACGAGTTGATATGTGGGTCCCAGATCGACGACGCATACTTCAGCTTTGGCCGAACTAAAGTTTTGTATAAAACGAGTTTTATATCTGCTGAAGCAAGAGCGAAATTTCGTCGTATAAAACCGAGCATGCGGTTAGCGTCGCTTGTGATATGATCGATGTGTGTTTGCCAAGAAAGGTTATCCGCGATGTACACGCCAAGATATTTGTAACATGACACTTTGGTTAGGGGGTCGTGGTTGAATATGTAAGTGCACGCTGTAGTATTATGTTTTTGACGTGTTACTCGCATTACTTTGCACTTATTTGTGTTCAGTTTTATTAACCATGTATCGCACCAGGTAGAAATCTTATTAAGGTCACTTTGTAGCGCGCTTTGGTCGGCGGAATCCAAAATTTCTCTGTAAATTACGCAGTCGTCCGCGAAGAGTCTAATAGTTGATGATAGTGTATTCTGCAACTCATTAATATAAATTAAGAATAACAGGGGACCTAAGACAGAACCTTGCGGCACACCAGACGTAACAGAGCAGTGCGTGGAAGTAAAGCCATTAGCAACAACGTATTGTGTGCGGTTACTTAGAAAACACTCCAACCATTTAGGAATATTTACATCTAGATTGATTGAGTTTAATTTAGAAAGCAGTAGTTTATGACAAACGGTATCAAATGCCTTCGCGAAGTCGATAAATACGCAGTCGATAACTGAAGAACGGTCAGCGGCGCAAAATAGGTCGTTAGTGAGGCTAAGTAACTGAGTTTCACAGGAGTAATTTTTTCTGAAACCATGTTGGAATTTGCTAAAAAAGGAATTGTTTTCGAGAAAGCGGACTAAATGGCTATGGATAATGTGCTCAACAATTTTACATGGTGCACTGATGAGCGATATGGGTCTGTAATTGATGGGATTGTGAGTGTTACCTGTTTTGGGCAAAGGAACTACCTTCTCGACCTTCCAATCGTGTTCTATTGTAGAAGTTTCCAGAGACTGTGAAAAAATCTTAGATAGAATTATAGCGGATAACATTTCAGTATTTTTTAAGAATTTGGGGTTAATACCATCATCTCCGGGGGAGGAAGGTTTCAGATTCCTTATCAGTTTGGCAACACCCACCCAGTCTAGGATTAATGGATCCATGGGTAAATAATTGCAGGCAGGGAAAGGGGACAAACCGTATGGCGTACAAATCACAAATACCGACGAAAATACCGTATTTAAGGCTTCGCAGCACATTTCACTTGGGATCATACAGTCATCTTCAGACATCAGTTCAATTTTCTTTTTACTTTTTCCGTTGATGGTTAGCCAAAATCTACGGGGATTAGTTCTAAGCATAGAGGGGAGGGTAACTTCAAAGAAAGAACGCTCAGCCACGGCAAGCGCGTGCGCATATTCGTCGGCTGATTTATTGTACGCAGCCCAACGGTCAGTTGACCTCGAGCATTTGGCTTTCCGAAAAAGGCGCTGCTTTTTAGTGCGTAGTCGCTTTAGGGTCGGTGTGAACCACGGGGATTGAACAGTATTCGTTATTCTACGCAGTGGTACATAGTGGTCTACTAACTCAGACACCTTGGTTTTGAACCGATGCCAGTTTTCGTCTACAGAACGCTGATCAAAATTTTGAAACAATTCTTCGGTGAATGTTTCAAGCTCCCTATTTATTGCAGCATAGTCTGTACGTTTATAGTCTCTGAATGTTTTGGAGGTTTTCTGTCGTCTGGGATTCCTGTTGGGAATAGTAAAGTGGATTGCTGAATGGTCACTGAGACCAGGTATCACAGAAAGGGATGTAACATGATCTGGCTGAGTTGTGAGGACTAAGTCTAGAATAGTTGAGCTGGTACTAGTAACACGGGTCGGGTACTTGACAAGTTGTATTAGATTGAAATCTGAGCACACACTGATAAAAGATGCGTTTTCAGACGAGCTGGAGCTAGCCTTTGGTTGGGGTAAACACCAAGAAATATCGGGCAGATTGAAGTCACCCAGAACAAAGAACACTGCAGCAGGAAATCTAATATGTATCTTATTTAAAACATCATGAAATATCTCGGAAAAGCCTGGAGAAGAGTTTGGAGGCCGATAGCAGGCACAAAGAATGTAGTCTTTGTGGTTCAGGCGAATGCACACACAAATTAATTCTAGTTCAGAAGCGACATTAACTTTGAAAGACACAAATTCATTTGATACCGCAATTAAGACGCCTCCACCCGAACGGCTACCTCGGTCGTACCGATAAAGAACGTAGTTTTTTGCACCATGCAAAACTTCCCTGCTATCAATTTTCGCTGTCAACCAAGTTTCCGTCAGTGTGATTACATCTGCCAGGAACGCATGAACAAGGGATAATAATTCGTCACGCTTGTTCATTACGCTCCTTACATTACAAAGGAGAAAGGAAATTTCCCGCTCAATAGCATCAGCTTGTGTGCGCACATCTAGCTATGTTTAAGACTGACCTTCACTTTTGTTTGGGGAACACGATCCGGCTTGGCTCAGACTATTATGATTACTTCGGCTGTTTGGAAAGCGCCCATCCTTTAGTCCAATTTCAACAACACGATCGGTAATGCTGCAATATACATAGCTCTTTTTGTCGATTACAACTTTGTTGTACTTCAGAGAAAATGGCTTGGTGGTGGCCTTCGCGAAATCCAGCAACTTTTTACGTACGGTGCGCGTTGCCTTACAAAAGTCCTGAGCAACTGAAATGCTTGTACCGCGTAGCTTGGACTTTTTTGAAAAAATTGACTCTTTCGTTTTAAAAGACGCAAATTGGACGATGATTGGCCGGCACTTATTTTCGAATTTGCACAATTAGTGGCTGTTTTAAAACCCCCCAATAAGCATATCTAGCAAGCGATGACAAAAAATTAGGGAATCTTTAGGCTGGCTTCGCCTTTAAAAGTTTAACGTGGTAGCGATGTCCTTTCCCTAGTGTGTGCTTCAAACTCTTAGTGTATGAAATCCTTTCGAACAAGCTAGGCACCCACTACGTGGCCTTAAGGGAATAGGCATGGTAACTCGTGCGCCTTTTGTAGTGTGTGACAGGCTTTAAACCATGAAGTCATTATGATAATCAGATGTTCAGAGCGAGTGAGTGAATAAACTTTTATTGGGCCGAGGAAAACACGTGAATAAATCGTGGGATTAGCCAGGTGCGCGTTTTAATCACATGTTCTTACGCGCGCTGGCAATACGCGCTTGTACCACGCATTATCACAGCAATTATCCTTATTGTATTGAGAAGCAGAGGACGCGTGTGTTTCCAAGCAGATGAAGTGATTTTCTCTGTGTTCAGAAGCGGACGCAAAAAAGTGTTGTAGGACACCCGCTCACTACGCAAACGATCCGGGTTCGATCTTACTTCAGACTTTGAATGCTTTCACACTTTATTTGCATCTTTCTTAAATTTTTCGTCATGCACAAGATGATTTTTCGCTCACAAGCAACGACGAAACACGAGAATTTCCGCAAAAAAGTTCTTTAACACAATTGCGTCAATGTGTCTTACAAGGTACTTTTTAACAAACATTACCGCGTAAAAGTCTCACCACGCTGTTCTTGAGCAAGGTGTGCCAATAAACAATTACATTAGTAGCAGCATGAAAACTCGACGAGCGATATATCTTTAAACGTGCTTATGCGCAATATTATTTCTCAATAAAAGTGGTCGAAATAGTCGGGTTTAAAGCCAAGACCTGATCCGCTTTGCAGACCACATTGAAACTTCCGGAGCCGTCCACTACGGCGTCTCTCATAATCATATAGTGGTTTTAGGACGTTAAACCCCACATATCAATCAATGTACAGACCACTTAGCCTTTGAAGCAAAAAGCTGGGTTTCACGGTTTGGTACATCCAATTATGAACCAAGGGTTTATGCCCAAAAAGCACGACATGATTCTGAGGGATGCCATCGTGTAGGGCTCCGTAAAATTGTGTCATCTGGTGCTCTTAAGCATGCACTTATATCGCAGAGTATACACACGCGCTTCCACCATTCTGCTTTCATCGAAATATTGCCTCGGCGGCTGGGGTCGAACGCACGACTCTTGGGTGAGTACCCGAGGACTATAAGCACTACATCACTGCAGCGGACGGTCGAATATTCGGTAGCAGTGGACGGTTGCGCATTATGGTCGTAAGGAAACGAGTATAATTGGTTTCATTACACTTCCAAGAACAACCAGCGAAAAGAGGAAGAAGAGCTGTATACCACTGCACGTAATAAATACACTTTTGCCAATGCCTTACATTCACAGACAATTACAGACACACAAGTACCCAAAGCTTGCCTCGCTTCACGTTTACTATCCTGATGCATACCCCAGCAACACATGCCCCTCGTGTGGACACACAGTGACACTCGCACACATGCTTTGGGAGTGTAGAAACACTCCATCCGATTCAACCTCAAACAAGTGGGAGAGGTCCCTCAAGAGCTCACCTCCCGCCGACCACCATTCAGCCGTCCAGCAGGTCCATGAAGCGGCCGCCAGGTACTCCCTGTCGGTACCTACTTGAGCGACGCCCGCTACGCGCTAAGCACGTCCTGCAAAAGTAAAATAGAGTTTTTTCATTCCAATCAATTCAGGATGTCTTTTTATGTGCTCTAAAAATATAATGTGCGTTTTTAAGGTAAAGTGTTCTATTTAAAATGCTCATATTTGAAATTTAATAAATAAATTTCGTTCCTGTAATTTATTTCGGCCTTTGCTTCCGCATCTTTTTGAACTCTTAAAAAGATTGTCACCGGCAGAGAATACGGCACGAAAACTTGGCTTCACACTATAGCGAAAGAAAATGACTTGCTAGTAACGCCAACAAACATGAGAGCTGAGGCCTGTTTCTGAATATTTTCAAAGAGTAATTGCCATATAATAGGCTGATATTTTCTCCAAACTAGCTTTTGTACACTACAAAAACTGCAGTGACAAAAGCATGTCCCACTTTCTAAAAGAACCCGTACCGCTGACTACACAACAAGATGAAATATATTGAAACAGATGACTGGATGTGTAGAACTCCCTTTTAAAATGACTCCCGCATTCACAAACACTCCTCGACTCGAACTTTCACTCCAGACAATTCTAAAGTGGCGTTTTCCCATTCACAAACCACCCTTCAATTGAAACGCTTCCTTCAATTGAAAACATCACGAGCTTTTCTTCGAGATTTTCAAGGAAGCTATCGAGCTACCTTGACGCGTCCCTCGAGTGAAGTTTCTGCGTCAACATCGCGTCCATGGCGAAGCCCGTTTCACTTTGACGTCGTTTCTCGCTCAACCAGGCAGCCACCGCCGCGTTGTTTTGACAGTGACGGCAGGCCCTTGATATACGAACTAATAAACGCACCAGATCCCCTATCTTCACCGATCTCAAGTCCAAATCTAAATGGAATGAGTCAGCTATTTCGCGTGAAGAAAGATGCGAACGAGGGCGTGATATTCGCGTGTGCGGTGCGCTCAACACAATAGGTCAGTTGAGGGTACTACAGAGGAACGGCCGTTCTATATTCTAAGCCTCAACCGACTTACATTAGTTTTGCAATAATTTTAATCTTGATATTATAATTCTCCAAGAAACATGGCTCACACGGGATAAAAATTTCCATCTTGATGGTTTTCGTTCTTTTCGATTAGATCGCCCATCACGTGATGGTGGTTTAATGATCCTTGTATCAAGTAAATTATGCCATTGGGCAAAAATTTCTTTCAGATTGTTAGACTTGGATTGTGAAATGTTAGCATTACACTTATGTCTCCTCGGATGCCACTCTTTTTCAATTGTAAATTGTTACTTCCCCTCCGGTGTGCAAAGTACGCGTTATCCTGACAGCGTTTTGGTAGCATGTAGAAAGAAAATTGTACTCACAGGAGACTTTAATTTACATCATTTGTCTTGGGGTATAAGGACAGATTTTTGTGGTAGGCGACTGTGGAATGGACTATTGATCACAACCTCTCCTGTCTGAATAAAAGTCATGTAACATTTGTCCGAGGTCAAACTAGCTCAGTATTGGATTTAACGTTTTGCTCCAATGCAATCAACATTTTAACATGGGCTGTTCTGAATTCGGCAAATAACAGCGACCATCTTTCTGTAGTTTTGACATTACTTGTCGAACAATAACTTTAGATTAGCCAAAACGCACATACATCAACCATATCAAATTTTTTGAGCCTGCCTCTGTTCTGCCATTTCCAAGCTTGGAAATGCCAGTACTATAGAGATTGCATTCTACGATTGGTTCAATGCTGGAGGAATCTAGAAAATAGTCCGAATTTTTTATTCAATACAATGAAAGATCCTCCTCTCGCAGGAGGAACGATGAGTGTACGCGCGATTATAGAAGACAAAAAGTCGCTTGGAAAAAACTTCTCAATCAGAGGCCAAAAAACTGGAAGGACTATCAATTCCTTGCTGGCATATTTAAGCGTACAGTGAAGCGCGCGAAAGAAGAATACGACAGTAGACATTTTGATTATCTTTCTTAATCAAAAAATCAGCATGCTTTGTTCGCTTATCTTTGAACAAGAAAAGTACTGCCAGAACCTTTAACGTTGCAGTCATGTGTTTTGACGCCGAAAGAAATGAACACCTCCCTAGAAGGCATAGTGCAAGGCTTAGAACGCCGCTTCATTGCTAATTTTTTGGCTATTCAGTCCGTTCTAGTAAACTTGCATGAATTTCCAGAAGTTTCTTTAGCTGAATCGAGTCAGACAGTATTATGCTTCCCGAGGACGACTCCCGGACCAGATGGGATTATGAACTCTATGTTGAAATGTTTACTCGAGGAATCGCCAAATATTTCGCTAGAACTAGTGAATTTTTCGTTAGGGAACGCGTGGATACCTCCAGAATGAAAACTTGCCAAAATTGTATTGTTGCTAAAAATGAAAATGATGCATACACGATGGATAGCATAAGGCCGATCACACTGACATCAAACTTAGTGAAATTAGTTGAGAGAATCATCAATAAACGAAATAATGAACTTATTACCTTGACGTCAATTCTAAGTCCCTGTCAAATGGGGTTCAGGGCTGGTTGTTCAATTTGGAATGCCCACGTTGATTTGGAAAGTCGGCCTCAATCAGCTCGGCTACATAAAAATTATGCAGCTTTAGGTACCTTAGATATCGCTGAAGCAAATGATACCGTGGAGCACTGTATTTTGACAGACCGATTAGAATACCCTGATTTTCCATCATACATATTAGCGTGGGTTCACAATTTCCTTGAAGACAGAAAATTTTATTGTTTTAAAGATGGGTTTTCATTATCTAGTCATACCCAAACGAAGGGAGTACCGGAAAGCTCGGTGCTTTCCCCGGTGCTATTTAATTTACTCATGAGCACCATTCCACGTAAACAGGATATAACAACTTATGTTTATGCAGACAATATCGCATTTTTTGCAATGGCAGATAACATTCATACCTTACATGAACGCCCCGCCACGGTGGTCTACTGGCTAAGGTACTCAGCTGCTGACCCACAGGACGCGGGATCAAATCCCAGCTGTGGTGGCTGCGTTTCCGCTAGAGGCGGAGATGTTGTAGGCCCGTGTACTCAGATTTGGGTGCACGGTAAAGAACCCCAGGTGATCAAAATTTCGGAGCCCTCCACTACGGCGTCTCTCATAATCATAGGGTCGTTTTGGGACGTTAAATACTACAAATTAATCAATTAATACCTTACATGAACGGCTGCAGACTTACCTTAATATATTGGCGAACTGGCTCGATGGCAACAGCTTTTTACTTAATCCGAGTAAATGTGTCCTCCTTGTTTTCCCACTGAAATACCCTGTGAACATCTCTCTGTCTTACTATCGTGAGGATATACCACAGGTGGAATCTGTTAAATACCTTGGAGTAATTTATCACACATTGCTTAACTGGCCACCTCGTATCGAATATATTGCCGGAAAAGGTGTGCGGGCCATTGGCATAATACGTAGGCTAAGCAACTACCGCATAGGTATGAGAAGAGACACAATTGGTAATGATATATCGCATGTACGTTCATCCCATTTTGGAATTCCGTTGTGTACTTTTCTTTGGAGTTCCAGATTACAAGTTGCGGCCTCTAATTCTTCTGGAAAGAGAAGCTTTGCGCTTATGCCTTGGCCTTCCCAAGACAGTTGCCAACAATGTGTTGTATCTCAAATCGAGGGTCCCTCCCCTTTCTTGTAGAATTCGCTTTCTGACTGTTTAGACATTCTTAAGAAGTTATGAATCACCATTACGACATTCAGAAAAAGGCTTTATTTCCACCCCGGGTTCATTTTTTGCTTCTAGATGGCCATGATTTCACACGCCACAAATTATATTTGTGCAAAATTTACTGGAGCCTCTAAACGTATGTATATGCGACATCATGCCGAGTCTTGATAATTCAGCCCCGGTAAAAATTCAATTCGACGACGTTTTTCCTAATATTGACAAATTACTTCCCCATTATATTTTGGATGGTTTACTCCAAGATCGCCTGCGCCGTATGCTAACAAACGTTATTTTGCTACATACGCATCGCAATACGACGAAAAGTCAGGGGTGTGTATTTTCAGCCCGATTTTAAATTGGATTTATTCCCTTCGACTACGCGATTTCATACCCGTTTTTGTGGCTCAGTTTCTGGCAGTAGCGCTCACGTTACGCAAGTTAGATACAGCAATTACATCAACTGTCATAATAACAGATTCCCTATCTCTCTGTGCGGCACTTTCTATTGGTGCTGATAATCACGTAACAAAGGCGTTCCGTGCACTAGTACCCACGCATTTGAGAAAATACGATTAGTTTGGGTGCCTGGACATAAAGATTTGTTTCCAAACGAAATAGCCGATTCCTTAGCTAAGTCGTCAATAAGCGAACCATTTCTACCACTCTGTCCATCATCCGCTTATGTGACTGTTGCTCGATTCCGCAGACGTACGCTTATGCAAGTCTTTAAAGGTTCAGCACTAACAAACTCTACAGAATATCGCCATTTATTATATTCCTGGCGAAGTGACTTCTGCCGCACTCGAAAACAAGAAGTAGCTATCACAAGGCTGCGTTGCCGGGTACCAAATCTAAATTTCTATAAACACAGGTCTGCTCAGGCACCATCGCCAATGTGCGCATTTTGTGATGAACTGAAAACAATAGACCATTTCGTTTTGACCTGCAGGCCGATTAGCACATTGCGAAAAACCCTATTAGAAATACCTTTACGTGGTATTGGTGTGGACTCATCTCTGACTGTCATTTTGTATTTTGGAGCTTTCATTTCTGGTTTCTCTATTGCGACAGTATGCGCGGCCGTCCAGGCATATATTGATGAAATTAATAGGTTGAGTAATTAACCAGTTTCATTATCCTAACATGTCCCCGTAATTATATACGTATAAAATCAGATAATTGCTCTATTCTAAGAATGAAGTCGTTTATGTAAATATTTGTGTGCATTACATTCAGCACCATACTTTGCTAGGCTATCGGTAATATTTCTGTTATACCTCCATTATTTCAAATCTGAACAGTAAATTTTAAAACCACTTGATTCTTGGCCAATCCATCACAATGGGCATGCGCTACTAACAACACCTTTGCTACGGAGCTGTCTTCGAACGGTTGGAAAACGCCTTCGGGTGCACCGGGACAGGAAGGCGTAGCGTTAAGAAGAGCTCTCACCAGTGCAGTGGTGTGTCGTGTTCCGTGCTAGAGCTAGTGGATTCCCTGCCTTCAGGTGTGCGTACACTCGTTGTGCGAGTGCTCTAAGACTTACTACGAACGACAGTGCTTTCAAGTGTTTCGATGATGCTCGCAGGCCACTTCAGTTCAAGCGGGGCACAAAAGCTTGATAAACAAGTGGAGAGCAAACGTAATAGCAAACTGTCGGTGCTCTGCATTCACCGTATTCTCCTGAGTGGCTTCCTCTTCGGTGAATATTTGCTACCCTAGCCAAAATATACAGAAATATATAACGAAAACTTTTACATGCTGTTTTTGCCATCAGTTATAAAAAGGCACACGATTGGTTTTTATAACTTGCGCAGCAGTCTAATTCAAACGCTCAGCCACGAGCGTACCATACCTGCTTTTTAACGCTACCCTGGTATAACCTTGAATATAGTTGCGAGCATTGTCTTTCGAATTTTCTATTACATTCAGAGATTAACTACGAAAGTGCCTCGTTGAAATTCACAGTAAATGAGGAAAATAAACGTAGCACAGTCCCCTGAAATTAAGAACTGTTCACGTACTCCTGCAGCTAGAAAAAATACTTACAAGTAA
Organism: Rhipicephalus annulatus; assembly: GCA_013436015.1. Lineage (NCBI taxonomy): Eukaryota > Metazoa > Arthropoda > Arachnida > Ixodida > Ixodidae > Rhipicephalus > Rhipicephalus annulatus. The sequence goes on from WOVY01002373.1 coordinate 71,455, forward strand.
TCTTTGTACACAAGGCGGTGGTGAATTCTGAAAGCACACATTTGTAATGTGATTTAAAGTAAAAATTACTCACTCCACCATGTTACACGTTCAGTGGCTACACTAGCGATAAGAAGGCTCACAGCAAAGCGAAAGTAAACAAAGCAACAAATCATCTGTTGTGCTTTCTGTCATCACTCACCTAGTTCTCAGATCACCCTGGCAAAAGTAGGGTCTTAAACAACACACACGCAGACACTACCGTAATATATAAACTGCAAAAAATAAACACATTCGAGACTCAATACTCTAAGCACGTTGAAACATTAAGCAGCAGACGAAACGCCACCAGCTGTTCGTTCAGCTGACTGGGTGTGACTGTTGCCACAATTGAATTGTAGTTTAAGCATTTGTGAATACAGGGTACCCCAGTATTCAAAAATACTCCTTCACTCAAGGGCTTCCCTTGACTTGACGAATTCAAGGAGGAGCATGCTCCTTCATGAAAGGAGCCGCTGCGTTTCATGAACGCTCCTTCACACGTCATTCGCCAAGTGAGGCTTTGGAAATGCTCCCTTCACTTGAGTGAACTGCATCGGCCGAGAAAAGCGCCCAATAACGAGACTATTTGTAATAGTGGCTAAGAAATGCCTATCTTTGTGTAATAAATGATTGTTTTTCTTAGTTCTTCTCTTTTATAAATTGACATTACAGCAAAATACATAAATTTAGAGTGGTAGTGTATTTTTTCTAAGCCTTGAGCCGGTAGAGTTAGCGAAACCCCTGCTTCAAGTCTCACAACAGTTACACCCAGACAGCTGAACGAACAGCTGATGGCGTTTCGTGACCTGCTGAACGTTTCTACGTACCTAGCCCAATTTCGTCTCGCAGGTGTTTATTAATTGCAGTATATATTTACGGCAGTGTCTGCGTGTGTGTTGTTGAGACCCTATTTTCGCCGGGGTGGCTAGAGAACTACGTGAGTGATGACAAGAAGCATAACAGATGGCTTGATTCTTTGTTTACTTCCGCTTTGCTGAGAGCCTTCTGATCACTATTGTAGCCACCGAACGTTTAACGCGGTTAAGTAATCTTTACATTCTATCACAATACATTGATGTTGTTTCAGAATTTACCACCACCTTGTGTACAAAAATTACTTGTACGTAAATTTGTTCTTGCTGTGGGAGTACGTGAACAGTTCTTTATTTCAGGGGACTGTGCTATGATCATTTTTCTCATTCACTGCGAGTTTCAGCGTGGCAATTTCGTAGTTGTTTCTCTGCATGTAATAGAAATTTCGGAAGACAATGCCTGCAACTTCTATTCATGGTTATACCAGGGTAGCGTTGATTTGATTGTCATGTGGGATTTGACATCCCATATACACCTTTTGATTATGAGAGACGCAGGGTAGCGTTAAAGAGTAGGCATGGTACACTCGTGGCTGAGCGTTTGAATTAGACTGCTACGCAAATAGGATAAGCGACCGTGTGCTTTTCTTCAAGTAAAGGCGAAAACATCGTTTTAAAGCTGTTGTTTTCTTCAATTAGCAGCATATATAGTCGGTTACAGTGCGTGTTTGTGTTTGTGTGTTTCAGTTTTAACATTTAAATCTTCAATGGATGCCTGAGTATGGAGTCATTTTTTATCATCTTTTTGCGCTGCATTTGTGGATGCTCTAATATGACAGACAAATCTCTGTAGCTTCCGTCTCCAAGTAACACAGCGGTCATGTCTTAAATTTTTTGTCATATCTCCTTTACCTGCAGGCTCAGAAGTACAATCATTAATGCACGAATGACCTTTGCACTTTTGTATTAGGTTTATTTTTAAATAATGATTACCGGGAATACCTTTTGAAAACTATCGTGGTTTCTGTGCTTCATTCTAAATCCCCGGCAGTACATAATTTGTAGGAGATGTTTTATTCTTTTGGAAATCATAAAACTGAAGACGCTTCTAACTTTTAGCGCTGTCCTTTTTGTAAAAACTTAACGGGGAGGGGGGGGGGGGTCTCTGAACCTTGAATAAAGTGTCGTCAAGAAGCAGAGTATTTCACTCTGCAGATTTAACGAAGACCAGTGCAATAAAGTGGTATAAAATCCTCAAGAATATTGCAGACATCGCAGATAGATCTGATAAAACTCCTTTAAATAAAATATCCACTATTGTTGCAACATTGTCATGTCTGCACGATGGAACCACGCCATGTCAGTTTCGTGGAAGAGTAGTGGTGCTGGTGTACATAAAACTAGCTTGATTTTTGTAGAACTGCTTTCCTGTAAAGTCGGGGAAGAGGTTTTTGTGATTCAGTCTCATACTGAAAAGCGAACATGACGATAAATATGTATTGAAAATGAACAAAGTAGAATGAATGAATGAAAAAAATTATTTAAAGTCCGGCAGTTTTACCGGGCGAGTTGGGGGAAGAGGGGAGTGACTCCTGTACCTTCTCACTCTCCGTCGATTATGATGGCGGCGCCTCCGGTGACCGATCGAATTCCTTGCACGCGGGCGGCAGCTCCAGCTTGCCGGGCGGCCCAAAGCTGGTTGGGATGCTCGTCGCTGGTAAGTGCCACTTCGCTGACGCCGCCAATCGGCAACAGTGACCGCAAGCGTGGCGGAGGCCGGTCCCTGCCCTAGCGCGGTGGTTGCAGCAGCAATTGGCCTCGGAGTTCGTCCCTGCCTAACATGCTTCGCGAAGGGAGCGGAGGCAGCGACGTTAACTTTTCCAGCACACTCCCAAAGCATGTGCCGCAGTGTGGCACGTTTCCCGCACGCTCTACCGGCATTCGTCGGGTACAAGTGAGGATTACACAAGTGTAGGATCACTGGGTTGGGGTTCGTATTTGTCTGTAACAACCTCAGAGTTACGGCTTTTCTTTTATCCAATTTGTTGTGTGAAGGTGGGTATTTGCATCAGTTTATTCTGTAATGTTGTGTAATGTCATTTAATGTGGTTGGGTGATCACCCAACGACCATTCCAGTTGTTGTTTGGTGCATAGTGCCATCATCTCACTCTCGAAGGTGCAGGTGGCCACCGAATCGGCCGCGGCTTGGTGATTGATATTTCGAGCCGTGGTGTGGGCCGCCTTGTTACCTGCGAGCGGGACGCTGTTGTGAGCCGGGGTCCACAGAAGAAAGGCATTCGCATTTTCAGTTTTTAGGTACAAGGACGATGACGCCGAGGCCATCGTTTCTCGATTCTCGCCACCGTCTTTGTTGCCATTACTTGATTGTAGTATCCGCGCCGCCAGACACGAGATGCAGCCGCGCGCGAAGCCGCGAACCGCAGGCGACCGCAACCTCCGGTGCTGCGACCAGTGCAAGAGCGATCTCCGTCTCTTCTGCCACCTTTGTACGTTCCGTAAGCACCGTGATTCTCGCAAGACATTTGCCTGTGGGATTCAAAACGGCGATAACATGAGCACGTCTTCTCTCTGAGCATCGCGCGGCGTCCACGTACACCGCTTCGTCGCTGTTGCCTTATATTCTTCGGAGCTCATTCGCTCTTTTTTTTTGCGGCGCTTGACGTGGTGTGTCGGGTGCATGTTCCTGGGGAGCGGTAGGACGATGAGATGGTCGCGGACCGTGATAGGAACCATTGTCTCCTCCCCGCATTGCATATGGTATGCTATGCCTAGACATTTGTTGATGCGCCTGCCCGTCTGGGACTTGGACAATCGCTTGTATTGTGCAATGTTGTGCGCCTCTATCAGCTCGTCCACGGTGTGATGCAGGCCCAGCTCAGAGAATTTTTCGGTGCTCATATTGACAGGTATGCCAACCGCCCTCTTGAACGCCTTGAGAATCATGCAATTGACCTTGTTGCGTTCGGATGCCAGCCATTTTAGTTAAGGGGTGGCGAACGCCATGCAAATGATCGCATACGCCTGTACGAGATGGATCACACAGCTTTCCCGCATACCGCTGCATCTGTTCATTATACGGCGTAAGAGTGGAATAGTGTCGTCTACCGGACTTGAGTGTTAGTACTGTCTCCCCGTTGTGACTAATGGCCTGCCGATGTAGTCCCAATATTCTTATGTTTCCTACGCTCAGTATGGTAACGCCGTCTGCCATTATTACACTGATTTCTGACCTCCCTCTACCGGGAAGGACAGTTTTGCGGCCCTTCTCGTGGGTCTGTATATTAATAGCTTGCACTTAGCCGCCGAACATTCGAAGCCCGTACCTCTCAAGAATTCCTGCACCACATCCACGCCCTTCTGCAGCGTTTGATCCGTGTGGCCATCACCTCCTCCGGGGATCCCGACAGTGACGTCTTCCGCGTAAAGGCTGTGATGCAGACCCTCTATTGTCGCTATTCTTTCGGATAGCCATTGAAGAACGAGGTTAATGATTGATTGATGGATTGATTTGTGGGGCTTAACGTCCTAAAACCACCATTTGATTATGAGAGACGCCGTAGTGGAGGGCTCCGGAAATTTTGACCACCTGGGGTTCTTTAACGTGCACCCAAATCTGAGTACACGGGCCTACAACAATTCCGCCTCCATCAGAAATGCAGCCACCGCAGCCGGGAATCGAACCCGCGACCTGCGGGTCAGCAGCCGAGTACCTTAGCCACTAGACAACCACGGCGGGGCGAAGGACGAGGTTAAACAACATGGGCGACACGACGGGGTCTTGCGGCGTACCCCTAGGACATGTTTCGAATTCCGGTAAATCCGCCTTGCCGACAACGACGCTCGCGCGCCTGTCGGTGAGAAAGTCGCGTATATAGTTATACAATTTTTGGCCTAATCTCAGTGATCGAACATGATCGAGAATCGCTGCATGCTAGACGCTGTCAAAAGCTTTTTTTCAGATCAAGGCTGAGAATCGCCTAGGTGGAACTAAAAGTGCTGTGTACAATCTGATATCTCAGCTGCAGCATCACGTCCTGCGCGGTGAGTTTGTGGCGAAATCTTGGAGGGGAAGACGTCAGCGTCTTTGAGGCAATCAGTACTGCGAGTCAGGACAGCGTGTTCCATGACTTTACCCACGCAGGACGTGAGCGAGATCAACCTTAGGTTATGGATTATCACCTGTTTGACCGGTTTGGAAATCAAGACCACGTGGGCCCTTTTTCATGCATCGGGCAGGAAGCCCTCTTACAGCACTCGTTAACGTATTTTGTTAGTCGCCTAATTTACTCATTGTCTAGGTTGCATAGTCTTGTTGGTTACCCAATCCGGGCCGGAACCAGACATGGCGTTGAAGTTGCTAAAGACTGCCCCAATGTCGGCTTCTCTGAACTCCGCGTCCAGCTTCTCATTGTTGTCTCTGTAATACATAGCGGGCTATGTTCTTTCTCATGCTCTAACATAGCGCCCGCGAATGGCCCCAAAAATTCATCTGGCGTGCCCCCAAAATTACGTACGAGCCTGCTAGCCTTGTGCCCCAGGACGCTCTTGGTCTCCTCTGGCACCAGAAGGTGGCTGAAGAGGCGCCAAGCGTTCGCACAGCGCATCTGTCTCTCGAGGCCACTGCATGTATCTTCGCATTGTGTGCGGCATACCTGAGAAGCGTGTTCTTGTGTCTCATTGTCTAGTTGGGCTATGCGCCTGCGTGACGTGCCATTATGCCTTTGATGTTTCCATCTCATCAGCAAACACTGCTTGGCCTCCCACATGTGCAGGAGCCGGCTATCTATCACGTGAAGGTTTGCCTCAGGAGGTTCAAAGTAGAAATTGCGAATGGCAAAATAAACCTCTATACTATTGACTGATGAAGAGCCATATGGCAAACACAAGCGTGCAACAGCAGAGGGTGCATCCATCAAGCATTTGCAGCTGACACCGTGTCGAAATAAATATCAAGATCGTAGGACATCATAAATAAGATCGAGGTAGCAGACAGCAAAGCGTGTCTATTGAAGTGCAGCTGCACGCATTCACTGCAGATTTTGTCCTTTTGTATGCAGTCGTGCAAACTCTGCAATGCATTGCGAATACGGCACGTTTTAGGAAAGCTTTCCTCTGTGTTCTGTTAGCAGCCTGGCCCCTGCAAAAAGAGGCAAGAAATAATATTAAAAACTCGTAGTAGCTAGAACACCAAAGCCACAGTTTTCTTTATTTCTTGTGGTGCCCACATTTATTAATATTTTGGCGTTAAAGAACAGACATGGTTGGGTGGTTGAGCTTTGCCTGTTTTGACACATGTTTGGCTCAGGCACTTGGGCAGCTAACCAGGCATGTGGTTATGTAATTTGATAACCTAATTGCATTAATCAATGGCGTAGCCAACAATACCTTTTCGGGAAAGGAAGGGGGTTAAACCATTAAAAAAACAACTTCATCTTCTATCGGCTGTATTTCTACTTCATATTGTCGTGACGTGAAGACAGAGGTCGCATTCATATTGTCGTGACGTGAAAACAGACGTCGTATTCGAAGACGCCGAGAAAGCAGAAGCGGGTGGGTCTTTTTATTAACCGCGCACGCCAGAGCGTTCCCCGTCTTTCTTGTTGTTGCGTTCTGCAAAAAATCGTGCAGATGCGCGTATGCGCTGTCGCCTTCGTCTTTCTCGAGCGACGCACGTGACATATGCCTCCCTTCAAAAATGGCGTCGTCTCGATGCGCAGCCAAGGCGCTCTACTTATAAAAACGCACATTGCACTGGCACCCACAGGACAAACGAGAGTTAGCTGGTTAAGTAGGTTTTAATCCGAATGACATGCACGTTCTCGAGTGCGTTGTTTAGGCGACTGGAGCTGCAATCGCCGTTGAGAATAACTTCATAGTTGATATCGTTCAATCGTCGGATGACTCAATATGGGCCGAAGTATCGTCGTAATAGCTTCTCTGAAAGTCCGCGTCGACGTATTGGGATTCAGACCCATACCTAGTCACCTGGTTTGTAGGCTACTAATTTATGTCGTAGGTCGTATCGTTTCGCATCTATGTGTTGCTGGTGACAAATACGCACGCGGGCTAGCTGTCGTGCTTCTTCGGCGCACTGACCAAAGTCTCCGGCGTCAGTGTGAGTGTCGTCACACTCGTGCGGCAGCATAGCGTCCCACCTTGTAGTGACTTCACAATCGTGTATTAAACAAAACGGCGTCATTCCGGTAGTTTCACGCCAGGGAGTATAATAGGCGAAGGTCACATAAGGAATAATTCCGTCTCAGTTCTTGTTTTCTGTGTCGATATACATGCAAAGCCTGTCTGCGAGGGTCTAATTAAGCCGCTCTTTTAGTCCGTTTGTTTATGGGTGGTACGCTGTTCTCCGGTGAGCTGTACCGCTGAGTCTGTGAACCGACTCCAAGAGTTCCGCCACGAACGCGGTTCCTCTATCCTTGATGAGAACTGTTGGAACACCATGCCGAAGGACGATGTTTTCTATAATTAAATGAGCCGCTTCTGCTGCTGTGGCCCTCGGCATGGTTTTAGTTACTGCGTAGTGAGAGAAGTTTTTGGTAGCGACAATGATCCATCTGTTTCCTGTGGTAGAACTTATGAATGGGCCGAGGAAATTCATTCCGGTTGGGGCGAATGGCTTTGCTAGTACTTGGACGGAATGTAATAAGTCTGCCGACCTGCCGGGTGGTGCTTTGCGTCTTTGACAGTCTGTGCATGTTTGGACGTGATGTTTCACAGCAACAGGTAGGTTCGGCCAGTAGTGACTGTTTTGCAGACGGGACAATGTTCGAGTGTAATCGAGATGACCGGAGGTGACTTCGTCATGGCAGTCTTCTAGAATTTCTTTTCGCAGTGATGCAGGGACAACGAGCAAGTATGGGCTGCCGGTGGGAGAAAAGTTTTTCTTGTATAGGACTTCGTTCCTTAAACAAAAAGATGGCACTCCTCTCGCAAAAACTTGCGGCACGTCTTCACATCGTCCTTCTAAGAAGTGTATAAGCGGAAGCAGGTGAAGGTCACTGCGCTGCTCCCGTGAAATAGTGGCCGCGTTGATGACTCCCAAGACTGCGGCGTCTATTGACTCGTCAATATTAGCGGCAGGCTCGACGGCTGAGCGCGAGAGACAGTCTGCGTCAGTGTGTTTCTTCCCTGATTTATAAATAATGGTTATATCAAACTCCTGAATCCGAAGGCTCCAGCATATCAAACTCCTGAATCCGAAGGCTCCAGCGTGCTAAAGGGCCAGATGGGTCTTTCAAGTTAGTGAGCCAGCAAAGCGAGTGGTGATCACTGACGACCTTGAATGAGCGGCCGTACAGATATGGTCGAAATTTGAGAACCGCCCAAACCACGGCAAGGCACTTTTTCTCGGTAGTCGAGTAGTTCTCTTCGTGTGAGAGAGAGCTCTGCTGGCATAGGCAATCACTTTCTCGAAGTTATCTTGCCATTGTGTCAGTACGGCGCCCAGGCCTACATTGCTTGCGTCGGTGAGAAGTGCTGTTGGCGCTTCCTGGTCAAAGTGCGCAAAAACGGGAGGTGTTTGGAGGCGTTGGCGTAATTCGTTTAATGCTGAGTGTTCGTTCTCGCTCCAAAGAAAGGGACACCCTCTCATGTGAGCCGCGTCAAAGGCGCCGCAATAGATGAAAAGTTGGCGATAAATCGTTGGTAATAAGCGCAGAGGCCTAAGAAGCGTCTCACTGCTCTTTTGTCATGCGGTGCGGGAAACTGCGACAGCGTCGATTTTGCCCGGGTCAGGTCGAACACCTTCGTGGCTGACCATGCGGCCTAAGCAAGGTTCGCTGAAACCGAAAGGACACTTCTCTGGTTTTAAAGTCAGACCAGCCGAACGTATAGCCTGTGGAACTGCTCGACTTACGTGTTTCTCGAATCTAGCTGAGAAGACGATAACGTCGTCTAGTTAGACCAAGCATGTCTGCTACTTCATTCCTGATATCACAGTGTCCTTTAAACACTGAAACGTGGCTGGAGCAGAGCATAACTTGAATGGGAGCACTATAAATTCATAAAGACCGTTGGGCGTTGCAAAAGCAGTTTTCTCACGGTCTCTCTCGTCGACCTCTCTTTGCCAATAGCCACTTCGCAGGTCCATCGATGAGAAATAGCGTGCATGCCGCAGTCGATCAAGAGAGTCATCAATGCGTGGCAGTGGGTAGACGTCTTTCTTCGTTACCTGGTTTAACTTGCGGTAATCTATACAGAAACGCAAGCTGCCGTCTTTCTTTTTAACCAATACCACGGAGGAGGCCCAGGGACTTTTGGAAGGCTGTATTACGTCATCTTCAAGCATCTTCTGAACTTGCTTTTGGATCTCCTCACGTTCTTTCGGAGCCACATGGTATGGGTTTTGATTAATCAGTCTCGTATTTTTTTCAACGATGATTCGGTGCCAGGTCAGTGGTGTTTGCTTGACTTTCGACGTGCACGAAAAACACTTTTTGAACTGGTGTATCAGTTCTAGTTGGCGCTGTTTATCCGAGGGTGACAGGGTTGAGCAAATGTTGACAGACAAAAGTGTCGAGGCTGGGAAGGTCGCGTCGTCTGGTTGCAAAGCGAAGCAATCTCAGGCTTGGTCCACGTCATCGTAGTAAGCAATCGCGGTGCCCTTCTGGATGTGACGACGCTCGTTGCTGAAGTTGGTGATGAGCACTTCTGCACGCCCATCAATTAGTGCCAGAACGCCTCTCGCTATTGAAACACCTTGCGTAAGCAAAAGCGTGTCTTTTCGCTCCACTACCACGTCATTACAGCAAGGCCGTCTACATAACACCTACACAAGGCAGCAATATCTCGGCAGGAGCATCACATCATCGGCTACATGTAAACGTTGCAGTTGTTCTTCAGTGGTGGCGTCGACGTAAGGATGGGCGAAAAAGGTGGTGATAAGTTCTGGAATGTTGATGACAGCACCGTACTCTCGCAGTAAATTCATACCGAAAATTAACTCTTCACAATAGTCCGGTAAAAGGACAAAAGTGGCGATGAAGCTCGAATCACGATTACGAGCCGAGTGGTGCATTTACCGGTTGGCGTCATCAGCTGTCCACCAGCACTCCTTATGCTCGGCCCGCTCGATGGCGTCTTGCCCTTCTTAAGGCGGTCGGTAAGCTGTTGTCTCATAATAGAGAGGTCAGCACCAGTGTCAACCAGTGCTGTTACGCATAGTGTCCGTCTATACTGACGCTAAGGTCGGCACGTACAAATTCATTGGCATTATTACTCGTGGTTGTCGTCATCTTCGCCATCACCGTCGTCAAGTCGTCTTTGTGTAGAGTCAAGGGAGTCTTTTCGGCGTCTAGGCGATTGGAAACTTTGCCCCCAGAGGTTGCGGCAGTTAGTTTCCCTGGCACGCGCTTGGGGAGTGGTTTCTGACGACGTCAGCGTATCTTTGGCGATTCGGAGAATTCTGACCTCGTGCAGGTGAGGGAGACTGCCAGCGACGACTTGGTGAAGACGCTTCGTTGGTCGGCAGATGATCAGCAGCTTAGTAACGAGGGTCTTCAAAATAAAGTGAAGCGGGCCGAGAAAAGTTTCCAAACCGGGCATCTCGTTCACGACAGTAGCGCGAGGTGTGGTCTGGTTCGAAACAGTGGAAACAAAGGGGTCGACGGTCGACAGTGTGCCACAAGTCGGTCCGACGTACTGGTGGTCACCGCACATGTTCCCACTGCCACCACGTTAAGGTAACGGGCCGTGGCTGAAAGCGTGCTACTTCCGGGGCAGGCGGATGACGGCGGACGGCATCAGCATAGGTCAATGGACATGGTTTGTGTGGGGGCGCCAGTGATGGAATGGCTTGCCGTAGATCCTGGCGCACGATTTCCGCATAAGAAGCAACTGAAGGCTCGGTAGATGGAAGGCCGAGGGCCCGCCGTTCTTCTCGCGGGATTTGCCTAATCGTTTGCCGTAAAGAGTTTTTGGAAACGGCAGCGTTTTGAGCGGCGGCACCAACAGGCGTTTGGTCGGGCAGGCGGTCAAAGTGGCGGCATCGTTGCCGGAGCGACCGCTCAACGACAGTCGCCTCTTTGATGAATTCATCCACAGTAGTTGTCGGATTTTGTACAAGGCCGGCGAAAAGCGGTTCCTGAACTCCCCGCATCAGGTGACGAACTTTCCTTGCCTCGGGCATGTCAGGGTCAGCGCGGCGAAATAGACGGGCCATATCCTCACCCAACACGGCGACGCTTCCGTTTGGATTTTGCACGCGGGCTTCAATCATCTGTTGTGCGAGATTCCGTCGGTCCGCATTGAGCAACGTCTTGAGAAGGTTTTCACGGAATTTGTCCCAGGTTTCGAAAGTACGCTCACTGTTCTCGTACCATGTGCGAGCGCTATTTTCCATTGCGAAGTAGGCACGGCCAAGTTTTTCTTGCACGCTCCAACAATTCACCACAGCGGTTCACTCGAACTGGTCAAGACAGTCCTCGATATCTTCACACGGTTTTCCACGGAAAACTTCAGGAACACGAGGAGCCTCTAAAGTTACCTGGTAAGGATGACTAGTCTGGGCTGGAGGAAGATTCGCAGACGTTGAAGGGGCCGCCATGTTGGTTACAGGAGATGCCATGAAGAGTTCTGGACTTGGGCCTAGTAGGCACCGGCTGAATCGGTGTACTGGAGTCGTAACAAGATGTTGAGGCTCCGGACTGGGTGCACGGTCCCGAACAGCGCTTTTTTCCATCAATTTGCAGGCTACAGCACCTCCACCATTGTCGCGACGTGAAGACAGAGGTCGTATTTGAAGACGCTGAGAAAGCAGCAGCGGGTAGGTCTCTTTATTCACCATGTGCGCCAGAGTTCCTCGTTTTTCTCTTTGTTGCCTTCTGCATAAAAGCGTGCAGATGCGCGTATGTGCTCTCGCCTTCGTCTTTTTCGCGGGACGCACGTGAGAATATGTTTGCGTTTTTATACGACACTCCCTGCATTTTTGCGTACATGCACGCTTCACAGAAAACGAACCTCTGCTTGATACTTTAAAGCTGGGTGCGGTTGTTCATTGGTATTGTGAGCTACATACACAGTAGATCGCAGCTATTTTTAACGCGCAGTGGCAGCAACACAACATTCAGTCGGACCAATTGCACTGTGTTTTGTTCTTTCTAAACTGTCTCTTATAGTGATCTGACCTAAGCAGAGAGGAAAATGAAAAAAAAAAGGAGAACTTACTGTCTCGTAGATATTTGCGATCACCTAACGAAAACGTGCCTTGCCGTATATTTCGGCTATGGTAGCGAAAATTCGCTGGAGGGGAAGCCGCTCAGGAGTAAGGTGAATGCAGCACATCAAAAGTTTGCTATTACGTTTCCTCGGTGGTTGTTTCTCAAACATTCACGCCAAGCGTGAACTGGTGTGGTGTACAAGCTTCGTCGAAACACTTGAAAGCACTGGCATCCGAAGTTATTCTCGGAGATCTCGCACGACGAGTATACGCACACCCGAAGGCAGTTAATCAACTGGCTCATGCACGAAACGCGACACATCACGGAACCTGTGGGTGCTCCTCTTGACACCACGCCCGCCGGTCCCGGCGCAACAGTACACGTTGTCGAACCGTTAAAAGAGAGGTCCGTAGTAAACGCGCACTGTAGCTGTCGAAAAAACGCGGCAGTAGCAGCCTAGTTGACCGAGAAACGACATCAAAGCGAGAAGGGCTCCGCCATGGACGCAATGTTTGCGCAGAAACTTCACTCGAGAGACGATTAAAGGTAGCTCGATTACTTTCTTGAAAATCTTGGGGAAAAGCTCGAGATTTCCTTAAGTGAAGGAAGTGTTTCAAGTCGAGGGGGGTTTCTGAACGGAAAGCGCCCCTCTAGAAGCGTCTCGAGTGAAGGGTCAAGTCAAGCAGAGTTTGCAAATACGGGGAGGCAACCCCGTTTTTTAGGAGGCATTTTCACTCAACGCTTCACCTTCACTTGAAAAAAAAAGCCGGTGGCAGCGTCGTCTCTAGACACGCCAAATCACTGCATGTCAGCGATAATCCGCTGTGACTTTTGAGTAGCGCAGCATAATTTTCAGCTGAGCAGCGGCACAGTGCTCAACTCTGTCAAGGTGAGGGTGAAAGTCGAGTGTAGGAGCGTTTCTGAATACGTAGGTAAGAGTTTTTAAAGCATACCCAAGTGACATGTGCACACGCATTGATTAAAAAACTTTATTCCCACTCGAGCAACCAACTGACCACTCGTCGTACGACTTTCGCTTATCAGACAGCAAACACGTTTCGCTCTTAGTCGCAATAGTCGACATAGAACTGCTTTTTCAAATGTTTGGCTACTTTGTCTGGCATGCTGCACACGTTATCATGTCAGTTTTTAAAGTTTAAGGTATGTACGTCACGTGGTTTGAAACCCAACAACCTAAAAACGATGTACCGAATTCCTGGATATGAAAGCTTATCGATGAAACGTCCTGATAATTGCACGAGGTTTAAAGAACGCCTTATTTAAGATACTCAAGCATTCACGCCAAACGTGAACTGGTGTGGTATACAGGGAACTAACGACCACACTGGCGAAAGGGCTCGATCACATGCACGCCATTTCTCTTCGGGTACAGGTACTGGAGGTACAATACTGGAGGTCACGGTGCAAGACGGCAACCAGAAAAGAGAGGTTGTCACCGCAAACAAGGATATATGGCAGATGAGTCGAGAGAAAGGCTTTGAGGTAGTGAAAATAAACAGAGAGGTGCATAGGTGGGGGGTTTTCATAGAGACAGAATTCACTTCGATTGGCGGCTTGGTCTAGAGGGGGGTCGGCGACATGCAGGACGCACAGTAGCTAATTTGGGAGGCACATGGGCCCTTCAGGGCGGCTAGGTCTAGAGGGAGGTCGGCGACATGTAAGACGCACAGTAGCTTATTTGGGAGGCACATGGGCCCTTCAGGGTCGAGGATAGCCACTAAAGAGGAAAAGTACTAGGATGACTTTTTGACAAGTGGTATAGACAGATACAATTCCAAAGTGGCACCAATAACTAAGACACGTAGAGCGGGGGGCAGAAATCGACGCGGCCACGAGGGCCCAGCCAATTAAGAAGCAGGGTATTATAACATGTAGGGTCGCAGAAATAGACTGAAGTGGGAAGAAATAGAAGAACAGCTAAGGAAGGAGAGGCTAACTGTATATGGGTTTGCAGAAACACATCTTAGGGACATGGAACAACCACTAAACAATACGGACTACGCACGGGGATATTGTACTACACAAAAGGCAGCAGAAAGGGAGTAGTAGTGGGGCCTTCATTCATAAACGTACACACTGGCAAAGGGTCTAGCAGGATTGCAAGGAACATTTGGGCTAAAAGGGAAAGTGGCAGGACAAATGACACTCCTTGGTTTGGTGTACTTGTGGACGGGAGCAAAGACCAGAAAGGAAAACCAGGCAATAGCGCAGTGCTTAGGAAATGACATCCAAGAACTAGCAGAAGAGTTTGATGTAATTATAACAGAAGATATGAATGCACACATAGATGATAATAAATGTACTGACCCAACAGGCAGACTGCTAACGTATATGTGTGAAAGGCATGAATTGTTCATTTAAACTGCACCGAGAAATGCGAAAAGCAGATAACATGTGAGATGAGATAGCAGCAGTCGACGATAGATTACGCAATATTGTGACATAGGATGTATCTGTGTAATATGACAAGCACCTAAAAGAGGTTTATAACTATAATTGTAGTGGTCAGGCTGTAAAGGTATGAGGGAACGGAATTTATTCAAAGAATGATTAACGAAAAATCTAAACACCACAAAAACGCTGCATGCACCATAACAGGTGAGCTCGACAGATTTTAGCAGTGGCTCCACTGGGACAACAAGGGTAGGAAAGGGCAGTGAAAAGGGCTCTTATTAGCACATCAACAGGCCCTGACAGCATCCCAAACCTGCTCATAAAAAAACTAGGACTAATCTCCAAGCAAAAATTAGGACAAGCAGCGAGCAAAGCAATAACGGATGGTGAAGCTCCCAATGGGGGGAAACTAATTAGAATCAGCATCATCTATAAAGAAAATTGGTACAAAGCTTGCAAAAACAACTACCGTTCTGTAACAGTGACACCAGTATTTTACAGGCTCGTGATGCAGATTGTCAAGGAAAGACTACAGACATGGGTGGAGAAGAAGGGGGTGCTGGGAGAACTACAAATGGGTTCCGCAAACGAAGGAGGTGGGAGGACAATCTGCTTTCAGTGATGCAGCGTAATTAAATAGCAGAAAAAGAAGGCAGGCTCATGTTCCTGGCATTTCCAGATATCAAGGGAGCCTACGATAGTGTGATTCAAGAAGAAACCTGGGGAATACTGGACACACTAGATGTGGAGAATGGAATAAGTAATCTTTTAAATGATATCTATAAAAGTAACAAGGTAGCTACCAAATAAGAATAACAGGTATTTGAACGTATAGCGATACAGCGCGGGCTTTGCTAGGGATGTCCCTTGTCACCTTTGTTATTTATTCTGCATCTACAGAGACTAGACTCCAAATTAGAGTGGATCCCACTCGGCTTCAGCCTCTTTTTCGCCAAGTAAGAAAAACACATTGAACAGTCATTACCAGCATACGCATGCAGATGATATAGTAATAATAGCCGGCAAGAAAAATCTGCAGGGATCGATAGACACCTGTAGTATTGAGAAAGATAGGTTAAATTTGAAGTTCAGTGGCGAAAAAGTGGCAGTCATGAGTTTTAATGATAACAACGGCAGTGAGCATAAGATACAAAAAATGACGCTAGAAATAGTGGATAAATACAAATATTTGGGCGTATGAATAAATAACGGGGCTGAGTATCTAAGGGAGCACTAAAGCGGCGTAATGACTAAGGGCAACACGAATGCAGCTGTAAAAAAATGGGGCACTGTAGAGGTACAATAGGTATGAAGTTCTGAGAGGGATTTGGAAAGGTGTCATGGTCCAGTGTTTGACGTTAAATAATGAAGTCTTGTGCATAAAATCAGATGTTCTAGCAAGATTGGAAATGAAACAAGGTGTCATAGGTAGACTTGCTTTGGGAGCACACGGCAATATCCCAAATCATGGGGTACAGGGTGAAGTGTGATGGACATCGTTTGAGTGCAGGGAAGCCAGAAGCACGATAGAAGCTGAGGAGCGATTGAAAAAAACGGTTGAGGAGCGTTAGACTAGCAAGTTTTTAGGTACTTGTACATGGAGATTGTTATTACTAAATGGAGGAAGCGAAACACGAAATTTATCGATCAACGTATTTTGACAACATCAGAACACTAATTTGAAACAAAACTTCGGGTAAGAAAAAAGTGAACGAAACAGAGAGGGACACGTGGAAGTTGGGAATGCTTTCGCAATCATCACTGGGGCCTAAAAAACTTTTAAGCAGGTAATTGCAAGAGGAAAGAGCTATGGTAATACTCGGGGCTGTTCTCTGCTGTTTGAGGCTAGAACAGAGGTATTGCGCACTAAGGCGTATCGAGCAAAATACGAAGATGCAGACACGGTATGTAGTGAGTGTTGAGAGGAGGAGAAAATGGCTTAACATTTAATAGTGTTCTGTAAAGGGCTCCACCCTGTATATTCAAGATAACGTCACTGCATTTTTCAAAGCATTAGGGTTTAGGGACATTGAAGGCAAAATATATTTTAACAGGTAGAAATAACTAAGAGGAGGCTAACTGAGTGATGGCTACAATAGAGGCGCGAGTAAAATGCAATCCCTAATTACATTGTGATAGTAGTTAACTTGATTGATAGGTTGCGTAGCCACCATTTGATTTAAGGGCACAGTCGGATACATCCGTCCATCCCCCCATACATGAAAAAGTCGGCTCCCGCTTTCATAAATGCTTTCTGTCGTTTTTTTGCTGCAGGACCACTTGGCTCTGTGCTTATTCGAACAGGCAATCTATGCGCTTTCATTGGAGATGACATTCTCGCCAGTGAGTGACCTCTTCGGCATCTTTTCAGACTTTAAAGTTGCGAAGCGCTGAGCAGCCCTGCTAACTCTAACCCCGCCTAGGACTGGCAAGGTGCATGGCCGTTAGATCTAGCCAAGAGCACGGCCAGACGTGGCAGCATCTGGATAATCTTCCGTACGCCACAGCCGAGAACCAGGCACTGCGAATGCCTTCTACCATAAATATGGGGGGAATGGAAGCAAGCGCATAAATCTTCGACGAACCAGGATGGGCCACCGCCATAGGACGCCGAAGTCAAACGACTCTGTCAAGCAAGGAGCTGGCCGCTGGAATGGTCAAGCAAAATGACTAACTGAAACATCTAGGGGCTACAAAGAAAGTTTTTCGGCACAACACCGCGTGATATCCACTTCCACGCTACCCCTACTACCCAAAAATCAGGTCAAGGTATTCACGAGACCGAGAGAAAGATTTGACGCAGCCAGATTCAACATTGTTTCTGCTGGTGAAAGCCGTCATCACGGCCATAAGGATCCCGGATGAACAAGCATGGGAGGACACGATCTGCTTCAGCAAGATGCAAAACATTGCTATTATTTCTACGCCGCACCAAAATAGGTAAACAGCATACGTGAATGTGCATAAACTGCACAGAGACCATGGCTCATTCAAAGTTAACGCATACGTTGGCACGCTCGATAAATTCTGCGAGGACGTCATTAAGAATGTTGACCTCTTCTTGGACGACGCAAAGGTCAAATGCCTGATTGTGCACGACCAAAATCCCACTGCCATTTTGGAAGATGAAATAAAAAGAATAAAGTAATTGGATTACTCTTCGTCGGGTTGCGTGTTCCGAGTACAGTGATGTGCGGAACCGCCATGGTTCCCCGCACTCTCTACAAGCTGACATTTGCAAAATGTGCGAATGATTCGGTTATCGCGTCGATGTTAGCCGTTACACAAACGCAACAAACAAAAAAATGTCACAACTGCGGTAAAATGCTGCAAAAAGACGGCGCACACCACTGTGAGCCGAAATACAAGCTTTGCAATGGCAATCTCCCCACTGGAGATCGCTGATGCAAAAGAGGCTTCCACATACCATCCTTCGTGAGAAAGAGAAAAAAAGGCGGAAACCAAAAGCAGCAAGCACAACAACGCC
The DNA here is from genome assembly GCA_013436015.1 of Rhipicephalus annulatus. Classification (NCBI taxonomy): domain Eukaryota; kingdom Metazoa; phylum Arthropoda; class Arachnida; order Ixodida; family Ixodidae; genus Rhipicephalus; species Rhipicephalus annulatus. The sequence continues at coordinate 89,383 of WOVY01002373.1, forward strand.
AACACGTATCAATATCGGTCAAGTTCAAGGAGCCCAGCCATATTCACCGTACTCTATTCTCGGAGCAATCGCCATCCAGCGGGCATTCTGGTTCAGGATGGCATCCCCTCGACCCTGTTGGGAGCCGATAACCGCCTGACTTCTCGGGAGTGCTCAGATCACAACCGCAAACGAGACCAGCAGCCATGCCCCAACAGCAGCAACAGCCAAATGGCTCAGGGGCCAACGGGGTTGAAGGTGCATGACGCAGCAGAATTAGCAAACCCAAAGGTAAGGCCACACTTGGAGCGTGCTCTCGATTCTCACGTACGAGTGCTTGATCAAGAAAACATGGCTTCAATAAGCACCTTGAAGAGCTTCGGGCCTTTATAGCCAGAATAGAGAGCGGCCATGGTATTAACAAGTCGTGCTCACCGGCACCACCGACAAGACGCTCACAACAAACGATCCACAACACACACAAATGCAAAGCCGTAGACACCAACCACGATACGACGCAGGAGGTAGAGGTGGTCTCTAGTGATAAAAAACTTCACTGACAAACACAGAATCAGTGCTAAGAAAACTAAATGACAAAAGTGATACGATGGTGAACACGCTGCCAAATTTGCAGTGCATGTCTTTGCCAAGACATGCACTGACAAAGCCTGCCAGAGGTTCGTGAGCCTAGAGAGAATGGTAGTCAGCGCCACTGTGGGGGCTGCTCTTCAAAACTTAAGAGCGGACAAACCAGCGCTTACGGCAAGCGTGTTGAGCATCACTTCTCGAGCTAATGCCCGAGAAGTCAAAGCAAGCAATCTCTCGGAGGTACGAGCCGCGACGCGCACAAGCTACCAAACAAAAATAGCTGCTGACCATATTGGCATTGGGATCTGGCAGTGTACCTGTAACTCACTTCGGAAATGCAAAGCACTATTACCACATCTATTGCTAGCCTGTAAGGACAAGCCGCATATAATATAGTTACGCACATTCCAGATGGTGTAAGAATAACTGCTTATTAGGGCTAGTTTGTGCTTGAAAATTAAAGGAAAAGTTAGCAGCGTTTCTAAGCAGGCGATCAGCAAAAGGGATCAATCTTAGAGAAACCCTCGAGCGGTGCACCACTTTTTTTTATCAAAATTTCGTGCTGAAGAGGCGCACGCAATCACGGCCTTTTCTTGTCCCATCATCGGGTCGTTGGTCCTTTGGGGGGCGCACGAACTAGCGCACGAAGTATGAATACTGCGTCTGTCTTGCATCATTATCCCTCCTCCAAGAACGCATCTTCCCGACGTGTAAAAGCAGTGTTGCGGCGTGGGATGTTCTGAATGCGTTGTTTCTATTGAAGAAATAGGTATTCATCAGGATAGGATTATATAGTTCGATGTTCATTGCCTGTCATAGTATGGCTTCATTCTGACTACATGGACAATTTCTGTGCTTTTTCGGCATCTTGATGAGCTCACTTGTCCTTTCGGTGACACCTCGTAGTTCAAAGAGCTGACGCGACAATGGACTCGGTAAGGGTTGAAATAGCGCCGCAGAAGCTTTTAGGAGGGGCGAGGCTTCCGCACGGGAGTCCAAATTCAAACTAGGTCGCCTGGTGGGTAGTCGACTCCTCTCCGCTGAAGGTTGTAACGATTTGCATCAATGCGTTGTTGTTGTTTTAGGTGATGTCGTGCCGATTCCCGTGCTTCTTCGGCTTGCTGAATGAGCTCGCTGATGTCAGGCATGTGCTCTGTACTTTCGCTTACAGGCAGCAATGCCTATTGGTGTGGTAACTATTCGACAATAGACTAGCTGGAATGGCGTCAATTTAGTAGTTTCCTTTACAGCAGTAATATATGCGAAATTGGCGTATGGCAATATCTTGTCCCACGCACGGTGCTCCAAGTCAACATAAATGGTCAACCTGCCGGTTAGAGTTGTGATGAGTTGCTCGGTTAGCCCATTTGTTTGGGGGTGGTAAGCCGTTGTTTTCCTATGAATTGTGAGGGTTATTTTCACAATGAACTGCGTCAGATCGGCTGCGAATGCAGTTCCTCGATCCGAGATAACCACCTTTGGGGCACCATGCCATAGTACAATTTTAGTGACGAAAAATTCAGCGACTTCTGTAGCCATGAACCTGAAAGAGAGGTTGTCTCGGCATACCGGGTTAAGTAGTCTGTCGCTACTACTATCAATCGGCTGCCCAATGATGACGTAGGCAAGTAGAACTATTCCTACTTGCTCAAACGGAGATTTAGGGGGTTTTATTGGTTGGAGAAATCCTGCAGGTTTCAGTGAAAGCGTTTTGCGTCTCTGGCAATCTCTACATGTCCTCACATAATGCAGTACACTATCCGGTAACTTTGCCCAGTAGTACTTGGTGCGCATGCGAGCCAAGGTTCTACTCACTTCGAGGTGTCCTGCTACTGGGTAATCGTGGCAGCCTTCCAGGATTTCGGTTCGCAAGACCGAAGGAATGACGAGTAGAAATTTCTCCCTTCTGTGCTCAAAGTTTCTCTTGTATAAAACGTTGTTTCTCATCAGGTATGACGACGATGCCCGCACGAAAACGCTAGGTACACGCACGCGTTGTTCTTCCAGATGCTAGATCAGTTGAAGCAACTCAGCGTCAAATGATTGATATTCAGGCATGTCTGCGGTGATGACGGCTCCAAAAAACGGAAAGTCGTCTCCATCTTGCACAGGTGCAGATTCTACTGGTGCGCGCGACAGGCAATCAGCATCGCTTTGCTTGCGACCCAACTTGTATACGACTGTTATGTCATATTCTTGCAACCTGAGGCTCCATCTAGCAAGTCGCCCAGAAGGATCCTTCAGGCCTGCGAGCCAGCACAATGTTTTGGTCGCTCACTGCTCGAAATGGTCTACCATATAAGTGTGGTCGGAATTTCTGTATGGCCCATGTTAGCGCCAGACATTCTTTTTCCGTCGCCAAATAATTCATTTCAGCTATCGAAAGAGTGCGACTGGCATATGCGACCACTCATTCCTCTCCGTTTTGCAGTTCCACAAGGACGGCGCCTAGTCCCAGATTGCTTGCGTCAGTGTGAATCTCTGTTTCGGCTTCTTCGTGGAAATGTGACAGGACGGGGTGGTTTAAGAGTTGCTCTCGTAGCTCATTGAACGCGTCTTCGTGGTCGCTTGTCCAGGTGAATAGCGTGTCTTCTTTCGTCACTCGTGTTAGTGGTTTCACAATCTTCGAAAAATCTTTGATGAATCTTCTGTAATAGGTACATAGTCCTAAAAATCGTTTCAGAGTCCTTTTTTTTCGTCGGTCAGGGAAACGTTTTTACAGCTGCTGTCTTTTCTGGGTCAGGTTGAATGCCTTGATAGCTAACTACATGACCGAGGAAAAGCAGTTCATGAAAACTAAAATGGCATTTTTTAAAATTTATCTTCAGCCCTGTTGAACTAATCGCTTCGAGCACCGTCCGTAGTCATTCCACATGCTGATCGAGGGTGGCCGAAAAGATCACGACGTCATCGAGATAAACAAGGCAGCACTGTCTATTTAACCCGGACAGTACAGTGCCCATCATCCGCAGAAATGTGGTGGGTGCGGAACACAGGCCAAATGGGAGTACCTTGACATCGTATAATGCATATGGGTGACGAAAGCAGTTTTCCCGTGATCTCATTCGTCCACCTCTATCTGCCAGTATCCGCTGTTGAGGTCTAGAGAGGAAAAGAATTTCGCGTCTCGTAGTCTGTCAAGGGTGTCATCGATCCTTGGAAGAGGATAGACATGCTGCTTTGTGACAACGTTCAATTTTGGTAGTTAGCGCAGAAGCGCAAGGTCTGATCCTTTTTCTTTACCAGCACTACAGGCGAGGCCCATGGGCAGGTCGGTTGTTGAATTACGCCGTCTCTAAGCATTTCTTCAAGTTGGTCTCTGATGAATTTTCTCTCTTTTGGTGACACTCGGTACGGGTGCTGACAAATAGGTCTAACAGATTGATCGATTAGGATGCGGTGTTTGGTGATGGATGTTCTTTGCACTTTCGATGACGTAGAAAAGCGGGAGGTGTACTCCCGTATAAGGCTCTCGAGTTTTTGTTTCTTGTCGGTGATAAGGCTGCTTCGATGTAGGTAGATGCTAGTACAGATACTATACCGTCAGGTTGTAGTGGTGCAGTCTCGGAAGAATTCAAATTCATAATTGGAACGTAATCGTGCAAGTCACCAACAACAGTTCCCTTCGCTAGATGTTGCACTTCATTTCGGAAATTTGTCAGGAAGACACTCGTACACTCATCACGCCGTCGTACAATATGCCTTGCTGAACAGATTTCTTTCTAGAGTAATAGCTCAGTATTGCTTTCTGCCATTCTTTCATAGTCGTTGTATGCATTGCTTTATACGGTGGCAACGATGATGAATCTTGGAGGAACTGTTACATTATCACCTTCAATCTGGAGCGCATCGAAACGTTTTTCACTCTCGGATGTCGCGATGGCATGTTTCGTCGAGAACGAGACGCACGTTTCCTGCAAGTTTATCACTGCGCGATTGGCATTCAAAAAGTCTATTTCGAAGATTGCATCTCTTTAACACTCCAACAGGACAATGAAGCTGGCAACGTCGATGAAGCCGCGTATTTCCACTCTAGAGGTACACAGGCCTGCCGTATCGATAAGGTGTCTCCCGGCGGTTCGCACTTGCAGTCCTATCTAAGGTGTCACACTTTTTCAAGCGTTCTAGCAAGTCCCCTGCTCATGACGGAACAGTCTGCGCTCGTGTCCACCAGATCATTCGTTTCGTAGCCGTCTATAAGTACCGACAAATCAGAAGCGACGTTACCGTTTCCAAACGTAGTCTCGTATCCATCATCACATTTTGAAATGGGCACTGGAGGTTGTTTTCTTGCGTCGGCAGTGGTCTTTCCTCCACAGCTCACCGATTCTAGTTTTCCCGAAGCTCGCTTTAGGGAAGTCACCTCGCAGAGTTTGAAGATGGGCGTGGGCTTGGTGACCGATACCTCAGTGGCGCTGTCGACCGAGACTGATGCTGCTGCGAGGAGTGAGTACCTTGACGCGTTGACAAGTGCTCCTCGATTTCAAAAGTTCGTACCCCATTTTTTGGACAAGCAGCGTTTACGGGATTACCCCGAAGTCTAGCTCGGCGATATTCACACATCCAGTAAAAATGGCCAGCTACGCCGCAGTGATAACAAAGTGGAATTTGATCAGCAGTGCGCCATATATCAGCTTTCCGGATCCTCGTGTCAGCTGCGGACGGCGTGAATCGAAGTTTCGGCCAATGGGTGGTTGCTGCGGCGAAATAAGGTCCAGGGGTGACGAAGGGAGGTACAGAGGCGCTTTTCAGCACCTCGGCGTGCGAGATTGCGGGCTGCATTGGAAGCGACGCTTGAACCGGCTGTGCTTGTGGCTGCTGCTCAGAGACGGCCTGTCTCGCTTCCTCCCGAACAACTTCCGCTAATGGCGAGACCGTTGAGGGGTCGCCGTTTAGCTTCTGGAGCTTTTCTCGAACCGCCGATTGGATGAGCTCTCGTGATACGTCGATGCCATTCCCGAAGACTGCTGACTCCGTGTCCACAGAGTCAACGTTCACATCTCGATTGTAGTGCCTCGCGTGCTGTTGCAGAGGCTTTTCAACCGCTGTCGCCTTGCTGCGAATTCGGCGATGTTCTGCGAGGGGCATCAGAGCAAACCATGAAAAATCTCCTGCTTCACGCCACGCATCAGGTGCCGAAGTTGACTAGAAGAATCCTTGTCCTCGCTCATATTTTGATTGCTTGCAAGGCAGCTTCAGCTCTTTCCTTGCGGTCTGTGATCGGGTATGTGGCCAGCAGCTACCATCGGAAGTCATCCTACGACTGATTAGCACTTTCATGATTTTCAAACCACGTTCGTGCGCTGTCCCGCAACGCGAAATAAACGCGGTGGAGCTTCCGTTCTTCGGTCCATCCGTTGCAGTTGGCGACGCGCTCAAAACCCTCGAGCCAATTCTCAGCGTCTTCATGAGGATCGCCATGAAAAGGGTCGGGCGCCCGTGGGTCATCGGCAACGACGTGCGTGGCAGCGACTTGAGACGAAACAACGTGCGCGGGGGCAGTTAGAGACGACATTTCGGTACTCTCACTGGGGACAGCGGTAGACACTCTAGGCTCTGGGGGCAGAGGAACTTCCGACAGCTTACCACGTAGACGACGGCTATAGCGCCGATTAACTGCTGTGATCTGGGTTGGTTCAACTGGTCATGGTTACGAGGCTGCCTCCTCGAAGTACAACTGCATTTGGAGTCATTACCCAGCTCCTCCACCAGAAATGTTACGCATGATCCAAAAGGTGTAAGAATAACTGCTTATTAGGGGTTACATAGCGCCCGAAAACTAAAGGAAAATGTAGCAACGTTTCTAACAGGCGATCAGCAAGAGGAATCAATCTCCGAGAAGCCCTCTAGCGGTGCACCCCTTATTTTCGTCAAAATACCATGCTGTGGAGGCACGCACATTCACGGCCTTTCTTTGCGTCATCATCGGGCCGCTGGTCTCTTGGTAGGTGCACTAACTAGCGCGCGTAGTTTGAATACTGCATCTGTCTTTCGTCAATATTGCTACAAGAATGTGAAGAAAGCAAAACTGCTAAGGGCATTAGCAAACAGAGGTACAGGGTAGCCAGGCAGACCCTACACCCCGAGCAGAACAAGGCGCGAGGAATGGCTACCTTTATCCGGAGAGGCATATAGTATCGCTGAAGGACGCCCCCGCAACATGGTATCAATGAACGAGTCTGCTTTTTCTCGGGAGCTGCCGTATCCCTTACAGTAGCGTTTTGCAGTTTCGCGTGATCGCATAAAAAGAGTTGGGCTTGGAGATACTATCACATGGTGTTATATGTGAAGTCGCGGAAGGGTTTTCTGACCCTATCACTGTTTAGATGGGCGCAGTTTTGTCATGTTGTTCTCAAAAGCCTGAGATCAAAACGCTTAGGAACTTTTTTAAAGCGGATGACACTTCCATACTGAACATAATTTAGCCTCATCTTTTGAGGAATTTTGAAGTTGTAGATAGTTTCGCAATGTAAATGTGCTTCTCCTTAAGTCTTTGATACTGCATATGAAAGTATGTGCCACACTGGTAGGTTAAATAGAACCCAATATACACATGCACCATAAAGATATAATCCATCTCACTCGTCGCAAAAAGCGCTCACATATACATACGTTATTCCAAGTTAATTTTAAGTCTTCTGGAGTTAATTGATTGAAAAACAATTGAAGGCTAATATCAAGAGGCTGAGAACTATTATATTCCTTCAGAAATGCTTTCGCTACATTTATGAAAAAAAATCCATCCGGGTTTTAAAAGTTAATTAGATCTGCATCCTCTATGCCCTCATTGTTTATTCTTGAAGGCCAGCCCTCCTAGATTATGAAAGCTAAGGCAAATGCTTTTAATGAATTAAGAAAAGAAGTGTATAATTAAGGGCTCGTTTTTTCGTGTTTTTACACAATATTATTGGGATCTAAGAGACAATAATGCCCAGGAAAGTATAGGAGAAGATATTACACATAAATATATTCTCAATATGAAGAAAAAAAACTGGGTGAAAAGAGAATTACCCGCAGCTTCCCTCGGGGGAACACTGAGGAGGATTCGGAACATATAATTGGTTAACGGGGTGTTAAAGTGCGACTTACTTGGGTCGATGGCTAAATTGGTTAACGTGGTTGTGAAATGGGGTGTTGAATTGCGACTTACTTGGGTCGATGGCTAAATTGGTTAACGTGGTTGTAGGAGGGGGTGTTAAATGAGTGAACACGTACACACGTATGCGAAAGGGCGGCGCTGGTCGAAGGGACGTCGATCATTGTGTTTGTGGATTCGTTGGAATTCATTTCACCGCGACCTTGGACGTCGACGCGCCGTACAAACCAACCGACGAGCGGCAACTGAGCGAGCGAGTGCCGACCTTGAATATATATACAGCGCGACGGCGCATGCACTGTCAGCTGTTGAATGTTCTCGAAGCGCGACGGCGCATGCGCGTCCACTGAAGAATCAGGAGAATTGTAGAATGTTCTCGAAGGGGAGAAGCGCGCGCGGCACAGATGGTGGGTGACGGTGCATGCGCGCGTCAGCTGTCGAATGTTCGAGAAGGGGGAGAAGCGCAACGGCGCATGCCCGCGCGTCAGCTGCCGATGTTCTCGAAGCGCGACGGCGCATGCGCGCGCCTCAGCTGCCGATGTTCTCGAAGCGTGACGGCGCATGCGCGCTACATTATACAGCTAGCGAATGTTCGTGAAGAGGAGAAGCGCACGCGGTGTGTAGAGGAGGAAGGGTGCACAGATGGTGGAGGAGTGAAGCGCGCGCGGTGTGTAGAGGAGGAAGGGATGCACAGATGGTGGAAGAAGGAGGAGGAAGCTTGCGGACGGCGCCGCACTACAAGCCTCGAGTATTAGATGCTCCGCATCTAATAAATTGTCATGGGCAGGATCCGAACCTGCGAACATCGATTGACGCGTTGGATGCTCTACCACTTGAGCTACCACGACAGCCATTCCTCCCAGCCACAATATTATTGAGTATTTATGTGAATTAAACGTAGGAGTGCTAATCAGCGCCACCAGTAGCCTTGGGGGCGAGTGTGACGCACTCTTTTGAACCTGTTTGGTGTCACGTAACTCGTGAAAATTTTCCGAGTGGGCAGCTGACTAATAGTCTCTTGTATACAACCTAAAGGCACTAAGTCTGCCAGTACAAGACCCTTGTTAATAAATCAAGGCGAGAACTGTATACTTAGGCGCTAGTTTTTTCGTGTTTTTACACAATATAAATGTGATCTAAGAGACAATAATGACAAGAAAAGTATAGGGGAAGATATTAGACCGAATTATAAAGTAAATATCAAGAACGAAAAGTGAATAAAAAGATAACTTGCTGTAGGCAGGATCCGAACAAGCGACCTTCGAAAGACGCGTTCGATACTCTACCACTTGAGCTACCACAACAGCCATCCTCTCAGCCACTTTATTATTGTGTTTATATGTGAATTAAACGTGAGAGTATCAGTCAGCGCCACCAGTAGCCTGTGGGGCAAATGTGGCACACTCTTTTGAACCTGTTTGGCGTCACGTAACACGTGAACCTATTACAAGTGGGCAGCTGACCAATAGTCCCTGGTATACAACCTAAAGGCACTAAGTCTGCCAGTACGAGACCCTCGTGTATTAATTAATAATTTTTTAAAACCTGTTTCTTTTGTCAATAACGTTATCACTTCAATTTTCGATGAAGGCGAACTACCTGCTATTCCTAACCTGGAATGGAGCTCCTCTGAAGCGCGTAAAGTAACAGTAATTTTGAAATTACCATGCACTGGCGCACAGAGTATGTCAAATATATTTCTAAAGTTGTACTCAAAATGATGTGCTAAATATTTCATTGTATTATTTAGAAAAAAAAATTTCTAAAACGTCTTCCTAACTGCGAAAATTAGTAAACGATATGTCTTAAAGTACAGAAAAAAGCGAACTCCCTACAATTGGCCAATTCCATTGCTTTTTATACAAGTTCCATCACTTTTGGAGCATATGATCAAGAAATACTATGTAAATTACCTGAACCTGCGCAACCTATTTTCCCGATGGCTACACAGTTGCTTGAATTTACGCACGACATTGATACTTCTCTTGATCACCGACGACACATTGATGCCAAATTTATTGACTATTTTAAAGATTTTCACGTCGTTCACATTTGCAAGCTTCGAGCTCCTTCAAAACTTTGGCGACAACAAGCTCGTTGATTGGATAGCAAATTACCTGTGATCGTACTAAACTTTTGCTACGTTTAGCCAGGTGAAGTCATCTGACGTACACATCACATCAAAGGTGCCTCAAAGCTCAGTGCTTGGGCTGTTTTAGTTTACTCTTTACATAAATGACGTATTCTAGGCTACCAATACCACCTAAACTAAACTTGAAGTGTATAAGACGTCTGCGTTATCTGTGAAATCATCTCGAATACTCAAGATGAAGTTCCGCTGATTACTGTTTTTTCGTCATTTTGTAAGAAGAGTAAAACATGCAATTGTTCAACAACTACAAAAGTACTGTAGTCACGACCTTTTCAAATTAGAAATAGCTTCTTCATTTAACATATACGAATGAAGGTGTAAGCCTACTATGTGTCATGGAGTTCAAATACATTGGTGCAAATTTCCCAACAAATCGAAAATGGCACACTATTTCGTAACAGCACAATATTTTCGAAAAAATTGGTAACTATGACACAAGATAACCAACTAAACAAATAGACGCGGACTGACAGCGCTTAACATTTTAGCCCAACTCAAATAAAGCTTGATCGTTTGGTGACGTGACCACATACGTGACATTGCTATAAGTTATTATGTTAAAAAATTGGCAGATCCCACGTCCAGTGGGAATCGATGATATACAAAGCACGAATGAGAAAGGTTCATATGCCACTTTAAAAACAGCACAACGTCAAGAGGTGGAGGAAAATAATGCCCTACATAACTTCCGTGTTATGATTAGTATGTTTGAATATGTCGTTCACCTTCGTTATCAATTCAATCCCGTGATACAAAATTTAGTATATGTAGAGCCAGCGGAATGGCCGCGAGCATGCTATGAGCGTGGTATGCTGTCATGTTCTTATATGACAAGCGTGTCAGGATTATGATGTTTGCACAAGTCATATACTTTCGTCGTCCATTAGCGTCACGTAACACCAAATTTGGTATATCTGGAGCTAGCGAAACGACCGCGAGCGCACCATGAAGCGCCCAATATACTTTTCATAGGAAGTAAAAAAAAACACCACCATGATGGGCTGTGCACGGGAGTACAAAGGCTAAGGGCGCAGCAGTGCCAGTGAATTTTCAAGGGGACGCTCCAATTTGCACAGCCCAAGGAGGGCGACGACGGCGCCAAGGGAGGCGTTTATGAAAAGATGAATACTCCAATGTAGCACGCATGCACGCTGGCAACAGCCACGCTAATTTAGCAAAACGAGAGCACTCAATAATATGACGCCATACGCGATGGGCGCGACAAGCGTCCTTCGGCGTGGCCCGACGGCAACCGGCGCGAAATGCGACATACTGCCTTTTGAGCCAATGCGTTAACCAGACACCACTGCGCCTTCTTCTTTTCGTGACGGAGGGACGCCGGACACGCTAAAACGCGCATGCTTTGAAGCAACGCAGCGCGGCACGCGCCTGCGTGTATATTGCAGGACCGGCCCCTCGCGTGGCAACGGCGGCAAGACGTGACGAAATCAATGCCGGCGAGCACGCTCCCGCGTATCGTCGAATTGTATTGGTGCCTTGTATGTGGGATGTAGTCATGTTCTCACATGACACGCATCTCATGATTACCATGTTGGCATCAGTCACATACCTTCGTCATCCATTGACGTCACGTAATACCAAATTTGGCATATGTGAAGCTAGAGAAACGGCCGTGAGCACATCATGAGTGTGGAATGTAGACTTGTTGTTACATGACACGCATGTAAGAATTGTCACGTTTAGATAGGTCATTTACCTATGTCTTCCGTTCGTATCGCGTGATACCGAGTACGGTACATGTGAATCTAGCGAAATGGCCGTGAGCGTCTCATGAGCGTAGCATGCAGTCATGTTGTTACATGACACGCATCTCATGAGTATCATGTTTGCACGAGTATCACAACTTCGTCATTGATTGATTGCTTTGTGGAGTTTAACGTCCGAAAACCACCATATGATTATGAGAGACGCCGTAGTGAGCTCTCGTAGTAGGGCTCCGGAAATTTCGACCACCTGGGGTTGTTTAACGTGCACCCAAATCTGAGCACACGGGCCTACAACATTTCCGCCTCCATCGGAAATGCAGCCGCCGCAGCCGGGATTCGAACCCGCAACCTGCGGGTCAGCAGCCGAGTACCTTAGCCACTAGACCACCGTGGCAGAGCTACTTCGTCAATCAATCACGTCCCGCAATACCAAATTTGGTATAAGTGAAGCTAGCGAAACGGCCGCCAGCGCATGATGAGCGTGGTATGTAGTAATGTTGTTACATGGCACGCATCTCTTGAATATCATGTTTGCACCAGTCACATAACTTCTACATCCATTCAAGCGCCGTAATACCCAACCTGGTATATAAGACACTAGCTAAAGAGCCGCCAGGGCATCAACATCGTTGAATGTAGTTATGTTGTAACGTGACACACATCTCATGATTATTATGTTTGAATTATTCACATACCACCGTCATCCATTCTCGTCTCGTATTACCAAATTTGGCATATGCGAAACTAGTGAAACGGCCGCGAGTGCATGCTGAATGCGGCATGTAATCATGTTCTTACATGACATGCGTGTTATCAATTCTACGTCCTGTCACTTATGTTCGCCATGCAGTCACGTCATACTACGCCAATTTAGCGATATGTCGTGTGAACGAAACCCGCCACAGTATGAGCAAGTCCATGATATATAAATCATGACCTCCATATTTTGATTTTTATGTTATGACTAGTCACGTATGCTCTTTATACAGTGATATTATGCTATGTGAATTTCGGCAGCGGTACATATATTGAAATAGCCAGGAGTGCTAAAAGTCGTTGGCGGCTAACTAGCTAGCTAGCTAGCTAGCTAGCTAGCTAGATAGATAGATAGATAGATAGATAGATAGATAGATAGATAGATAGATAGATAGTTAGATAGATAGATGCGCTCAATGTCATCGAATTCTGTAAGAAAAGCTCCACATTTAAAACAAGTACGCTTCTTTTCATACACCAAGAATGCATCTATGACATCTATGACAGCCAGATTTCATGCGGAATGCTGTGAGCTGTCTGGTACGGTATGTATAGAAAAACAGTTAATTCAATGACAGTCGTCACTGTCGAGATAACGCCGACACCGCACTCTTTTTTCTGCATACTGAAGTGAAGCGACAGTCAAAGGGCGTGTGCACCGTTTTTTTATCATATTTTAATAATTGCTTAGTCACTGCACACGTCATGGTGGCACTTTTGAATTTTTCAACATCGATACGCTACGTGGTTTTCGCGTAAACTAAAGCACTGGTGTCCAGAAAAGCAGGATGTGTTGTTGTTAAAGCGCCTAATGTAGCACATCTTGTTAGATACACTGTCTTCAATGTTGCGCAGTGTCTGTTTATTTGTACCCTTGATTTTTATGCACAGACCTAGAATTCGGATTATATTCACGGTTGGTATGACGTTAACGCCACTTGTAGTTAGTTTTACATTGGTGTGTTTCTGCGCTTACGGATGTTGTTCAATGGCCAAGCTTCGAGTGTAGGGCGATATAGCAGTAGCTCCGATTTTCCGCCAGAGTAGGGTAGTTCAACCTTGGAAATACAATTCCACTGTGTTGACCCCTTCCTGTAGTTTTTGTTCAATGGAACCATCAGTGCCGTCACACACCCAGGGGGTGTTGTCGTCAGCATAAATGGCGTAATAAAGTCCTTGGGTAGTTTTTAATTTGGACAGAAGACCATTTAAGGGGCGAGGTTAGAAAACAAGGGAGAGATTGCGGAACCCTGCGGGGTGCCCGTGCTTGCTATGCTATTTCGCACAATCTGAGTGCTTCCACGGTGATTGTGGGCGTTCTGCTTGTAAGAAATGCTCTTACATAGTTGGTGTCAACAGCTTTCTTGAGATCAAGACTAAGTATACCATAAGTAAAGCGTCTGGTACTGTCTATGATGTAACGCTTGAGCTGCAACATGACATCCTGCATTGAAAGGTGCCTGCGGAAGTCATTCATGGTGTGGGCAAAAATCGTTGTCTTCAAGGTAATTTGTTAGTCTAGCCACGAAATCGTGTTCCATCAATTTGTCTATGCAAGACGTATAGAAGATGGGCCAGAATTGTCAGCATTAAGTGATTTGCCTGATTTCAGAACCGGAATCACCTGGGCCTTGTTTCATTGAGAAAGCAAAATCCCGGTGTTCCAGCAATTGCTAATGTATTTTGCAATATGAGTGATCGACGCATCGCCCAAGCTACGTATATTCTTGTTGGTGATGGTGTCAGGACCTGGTGTTGATTTGGTGTCAAGGTTTTTTAGGGAGGCATGGATATCCGCATCGGTAAATTTCGCGTGTAGAGTGGTGTGTACTTGGTGCACAATTTTTAATGCTGCTTAAGAGGAGCCTGACAGATGTATTTGGGCTATACTTCCCTACGAAACTCCTCCTCTGTGCCCTTGTCTACATTAACTAGTTTGTTCTTGGTGTGTCGGGGGGCAGTTTTGTTGTCTCCTGAATCGAGCAGGAACCATAGAAAAGCCATTTTTTACTAAGACTTAGCGGCCTGTTGATCGCATCGCAGGTTTTGTCCTAGTGTTGTCGGCTTAGCTAAGTCCTAAATTTCTATCTCTGTGTTGAGCGCACCTGAACACAGAGATAGAGATGTATTCTGATGTGAGAGCCTCATGAGTTTAGGTGAATCATCGTCTTCAGACGTCTGTCGATCAAGAGCTGAGCCAAGCTGTAGCTTATTGCTCAGGGGTGTCTCGATATAACAGAAGAGCCCCATAGATGCCTTTTGATTCGAGAAACATCTCTTTTACTGTACGCACTATTTGTTCAACTTCTCCGTTTGGATTTGGGAGAATCTATTGTGCGAGAATCTGTAGCATTTGCTGAAATCTCTCAAAGCGTCTAATACAAATTACTGTCCATTTGCAGAGACGACCACTGACAGGACTCCGAAACGAGCAAAGGAGCTCCTAATGACTTCTATCACCGCTTGGGATGATGTTTGAGTCAAGCTGATCACCTCAAAAGAGAAGAGAAGTGATCTACAAGGGCAACTTAGTGTTTACTTTAGATTTCAAAAAGATTCACGCCAGCTCGTTCCCAGATACTCTTTGAGTTTGAAGTAGACGAGAGAGTTTCACTGTGTTGAACTCTCGTTGATGCATAGACTTTGCAGCCAATCTTTCGAGCTTGGCTTTTTGAAGCTACTGTGGTACCACTATTCTACTGTCTTTTAGCAAAGTCCTCGGACGACCGATAATCTGCAATGCTTCTTTCAGTATGCGCGCAGTAGTTGTGGAACCTTAGAAGGAGGCTTTGGCAAGCCGGCTTTACAGAATCTGCAAAGACCTACGCAGACTGCGTCATTTTCTTGGTGCTTAGGATGGGTATCAGGAGTCATTTCTGTAGATTCAGTGACTTTCAACACTCTGATCTTTCCATCGAAAGCTCGCAAGTCTCGGTTTTACTTAGAAAGATCAGCTGGAGCACGTGACAGGGCATCTGCAGTGGCCAAGTGCTTTCCTAGCATATAAGAACATTGTACTTGTAACGCATAAGCTTCATACCAAATGATTGAATAAGCGGTGGTATCGTGTCGATCGTTGCTTTATCCAGCAACGTAATAAGTGGCCTATGATTTCTGTCTATGGCGAAAACTATACCCCTGACGAACGGATCCAATCTTGTCACAGGCCATCTTACTGCGAGAGCCTCTTTTCAGTCTGGCTGCAACTTGTCTCAGTCGATGAAAGTGATGTGGAAGTGGAGCCAAGAGAACGTCTTATACCCGAAGGTTGTTATGCAACAGCACTACACCCAGCTTTAATGAGCTGGACTCGGCTGATAGCGTGGTGTAAAACGTGGAGTCGTAGCAGGCCATGACAGCAACGTTGCTAAAGGCGTCTTTTACATTCTAAAAAGCCTTCTGCTAGTCTTGTCTCCAATGTCATGCGCAACTCTTAGTGAGAAGCCGCCCTATTGCTGCTGTAACCTCAGAATGATTTGGGAGGAAGTGCCCCACGTAATTTACCATTCCGAGGAGCTTTCTCAAACAACTGACTGTTAAAGGTGCCTGTGGATTTGTAAGAGCACTGATCTTGTTAGCGCCTGGCGAGATTTCATTGCTGTCCACAACTATTCCCAAAAGTTTTACTGAGGGTACAGAAAAGACACACTTTGCCTCATTTCGCTTTACATCAGCCCTCGGAAGGCGTTTCATGAGCTCCTCATTGATTGATCATGCTCCCAATTAGTTCGCCCAAAGATGAAAGTATATTCTACTATAATTACTACGTGATTCATTCCTTCCGAAATTGCACTCATTTGGCGTTGATAGTACTCAGGTGCAGAGCTAATACCAAATGAAGGACATTGAGAACAGTACCTACTGAAGGGAGTGATAAAGGTAGTCAATTCTTTACCTTCTTATGCTAATTTCACTTGGTGAAATTCTGCAAAGGCATTGTGTTCGGAGAACACGTTTCTTTGACCGGTACTCCCCAATACGCTTTCCGCTTATGGCAACACATGTCGTCCGCGTTGCACCAATTGATTCTGTTTTGTCAAGTGCACGCAGATACGGTCGAATCACGGTCGTTCCCAATACGACCGTGATGTCAAGTGCACGCAGTCAAGTGCACGCAATGTCAAGTGCACGCAGATACGGTGGAATCACGGTCGTTCCCAAGCCGTCATTCGGCGGCTTGGGAACGACCGTGATTCCAGTACACCATTTAGTCGGACAGTTTGTCTGGCGAATCACACCTCCCTTCTTTATCTTCTGCAGCTCCTTCTTTACGGCGGCAGCAACAAGTAGCGAAATTTCTCAGGGCACACTGACTGAAAAGGGTTGTGCGTCTGGGCGCAACAGGTTCTACAAAGATGGTGATGCAGAGTGCTGTACTGCTGGAGAGCACAATATTGAAGGCTGTTGCGGCAGCAAAAAGTAAACTGGATGGACAACACCTTTTTTTTCTACTCCAGAGTGGCCTGCAAGACTTCCAGGTCATCTAACCCTATGTTACCAGGTCCCGTAAGCACTTGATAAAGCTTGCGCGAATTCTTGGGAACACCCAGAAACTCCTTGAAGACGACCATAACAGCTGCCCTAGTGTCCCCCTTAAAACGTTCATCGTGTCCATTTAGTACTACACTCTAAGGCAAAAGGGTGTCAAAAGGATGTGTAGTTTGTCCTTTTTGGGACTAATGGGGCTGCCACGAACATTAATATTTTTAAGGACTAACGGCACCGGGTCTAACAGTTAGTCCCCTCACGGGACTGACATTCAGTCCTCACACTTACACCTTGGTGAGTAACCGTTAGTCCCACAGTTCACCCCAAAGAGCTAACATTTAGTCCTCACATTTGCACCTTATAGAGCAACTGTTAATCCCCACATATACACCTTACCGGGCAACCGTTAGTCCTCACAGTTGCACCTTGCCGGACAAATGGTTGATCCACTGAAATACTCTAATCAGATGAACTTTTTTTCACATTTCAAACGTTGTTTTTTGTTTATTCTTCGCCAGGTCTAATACTTTTTTCCCTGTTTTTCTGCGCAGTGGGCAACAAATTCCGCAGAAATGAACGCGCGAAAAAGTAGTTAGCCACCTATGTGTAGCTGTTTCACAGTCACGGCAACAACGAAAAACAAAAGTGAGACACCAAAATTTTCATTTTTCTCTATACACACGAACTTTCCCCAGTTTTTAAGTGAATTCATGATGAAGTTTACAAGTCTAGTCTCGTTGTCAAATCTTGTCCACTCCTTGGGGAGCTCCTCCGACGGAAGCGATAGATGACAGGCATTCCAGACGCCAGCGCACGCAGCCTTCTTTCTGTTGTGTTCCCACAGCTGCATGTACAATGATAAAATAAAAATAGTTACACACACGTCGCAGAAGATTAAGATGCACGCATATGACAAGTACGTGCACTTTAGTAGAAAAACAAGCGTTAAAATATGACACACAAATAACTTTACCTTCGCATCTGACACAGTCTTTCTGAAGCTGCTCTGACGAAAAAGATGGATGACGGGCATCGCAGAAGCCAGCACGGTGTCTTTAGCACGGTGTGTGCCCACGGCTGCACAATAAGTATGTAAAATGGGGAGTCACACGTGACAGATAATGAATACAATTGCATGTGAGAAATACGTTCAAGCTGAAATGGAAACACATGTGAGATATTACACGCTAATTACTTCACCGTAATATCACACATCGTCAAAGACTCATTTCGATCCCTGTAGCGCAACACCTTAGGAGCGGTGGCCGCAGCCACGACTCCGCGAACCACCGTGTCGCTAACAGGTTGGCGAGTCCTAAGCGAGCGACGTCATTCAGCTCGAGCAAGCGAACGTGAAACCAAACATGGCACTGCACGTGGAGTCTCTGCCGCCAGCGGAATTCGAACAGGAGAGTGAGCGTGCGCTGGGCCGCCGCCACGAACAGCGCCAAGCTGGTTTTGAGCTAGCGCCGAAGAAATCAACGGTAGTGCGGCCCTTTTCCACAAACTCTAGCGAGTGCAGCGCGCAAATGCGAGTCCGCCACCACGGCCAACGGACTGCGCCGAGCTGCTTGCGACCGACTGACGGGGAAGCGAACTGTAATGGCGACCAATTTTCAGTGAGTTCCGACGCTAGCGAAAGCCGCGCTAGCCCGTGCTCGTGCACTTACAGCGCGCGACATACTACAATCAAGCTCTTTACGAGAACCCACAACGTGTTTTCGACGACTTCCAACACAGCGACGAGGTCTCCGCCCAATATCATCAGAACGGAGCTCATCGTGGCGGCGAAGACAGGCGAGCACTTGATAAGCGAGCGTAAGGGAGGCCGACGGCAATGGCGGCCAATTGCAAGGTGGTCGCAAATCACACGCGAACTGCTGACGCCGAAGCTGATCTTTGCGATGAGTTTCGTGCATGCGATACACAACACGACCGAGCCGGTTGCCGGCAAGCGTGATCGGTATTGCACACGCGACAGGTGGAGTAGAATAAAGAATGATAACCTACTTGCCTTAGAATCCAGCGCTGTTTTCTGCCCTGAGTATATGTCTGATAGGCCTGTTTTTCTCGGCCGCCATATTGGCCGTCCCAACCGTTGCTGTCGTGTGTTGGCCGTGACTATCTTGAAGCCAGAGATATACAGAGCGGCGGGGTGACCTGTCGAGGTTTGGTCCAGACTTTATAGGTGCAGCAAAACGCTAAAGCAGCAGCCCACGCTCATCCTGGTGTACACACAAGCACCACGTCGTAATTTTTACATCGTCGAATCCAGGCGGCAATGGTCGAGCACCCCGAGCTCGATGCTATGCAACCGCCGCCGGCAAAATACGGGGAAAGGCTGAGCCAGCGAAGGAGATGAAGGACATGTGTTTTGTGGAGAAGGACTTCTGGTCACCTTGGCAACGCTTTTCGCGCTGCCTGGAATGCCCAGGCGTTTCATCTCTAGTGGAAAGTAAGTGGTTTGGCGCCGCACGCTTCCCTCTGTGGTTGCTCCTCAACGGTCTATGGTTTCATTGCGCTCGTCTATTGGGCTGCATTACTCCTTTTTCGGGTAATTTTGCCTTAAAGTGTGCAGGAACAAAATTCATAAATTCATGGCGCTGGTTCTGTTGGTAGAAAAGAACACTAAGTATATCTACTGCACTGACATTCCGCTTTTTTCGTAAACATTTCGGATGCGTGCTTTGCCATTGCAATCATAGCATTTGGCTTGAAGAGCTGGACATTTGTATCGCGAATGTGTCAGACGACCATAATACCAGCAAGTTGGTTTTGTTTGAAGTGCCACGTCACACTTTTCAGAAGGTTTGCTTTTCGCTTTCTTTTCCTAAACACGACGTCTAAACTGTCAACATTGACCTAACACTGTTTCGGAGAGCGCAGCGCTGTTTTTCGCGGAATACTGGCCGGTCTCCTTGAACGCTTTCGCCTTTATGAATATAGGCCTGCGGAACGGCGTCTTCAAGTTTCAGTTTGATACTGTGGAAAAGCTTGTCAGAAGGCTAGAAAACACTGAGTCTGACGACAAAGTAGTCACCCACAAAATGATTGTCAACCTATTTTGATGCGTAATTGCACTTTTTTTCAAGTTTCCGTGCACCAGTAGCGAAGTTATCTATGGTTTCACCTTATTCTTGTACTCTCACGTGGAATTTGCCACTTTCTTAAACATCATTGGGTGAATGCACAGAATGGGCTTTGGCATTGTATTCTACAATATCGAAGGAAGCCCAATTTAACAAGGTGAGGCCTAATGTCTCAAGAATGCGTCTCGCTTTTTGTGAGCCCATGATGTGAAGCAGCGTTCTGATTTCCGCCTTCTCAGTAGCTCGGCATAGTCCAGACGCAAAGCTGATGCCTTAAAGGTGAAGAATCCGAGGTGGCCACTTGTCTGGGTTTTCAAAATTGAATCGGGAAGGAGGCGGCAGGCTTATGAGCGTCTGGAGTGCAGCCACAGGTGCAACACTTTGTCCGCCTTTGTCCGCCGGGAACCTTTCGATATGAGTACCGAGAAACAACCGAGCGCCAGTTAGTTGACCCTCCTACCCGTTTGGAAAAACCGGCGGGTTCCTGGTGGGCACTGAGAATCCAACTCGGCACCTTTGCATCGCAAACGGATGCTATAACCATGCAGCCACCACAGATAATGGTGTTGCGCCGTTCTCATGCACGCCAAACCCGCAGAATGCGGCAAGTGACTGGAGACTAGAGATGAAGTCTACATTGGGCTTGTCAGCGAGCTGACGACGCTCTTGGAAACGAAGGCGCGTGACATAACTGCTGGTCACATCTTTGAGTTGGTCGTCGAATGATGCATCTGTGGCTTGGAATAAGCCAGAGGACGAAGGCGTCCAGGTACGCTGAGGGAACTTAACATCTAATATAGTTAAGGCCGACGTGGCCCAGCGCGTTAAGCAGGAGGGCCTCCCGCCGCTCTGGCTAGTGGGCGTCTTTCCCGTCCGTATCTACGTATGCCTCAAAACTTCTAAATAGCGCAAGGTATCGGCAAATTCTTGGGCGTAGAGAGAAAAAAAGCGGAGAAGGCATGGGAGACGCCATTGCAACCAAAAAACTCTGGACCAAAGAAAAAGAAACCAAACACGAAAAGAGAAATGCCCACGCAAAAAGAAGAAAAAGTCGACAGAGTAGAAGAAAGCAACAATGCGATGTGGTCGCTCGGCAGAACGGAAAAGCGTTGGCTGGAAACTCCAAAGTAGCGTCGACGCAGAAGGAATCATCAAGGTGGACCAGGCAGAGGAGACTATAAAAGAAAGCGTCCAGACTTCACATGGTCGCCATCGTTGTGTTGGGGTCGACTTGCCTGGCGCCTGCAGAAAACAAGCAACAGAGAGCCGCGGTACGTCGACGCCGCAGGCGGCATTCCCTACGACTTTGCCGCGGAGTGCCGGGGGAAGAGAAAGAGCACGTCTGCCAAGAACACGATCTCATCACCAACTCATTTGTTTACACGCATATACCTAATGCTACAGCAAGTTGTGATAAAATGACTTTATTTGCAAGAGGTGAGCGGTGGTCGTTCGCGGTGGCGCACTGCAATCTCGCCAAGACGCTTCGTCTTCTACTTCTTCTCTTCTCTGTCTTTGACATGTCTGTTACATTCCCCCGCGAGCAGACGAAGCGTGTGAGGCGAGTTATGATGCACAACGAGGGTAGAACGGTTTCAGGCGAGCATTTTGAGTGAGCTGCGTTCTGCTTGATTGGCAATCATTGGACAAAAGACGAGCTATTACGTTATTGAGCTGGCTGAGACGCTCCAAAACTACAAATGGGTTAGAACATCGTTACAGAAGCTATTGACCCAGTCAACGCTTGCGTTGTGGTGTCCAAAGCAACAGAAAGTCACCTCTTTCAGATTATACCGGTCCTTGGTGGTCATCGTATTGTTTTTTCGAACGACTTTGAGAGGCCCGAGTCTGAGGACGAATGATTCGACGTGCTTCTTCTGCGAGGCCCAATGTCTTCGATACAGAATCGCCGTTGTGTAGAATGAAGGGTAAGAAAGTGTCCAGAGGGCTTAGTGGCAACCTGGCGTAAAACAGCTAATTGGGCTAAAGTTTGTTGTTTAATATTTCGCCGTGATGTACGCGTACGTGATAAAAGGCAGCACGTCATCCTAGTTCTTGTTTTTGGAGGAAACGTACATGGCAAGCTTGTTGTTCAGCGTTTTGTTTCTCTGTTCAGGAAGGCCATTCGTCTGCGGATGATACGGTGTGGAGTGACGAAACTGTGCCTTGCACATGCGAAGTAATAGTTGGAAAGCATCAGCAGTGAACTGACGGCCACGGTCTCTGATAATAAGACGTGGTGGACCATGACGAAGGACCAAGGAGTAGAAAAAGAAGACTGCCACAGAAGCTCTGGTAGAAGAGGGAATGGCTGGGGTTTCAGCATACCACGCATGATGATTTACGCAGACAATTATCTAACGGTTCTTTATTTTTAGAAAACGGAAATGCATTCAGAATATCAATTCATACTAGTTCAAAAGGCCTGCTTGGTGGTGGTAAGGGCTGAAGAGTGCCTGGTGTTGTGCTGACTGGACGCTTGTGACGTTGGCGCGTGTCATAGCTAGCGACGTAATGCTTGGTTGTTTCGTACATTTTGGGCCCGTAAAAACGTTCCTTTGTACGGTGCAGCATTCGTAATACGCCGAAATGACCGGATGTCGCATCGTCATGCATGGCACATAGAACATCAGAGCGAAGGTTTTCGGGGACAAATAGCAGAAAACGTGCTTCAGGTCTGGAGTAGTTAGTTTTATAGAACAACTCCTTTCGAACCGTAAAGGGACTGCTGTGTTGGAAGGTACAGGTGGCAGCAAAAAGAAGATCCAGGCTGAGATCGTTGCGTTGTTTTCTCTAAAAGTCTGCTGCGTTGGGGAATGTGCATATCGAGTTGAAGGTCGCATCCTGTCACAAGATGCTTGTGAGCGGGTACACAATCTCCGCAAATCGTGGAACAAAACGACGGAAATATGAGCGTAGGCTGACAAATGAGCCAAGTTCTCCTGCGGACTGTAGTGGTTTGAAAGAGCTCACTGCTTCTATCTTGCGAAGATCGCGTCTTACGCGATTCTCGTCGACAAAGTGCCCAAGCACCAGAGTTTGACGTTTGCCAAAGTAAACTTTTTTTTTGGAATTCGGAACCAACCCGGCTTTCTCGATGTAGTCAAGGACAAAGCTGGGACGATTGTTATGTTCCTCAAACGTACGGTCAAAGATCACAACATCGTCAAGGTAGCACATTCATATCTCCCATTTCAGACCGCGTAATACTGTGCCAATAAATCTTGATTGATATGTGGAGTTTAACGTCCCAAAACCACCTTAAGATTATGAGAGGCGCCGTAGTGAAGTGCTACAAAAATTTCGACCACCTGGGGTTATTTAACGTGCACGCGAATCTGAGCACTTGTGTCGATAAATCTTGCAAACTTGGAGGAAAAAAAACAGCCTTTTTTGTCTCTGGTACCTTAGGTATTTCCCAAAAATGGGATCGCAAACTAAGGTTGAAAAATACAAGGTGGCATGCATGAAATCTATGTCGTCATCGATCCGCGGTACGGGATATACATGTTTTTTTGTCTCAGTGTTTAGACGCCTGTTATCAACGCAGAATCTTTAGGAACCACGGGCCATATTCTCAAAGCTTTCTTTTGGCTGCGCATTTTCTTAGCCGAGAATTCTCTTTCCTCGAGGGATAACAATAGCGCGGGTATGAATTTAACTTATTCGGCACTTAGGAGGACAAAGAAGACACATAATAGCCAATGAAACGACAAGGATATAAAGAAGCTTACCGATAACATCAAGGTCGCGCGCGAAACGTTTAGCATCGAGAGTATACGATGAGAGTCAATGGCATGCTGCATCTCAATTTCAGTTCCGCGAGCGTCTGCTACCGGTCTTACGCGATGCCGCGTTATAATAGACACCTGGGTGTGCGGTGAAAAGCCATGCGCTCGCACTGCATCAATAACCGTAGCCAAACTAGTAATTTCTCGGTGGCCTTAAGCAACTATTCATGCACTACCTCGCCAAGTAAAAGGGCCCCACATCAATGAAACCACGCAAAGATTGATGAATGCAATGTTAGGAAATGCGCTCCAAAGGTCTTCTTCTGTTTACCGCGGCCAGTTACCTTACATTTTAATGAATGTGTGCCGCTACTCAAGTAATGCGGTGTAATCGAGCATGGTATATGGGTGAACGTAAAGGCGTTTTGTAGCTGGATGTAGAAGGTTGCCTTTCTTACAATTCACCTTATAACAACACACAAGAGCGGTTTTTGTGCCTGCGGACAAAATTTTCAGAAATATACAACAACAGTAATCAAAAGACATTGTGAGTGCAATTTCGCAGGTTACATATACCGCAGTATTTTGATAAAGTCGGACAGCGAGGACGTGCATACACCCAAGCTTAGATATGCGTCTATGTAAAAATAAAGGCAGATACCACGTACAGTGGGAATCGATGACATGCGAAGCAAGATTGAGGTAGGTTGTTGTCACTCTAAAATCAGCAAAATGTTGTGAGGTAGAGGTATATGATGCCGCACATCAGTTACGTGTCATGATTATTATGTCCGGATTTGTCGTTTACCTGATACAATAATTAGTATATGTGGAGCTAGGAAAACGGCCGTGAGCAGGCTATAAGCGTGGTATTTTATTATTTTTTTAAATGAAACGCTTGTTAGCATTATCAAGTTTGCACAAGTCATAAATTTTCGTCATTCATTGAAGCACTTACCATCAAATTTGGTATATGCGGAGATAGCAAAACCGCCGCCAGCGCATCATGAAGGGCCTAATATACTCCAATGAAGCGTTGACGCGCACGCACGCTATGCACAGCAGCGCTACGTTAGCAAAGCGCGAGCAGTCTCTAGTCTGACACCAGGCGCGACCGGCGCGGCCAGCGTCTGTCAGCGTGGTCCAACGGCCCAGGCAGCACAGAAGGTTGGCCCAATATTGGGGATAGATCGGCATTGCCTGGCCCATGAACGGCCCAGTTTTCACAACGTACCGCCAAGATTGGCTGTGCCAGCCAAATAGAACGGCGACGTTGGACCAGCGTTCACAACGTACCCCCAATATTGGTTCTGCCAGCCGAATAGAACGGCTATGTTGGACCAGCATTAACAACATTCCGCCAATGATGGCTGTGCCAGTCTATTAGATTGGTTATATTGGGCCAGCTTTCAGAACTTTCCGCCCATATAGGCTGTGCCGGCTGATTAGAACGGACACATCGGGCCAGGTTGTACAAGTAGCAGCCAATATGGGCGGAGCCATCCAATAAGACCGGCATTATTGGCCCGCCGTTTGACCGTTATTGCCGGCGTCAGCTGAAAAGTCAACATCACGATGTCATAATATTAGAATATGAGCCAATTTCTGCGGCTGCTGCTTTTTGGCGCTGTTCTGGCCCCAATTCACGCACCGATTTTTCAAGTTAGAGAGAGAGTAATATATGTGCCGGGCACAATATTAGAACTATCTTTTCGTCATTAAACCATGCCCCGCCACGGCGGTCTAGTGGCTAAAGTACTCGGCTGCTGACCCGCAGGTCGCGGGTTCGAATCCGGCTGCGGCGGCTGCATTTCCGATGGAGGCGGAAATGTTGTAGGCCCGTGTGCTCAGATTTGGGTGCACGTTAAAGAACCCCAGGTGGTCGAAATTTCCGGAGCCCTCCACTACGGCGTCTCTCATAATCATATGGTGGTATTGGGACGTTAAACCCCACATATCAATCAATCAATCAATAAACCATGCACAGTTGGTTGAAATGCATAATCGTTGGTTGAAGTTGTGCAAGGTAGACTTTTTAAGTGAGAAAAAAGTACCGATCAAGTTTCTCTGTCAGACGTGACGTACGATGCGGTGCTATCCGTACGTATGACGAAGCTGCTGCGGATACCGCTGTCTTACGCGTGCATGTAGACATCGAATATCTGACGCAAATCTTATCGTATCATGTGTCGGGCTAGCTATCTACGCGACCTATTCGAATCTGTTTTGCGTTCACAGCACAGTACGTGTTAACGGCACTTGCTGCTGCTTGACGTGTGGGAAGAGCGGGGGTCGTCAGTTGCGTTATGGTGACTGAATAATACAACATATGCAGTTGCCGTGATCTAACACACAGACGCGCGTGTGCACGCACGCACGCGCTATATTCATGCAACGACCACACGAATTCCCAACAACATCGCAGCGAACGGTTGGTAAGGTGTTGCGGAGTGTGTGGGCGTCGTAGCCAGCTCGTTGCGAACGTGAATTTCGGCGTGGAACGCTTCTTTTTTATGTACTTTTTTTACGTGTGCCCAAAACGGTAGGCTGCGCGATACGAGCAGTACGACACACAAAAAAAAGAAGAAACGTGAATGCATAGGGCAAATCGTTAATAACAAAAAAAACACGCACGCTCACGCCACTGCAGTGGCGTGAGCGTGCGTGTTTTTTGTTATTAACGAAGCACATGTGCTTCCATGAAACATGACAGCCAAGAATGATGAAGTATTCATTTACATACAAATTACTATGAGTTGCTGAAACTCACGCAAAAGATCATAATTTTCTTCCTTGGATATTGATCGAATGCCTTGGAATTATGCTATGTGAATTTGACACATCAACAGTGCATTATGATTCCCACCATAAGGGGCCACAATCTTGACAAGTAATAGAAGTACTTTTCCCACCTGATGTGCACCTAACGTAAAGAGGCCTTGTTTCTCAAGTTAGCAATATATATATATATATATATATATATATATATATGTATATATATATATATATGGAGCGCATCACCACTGGAAAAATATACCAGGTGTAACCAGAAAAAGGCGCACCTGCAGTTTTAAAGTTTAAAAGAAGCAATGACATGCCAACCATCCAAAATAGAATGCCCGAGAAAGGAGCATCAATCAGTATTACAGCAGCTAAAAGCCTGCTAACAGCTGAAGGTAGTCATGCTGCTCTTCCATTCAAGTATAGTGTACACTGAGAAAAGATACTGAAGATACACCATCAGCAAATGACAAAACCAATACAGACAAAGTTTTCTCTTATAATACAAAAAGTTTTTAGCTGAGGAGGCAAATAAGTCATTGGCACACAATAAGTGCACAAAAAAAAAGCTGTCGCACGAGGCTCTCAGTGCTTAGACAACACAGGCAAAAATACAATAGACTGAAGAAGAGAAAGCCCATAGCAAAAGTTACCATACTCCTGAGTTCTTGCTTTGCGTGCAAATGAAGCTAGCGTGAAGATGAACACTAGATTAAAGCACCACAATCAATATCTGGAAGTCAATGCTTTAGGAATAATACAAAGTACTGAAGAAGCATGCAAAGAGCATTCCTGTGAAGGCAAATATAAAAAAAAGACTTAAAGCTCTGTGGCCCTGAACAAGACAACACCACAACCAATCGAAGAGCCGTTCGGACACACCAGCAGTTCTGGCCAACACTAAAAAGTCACAAAAACATACCTTTAATGCCTTTTTTGCAAGAGAACTTCAAAAGAAATGTGCATACACCAATGCCAGAAGTATCGATAGAAGCTATTACTCGTATTCAGCTCTTCATTGAAACACTGACAGAAGATACTTGTACCTGAATGCTTAATTACTTTGGTACAACTCAAGAGCGCCGACGCCAAGTGGCAAAAAATTATGATGGAAGACTACAATGTGATCAAATACACACGTCAACCACCAACCAAGGTCCTATGCTAGAGTGAATATCGCAAAAAATCTTGAACGCCTAATGTCAGTGGCTCATACTCAGCGTTCTCAATCAAAATCTTGACCTCCCACACAGCATATTATTTCAACAACCTGCCACCTCTCACCATGTCATGAAACAAGCTCGAGTATACACAAACCCTCCTCACCGTTATGTAGTTAGATAGCTCGACTAGTGCTTCACTCTCGGAACACATAGACCAGGGCCGTAACTAGACGGGTAGTGAGGAGGTTCTGAGCCCCTGAAGTATTTTCGTGCTCTGACTTTTCATCAACAATAGCATAATCTGGGCAAGTTGGTTCATCGTGGTTGTGTTCTAGTAACAGTGAGAGAAGTTCAGGAAAAGACAAAAAGGACAGGAAAGAGCGCTGACTGCCAACTTAATTTTATTGAAGGTACTACGCCCACTTTTATACAGAGTACAAGAACAGTGCTCATGCACAACGACACATGTGAAACCATGATAATATAATCTTAACTGAGAAAAGAATACTCTCTCTCCGAATGGATGAGTGAAGGTATACTGATGCACTGATTCATGGCCTTACTGACAAGAAAAAGCTTTCACAGTCTCTCTTTCATTTCTTGTTCTTGCTTTTTTCAAAAACAGTGTTTTATGAAACATAGAACTGCACTTACATTCTTTACAGTGTATGACCATGCGACTAGCATAGCCATTCTTAACATTTTAAGCATGCTGCCTTGCTCAAACATTGGGGCACTGCCCAGTTTGTCTTATGTTTACGTTTCCACATGTCAATAGTATCTCATACACAACATTATATTGGCATTCAGTATACCTATTCTCGTGACGAATGGTGAAATAATGGCTATTCCTGTTGCTTTTTAGTACACACACTTTTGAAAACTTGCAAGGGATGGCAAATAACAAGATAAAATCATATCGGCTCGCTATTTTCTTATATTGTGAAACACCTTATGTACGTACGGTATAGCATGCAAAGATCTTTGGTCATTCTGTTTTATTTTGGTCCTGTTTTGTTTAACTTGACTTTCTGCAGAAGGGTTTAGCACACGGGTGTGGTGGTGCTGTTGGGATATCCAGCATCCTTTAGTCTTTTAATCTGGTTTTTAAGGCTTACCTCATCCTTGTGCTCACATGACTTCTGAAGGGTGGCCTCAATGCACGTGGTAGCAATTCCTCTGTGTAAATTGTGTAAATGTGTAATTATGTGTTATGATGTACTAAAAAAGATGTCCCAAGAATCATAATAAGTGACAGTAGTCAAAGTTTTTGTCACTGCCTTTGTACAAATACCAGTTTATTTGTTGCCTCCTGCAGTATTTTAGGGCCTCTTATATAGATAGGATGTTTTCTCACTTTTATTACATTTTTGTATTGATGATGCCATATGCTCAGGAGGTAGAATGTCGTTATGTTCTTTCTGATAGCTTCTAGCTTCTGAGCAAAGATAATGTTTCAGAAAAATGAAAAAAGGCTAGCATAATATTAAGACATGGGAAGAAAGCAGAGTTTATCAAAAAATCAATGCATTAGTTGGGAATGAGAAAAAAAGATGGATGACAGGTCAGTAATGTCAATTAATTTATATTAGGACACATGAAATGTAGCAGAGGGTGGCAGGTGATTAGTTCAAATGAGATCGAGAAATTATCAGCCATAATATGAAATTGGCTCATACAGGACAGGGAACATTGATTGGGCTTCCTCCCTGCAGTGGACATAATATAGGCTTAACGCTAACAATGAGCAAAGCCTGTGAAATTAATGCTCCATGAAATGAGCAGTACTGCACAGATTGCTGTGCTAGACTTCCCAATTTGCATGTTTTTACCAGCTTATCCTGCTCGCTGTGCAGACACAAAGCTTCACCAGAAAAACAATGTTATACTTGGTGAGGATAATGCCAGTGAATGCAGTGTTTTATCTACACCTTTCCTTGCTTAAGTCCTCCTCCAAACTATACAGATTTTTCTTGGAAATGTTCTGCTTACAGCACACCAACCGATCAAGTGAAACAACTTTATTGGAGTCCTGCAGGACGCGCCCTAGCATGCAATCACCATTCCACTTCAAGTTACAACATACTGGTGGTAAAATATTCTCTGGCAGGGTACAGAAGTGCATGCACTGAGCTAGCTTGTGCAGCGCGGTCTATTCCAGAAAGCTGAACCTATGTTTGGTACAGAATTTTGTAACCACACGATGCTTGTACAGATTAAATGTGGCCACACATAGCAACTTCTGAGTTTTTTTTTATGAAATGATCTCGCAGTATCTGAAAACATTTGTTTTTTGTTTACTTCATAGTTCTCAGTGAAATATTTCTCTTGTTCCTCTCATTGAATAATGGCATTTGGGTGTGGCTAAGGTGTTCCTAATGCCTCGCTATGAGATCAGAAAAACGATTCTCCTTGAAATTGCTTCACAAGCATTTTCTAAGATATTGAATGACACTGCTTGCACATGTACAAACATTTGCTAGTTTTATTGAGGGTTGATGATAAAGAGAATCAGTTGGTGCATCCAAGCCGTACAGAGATTGACTGGCCCTGAAAAGGGCCGTTTAGTTATATATCTTGCCGCTTGTTCCAGGTAGACAGGGCTTCATTCTGTAGAAATGGTAACTCATCACACTGGTTCCCCAGCATGAAGAACATAACTTGATGCTAACACTGACTCAGATGTTCTGAAATGTCATAGAGGGTACATGAAGGCTGGGTACATGAAGGTTGCAGTTATACTAACTGTACAGTCAGCATGCTTGTGTGATATGTGCATAGCTGCATCAAAGTCACGTGTGAGAATTGCGTGAACAGCTGAAAATCTCAATGGCAGCATAGCTTAAGAAGTCTGTCACCCCTTTTTTGCCAGTTTCCAATATCATCCTTCTCTTTTCATGCATCTTCTTTCAATATATCTGGGGTTTTAGTTCCCAAAACCACGATATATTAATGAGAAGCAAATTTTGAACATCTGGTGTTCTTTACCATCTTCACTTGTTTGCAGCGCAACACCAGAAACACAGGACAGGGAAGGAGCAAAAGAGAAAGAAAAGATGGCGCCGACTCCGAAAAAGACGGCACTGACATCCTGACACGCACATGTCGTGATGTAAGCTGCCCAAAGAGTGGCCTCCCATGAGAATAGTGAAGAATTGGGAATAGGATCTACCAGTAAGGGCTTTGTGTGCAATTCACAAACAGTGAAAAAGATCCACCAGGGGTGAACCACATGTACATGGTGCACTCCGGTTGAGAGAGAGCAGAGTAGAACAGATGTGCCAGACAGGAGATTATAAATGGTTTTGCCTGGAGCTGGTGCCAGACCGAGCTCTGATTAAGCGTAAGAGAGTATTGAGCGCCAGGCTAATCTGATCCCATTCCTGTGATGGGGTGCAATGTGATGACAGGTGCGAATTCCATTTTCTTTTTTTTCCATGGGTTTAGAGAAATAATTTTTCAGGGATCAGATGGAAATACCTCCGACACACATACTAACATGCTTATTCTTGGGCGTGTCATGCCTGGCCACCAGATGGGGAGAAAAAGGAATGTTTCCCAAATGTGCGATGAAGTGTTTGGCGCTACGCCTTGACGGAAGTATTGATAGGTGCTTTGGAAATCGGTACGCCATTTCTGTAATCGTTAAATATGCAACTGCATGTGCCACAGCTAGGGATAGCGTGACACTCCCAGCCATTTCGGGGTAAGCCGTTTAATCTACATGAAGATGTTAATGAGCCCGTTCTCCATCACAGCAGTAGCTGTGGCCATTCCTTCAACTAGGCCTACTGCAGCGCCAACTAAACGTCTCCATGAATTTAGCGCTAGTACCGTACATAATAATCAGCATGTGCCTTGGGTTCACTTCGATGGTGTTTTGAATTCATCTTGCGTGACAATGGTTTAAGTGCACGCGTGCCTTAACCATTACTGCAATAGGAGACCATGATTCATCGTCACGCATGGTGTTGCTTAGCTCGGTCCTGAGTGTTCGAAGCAGGTTCCACTTTGTGAGTGCCTGAGAGAGGCACAAGAGTTGATTTCTGCTCTGTGTTTCTATAATTCCCTAGCCTGTATTATACAGGAAGCGGATAGTGCTGGTGTGCGTCAGCTGCCTCGGTGCGCTCTCAACCGCCTGCCTGGTAAGACTGATAGCTCATTCTATCAGCGCCTTGTCGTACTCCCTCCTCACACTGCGACATGTCCTCCACTTGGAGGACATGATGACGGAACAAGATGATACGAAGCCCAAAACCGCAATGTTTGCAAGCCACAACCCGAGCAAACAATTCAACGGTGGAGGCCAGAAAATCTACCTGACTAGGCCTGGAGCAACAAGCCAGAGGCCAGAGAGCATATTCTTGGCTGGATAGATGGATGGATGTGGCTGTACCCTTTAGATCGGGCGGCGGCTAACGCCACCTAGCCGTAATGCTTAGTGAACTAACCACTAGATTTATTTCCCCCTTTAAATAGTAAAGTTGGATGGGTGCTTTGAAGTTAAGGGTTTAATTTTCAATCGTGTCTTACTTTAGCCACCAATGAGATAACCTCCTTCTAGTTAAGTCTACCCGCTTAAAGTCTATTTTGCCCTCCCTGTCCCTAAACCCCAGTGCTTTGAAAAACTCTGCGCCATCATCTTGAACTATAAGGTGAAGCCCTTTACAGAGCATTGTCAAGTGTTCGGCAGTTTTTTCTTTCTCTTCACACGCACTGCATACTGTGTCTACCCCTTCGTATTTGGCCCGATATGTCTTGGTTCGCAATACTCCCGTCCTGGCCTCAAACAGTAGAGAACTACCCTGAGTATTATCATAGATCCTTTCTTGGCAATTTCCTGCTTAAAAGTTCGATAGATCTCTAGTGCAGACTTCTTAATCATGCCAATTCTCCCCATGTCAGTCTCCGTTTCCTGCAGTTCCTTTTTAACCGATAGTTCTTTCTGGTTTGGGCCACCTGCTGTTTTCCAAGTATTTACCAGTCAATTTCCTGGTTCGCTTCCTCCATTTGTTTTGACATTCTTCATGTACAAGCAGCTGAAAAACCTTCATAGCCCAACGCTCCTCCCCCATTTCTCTCAATCGCTTCTCAAATTTTATCTTGCTGCTAGCTTCCCTGCCTTCAAATGATGTCCATCCCATATCACCTTGTACTCCCTGATTTGGTGTATTCTCGTGAGCTCCTAAATCCAGCCTACCCATTCCACGTTGCTTAATTTCTAATCTTGCTTGAACTTCTGATCTCATGCACAAGACTGCATTGCCGAACGTCAGCCCAGGAACCCATGACCCCTTTCCATATTCCCGCTCACAACATCACACCTACTGTAATTCCACAGTACCCTATTTTTATCACTGCTGCATTCCTGTTATCTTAGTCGTCACGCATATTTCGTGTTCCCTCAGGTACTCGGTCCCATTGCATATCCATACGCCCAGTTATTTGTATTTATCTGTTATCTCTAGCGTGACTTCCTGTATTCTAAGCTCACTACCTTTGTTATCATTGAAAATCATGACTACTGATTTTTCCTAACTGAATCTAAAATCTAACCTTTCTCCCTCATTACCGCAGATGTCCATCAACCTCTGCAAATCTTCCTTGTGTCGGCCATTAGCACTATATCATCTGCGGTAGATTAATGCTGGTAGTGCCTGATCAATGAGTTTTCCTTGTTGTGACTAAAGAGAGGTTGAAGCCAAGTTTACTTGCCTCTAATTTGGCCTCTACTCCTTGTAGGTACATCATGAACAAGAAGGGTTGACAGGTGGGCACGCCTGCCTAAGTCCACGTTTCACCACTGTGGGCTCGGATACCTGTTTTTCCCACTTTTTAAATACCTTGTTAGTTTTATAGATTCCCTTTAAACGATTAGTGACTCCATCTTTTACACCCAGTGGTGTCTAGTATTCCCCACAAGTCCTCTTGAAACCACGCTATCGTACGCTCCTTGAATTTCTGCAGGCCGGTAGGAAACTTCACAGCGCAGCGCCTGATCTTGTGAAACGGCGCAGCCATGCAGGCAGGGCATTCAATTCCCTCCCTATTTTTTGTATACTACTGTCCTTCTGTACATCGTAGAACACATTAACAGTAATGACAGCAAAACAGATCATTGATTCGGGTAGGCTTGGTGTTGTTATTAAAATGGAACAACGAGGAAGCTGCTGAAGCTCGTGCCTGTATACAGCTGCTTTATATGGAGATGAAACTTTAACGAAAAAAAAACGTAATGATAAACAGTAGGCTCATAACAAACAACATTTCTCTGAGGGTGCATGGAATATATGTCCATGCAAGGCTATGCATTGCAGTCCTTACTGCATTAATTATGTACACGTACTGCAGGGCATGCAAGTGTATGCAGACACACGCTGACGAAATGACATTTTTTGCTACATACAAACGTGCACCGCACCAAATAAGACGCACGTGTTTGTATAGTCAGGGAACACTCGTGAATATTGATGAAATCACACAGCTGGCTTACAGTATAAAACAAACACAATTGCGAACAATAAAATGCGACGCTGTTTAAAGAGGCGGACCCAGGTTACGAGGAGAATTATCAGTATGGCATACACACCACGTGTCAAGCTTTTGCAACATCTAAAGAGACTAAATATGGAAAGTTGCCTTTGTAAGTTAACATGACAGTACCAAATGGAGAAGCCACACGAGAGAACAATTCATCGTGGGCTAAAGAATGTGTTTTAAATATTATACACAGCTTTGCAAGATAATATCGACGAGTTTTACTCGTCTAGGTGTGGGAGGTGTAGGCCTGATAAAATGCGATGTTGCTTCAGAGCCTTCCTTTCGTAATATTGCAATTTTATTCAACTCTTTCAAACCGCGGCACCGTAAATTTCTACTGGGTGCTCGAACACGGCAAAGCAGGTCGCGGGGCAAAATCTTTGTAACATTTTATTACCGAAACAGCGATACTAGCAATGCTTGAGCTGCACTAGCTGTTTTCTAAATTGTAAACCTCCTCAATCTCATCACTGTGATCAGGAAACTGGAGAGGAAAAGTACAGCAGTAGTACGTAGAGAAATATTCAATTTCAAGCCCTTTAGCAATATCATCTAAACAATTGCCAGTTCACTGTTGAATTCTCGATGGAAACAAACAGCTGATCAGGGGCGCAAGCTTGGCTTGGCACTGGCTTGGCCCGTTCATACAGAGCCAAAAGCCGCTGCAGGAAACTGGATTGCGGATCGTATTGAGACAAAATATTTTATACATTTTTGTTTTCTTTGTTTCATTTCTCTAATTGTTCTTGTAATGGCGTGGACCGCGCTTCGTGATCTCATGTACCGGCGCACTGTTTTTAAGTTTAGTATGGCGCACGATAATACATGATTGCGTGCTTTAATTTAAAAAGGTTCGCGAGTATGGCAGCAACACTGCAATGTCGGGAAGAGGATAGAACCAGTAGCAGTTGCATGCCCGGGTGGAGCGACTGATGCCCAGATGGAGGAATGTCAACCCGATGCCTTTTGTGTTGGCCGTTCTGGCAGTTCCGCCGACTTTATAGAAAGAGACGACCCCGTCGCTTGTCCTCTTCTCTTTTCCTTCGGGCATCAGCGACAACATTGACGGACGACGTGTTCGACTTCACCGTGCACGTGAGTATAGGTTGGTTTTTCATTCGAGTGAATTCTTGTTCAGATTTTCAACTTGTCGACTTCATCCTGATCACCTGTCACCGGCAATAAGTCACATACGTGTGATATTTAGGTGAAATAAATGATAATGCACATTTTCTGCTCCATTTGCGTGACTTAGCTACACCAGGACATGAGGTAAAGCCTTTGTCGCCTAGCCACTAGCAGGCAAGATCGATCACTCGCATCCTTCAGTTCACGAATCAACGCGCCTGCCTTAAAATTAGTAAGCTGCTCGCAAAGAAATCTTACCGAGGCAATTTTGTTTTCTGTGAACAATGCACCGTAGATTTGTCTTGAATAACAAAAAAAAAAACTCGAAAAATGAATGTCGCGACCTTTTAGAAAACGCCGTGTCTAAGAGCTAGACGCGGCATTTTGTAAAAGGCTCATTAAATTCAGTATTTTGTTCGTAGTTTCTGCTTGAAATTATTATTGTCTATGAATTTCATGGCCCAATCTTTCACTTTGGCTGAAAATCTCGGCGGCAAAAACTTTGTTCAGTGTCCCTTAAGGGCAGGG
>WOVY01002374.1:0-19898 GCA_013436015.1 Rhipicephalus annulatus
GGGTGGCAAAGGGGGCTAAGTGGGGTTCAAATGGTGTCTAACTGGTGCCCAATTGGAAGTGCATGCTGCAATGGGACTGTCCAATTGGACTTCCCATGTAGTGGCTTCTAACATTTTAACCAACTCTGCATATTTGAAGTTCTAACAGGATGACCTGCTGTCATGATAGGTGGTTCCAGTTGGTTGCAATGGGACTCAAATGGACGTCAATGGGACCCAAGCTGCAATGGGAGAGTCCAATAGGACACCCCAATTGCAGTACATGCATAACTTTGAAGTTTATTTTTTACAATTCTCTACCTGAGCAGTATTGAAAGTCATAAATGGAAATCTACGGTGATGCATCCAACCCTCCATATAAAGCAATTCATTTATGTGTGTTACCCAAACAGAATTCGAGCTAGTGCTTCAGCTTGGAATCCCTGAGCTCGGTCACTTACTTAAACCTTGGATTAAATTAAGCTTGTTTACAACACTTGCCTGGTTTACAAACAACCACTGTATCAGGGCATCTGATTAAGCTTTCCATATATGCATCATGAAAATGCAGCAGTTAAAGTACTAGTACACATTGGAACCGCACCTTCTACTGTTTGCAGCATCACAATGTACCAACGATGTCTTATTCCCAAACTAGGGAATATGGCTAACTACCAGTGAGCACCTGATGTCACGTGTTTATGGGCTACCTGTCACTGCATATAATGCTGCTGCAGGATATGACTGAATTTTTTTAATATTCATACGATAGAAAAGGTTATGCAACTAAGAGAAAACAATTAGATGTTCTCACTAACAAGATATCCGAAAGAAGGTATGAAAGGCAACAATAACATTGAAAAAAAAAGAATTTTATTTCAAGGCAAACAGGATTTAAATAGCACAGAACATATTTTGGTGTAAAAAAATTTCTTGGCCAGTGCTGCAACACAAGGCGTACAAGATACTTCAAATATTACAAATACTTATAACAGTAAATTGAATCACAATAAAAGGAATTTTAGTTCCAAAGGAGGAAAAAGGCATTGCCATACAACTGGCATTTCAGTAAAGCACTGAGAAACAGGTTTCATACAGGTTAACAGTTTACACGTGAACAGCATGTCTTTACTTATTTAAGGATGCTTAAAGGTCAACTCCGGTGGTTTTTCGAGGTCAACGAATCTCAATCAAATTCGCTGGGTACACTCTTACGCACATTCCTGTCATTTATGCCAATTACAGGCTTGAGAGATGCGCAGATTATTTGCAAATGAATTTTAAAGATTGCCTCGAAAAACTCGCCTCGCTTGCCAGAATTATTGGCAACACTGTCAGTGCGATGTCAAGTTTGTCATGTCAACGAAAGTGACGCAGGCGATGGCATCGCTACTTTGGCCCCTACATTGTTTATTGTGCTGGCCCCAAGACGACAGCGGTGGTGTTTGGCACGACCATAGCACGGGAGAGCTTTCTTCCTTCCTCTGTGGTGTTTTGCCGGTGCTTCGCTGGTCTGGCTTTCACAGTTTTCATACTACGTGCCGGCAGAACCAGTATACGGCCTCCAGTTCTTAACAAATAGTACATCATATGCAGACCGGGCGCCCGGTCGGGTTTCGGTTTTGCACCTTTTTGCTTATTAAAAATTGTTTTCGAATTTCCTGAGCATTTCAGCTATTGGGCTCGTGACAAGAGTGTCTCAGGAACACAGAAACACCATTACCTTGACATGGTCGAAAAATCGCTGGAGTTGGCCTTTAAGGATGCTCACAGTGGCACAATGAATTATGTATGAATGACAAGCACACATTCTATGCATAGTGTACAAGACTGAACTTGTATGAAAAAGAATAAAAAGCGTCATGTAATATTGCAGTACCCCGACACACACACTAAAATAAAGAATACAATAGCAGTAAGAATAAAAAAAATACAGCACCCACTGAATAAATATAGGAAAACATTCAGTACACAATGCAAATATAAAACATTAATACACACAAAAAGAGACATAATAAATTTAAAGAAATTCAGACCCACCGATCTCTTTTCGGTAATATTCAGATACCTAATACAATATGCAAAACACTAGACTTTAACGAAAAAAAAATATTTCCAAAAACAATCAAACCTAGAGAGCAAGCTGGCTTACAGACAGATATTTCACAATTTGTCACAGCCATGTGGTCAATCAATTTAATCTGCACAGCACGATAAATCCCTCTATATCAGTGGTCTCAAATATGCAGCCGGGGAGGCTCTCATGTGCGGGCCCACACATAACCATTTTCACTGCACATTTAAAAACATTTTCTTGGTATGTTCATGAGCTACACAGGCATGACTGCTCTAAAGAACAATTTTTATGAGGTACACCATGTTGTCACCATGCATTGAAACATAATCGTGAAACAAAAAATCATCACCATATCCAGAAAGTGAATGATGTTAGGTGAGCTTGCTTGGAGATGATCAGGTCACCCGCGAATCCTCCGTACAAATCTTCTATTACCATATATAGACGTGGCAATGTTATATATACATAACATACTCAATGTTTATTAATTTACATTTGGATTCACTATATACTTTTTGATGAACTATATACATTATATATACTCAAACGGAATTGTTTCAATGGTATGAGTCATCATGACAAACATCTTGCCTACTAGAAGAGCTAACTAGTCACGGGTGGCGATTTCACGTCGATCGCCTCAAGGCATTTCAAGGGCCACTCACATAAAAAAACGCTCATGTTTTGAGGCATAGTGTGCACTAAACAGGGTTCCTTTAAAACTTACACAGCATAGGTTCTTCACTTCAAATACATTACAATGTAAAGGAACTTGGAGGGAAGCATACATAGGAAGCTCTTTCGAGTTCCACAAACACAACCACCTTTCTGATTTCAGAGCATTCGACCAGTGATGTATTCGCTGCCTTGTGATTTACTTTCAGCACATGTGACATGGCCACCAAGTTGTACATCACTGGACTGCAGCTTAATTTCCTTGCAGATATATATGCTTTGTTGTCGCTGCCATGGTATATTTCTTCAACAATAACAAATGCCCATTTTGAAGTTCAACAACAGAGCTATTGGTCCTCTTGTTAGATGCATACATGCTATCAGTGATAATTGATCCCTTCGCCAACATTCTTCTGTATTGGTGAACTCAAGGGTAGTGTCATGTAAAGATGGCTGCAAACCTGCTGATGCACGTCGGGAACCGTGTCCGAAAAACGGTAGCCACCACTACTAAGTACGCTTTTTTGCGTTTTGTGCCATCAAAAGACGAGCAGTACTCTGCTACACTTGGACTGATAGCCTGCCGTTGAAGTTCTACTACCATGCTTTCCATCTGTAGGACTCGGCAGACTTGATGGGGAATTCCGTTAGCTGCTTTTACAGCTTTTTTTTAGGCTGCCGTTCCCAGCTTCAAATGGGAACGCACTGTGTGCCCAAAGTGGTCCCCAGTGGCGCACACTCTTGCTATATGAGTCAGTTGGTGCATGTTGAATGTCATGACTGACTTGCCAAACAGCAGTTCTGCACGCACATGAACTCCAAACAATAGCCCCTCGGCAATGGTGAGCTCAGTTGGGCTGATTGCACGCTGCAACATTATGTGCAAGGCTTCAACTAGGCAAGCCCAGTGTTGCATGTATGGCTTCTCAAGAATGCCATGCAAAACAGGGACACTGTAACAAGTAGCCAGCTCTCAAGTTCCTTGGCCTTCCACCATTTCCGCTCTTTTTGTCGGCCTCGGCAATCGCTTCACATCCATTGGTGGCTTAATAGACATAAGCCTGCGGTCCACTATGTGCTGATGTCGGCTTATTGAACAGGCACTATCAGAATTGAACCACAATTCTAGGAACTGGCGCGCTACCCCCAGCAAGACACAGTGCATATAGTCTGGCACAAAGCTCCACACTATGTTAAAATGGGCAGGTTTATCAACGGTGACACTGTTTTGACTCCTTGCACAGGCACCCCCCCTTTCAAAGCAATCTCCATGTCATTTAGCATTTGGAGCTCACTTCTTTCTGTGGGTTCAACTTCCTCAACTGGGTATTTAGTTGCCCCGCCAGCTCTCTCACCTCTTTGGAGACACCAATTACATCCAAAATACCCATTAAATTGGGTTACACCTTGCATCGGTGCCCTAGCAACAGAATCTACACTTGAACAGATACAATAGACCTTATATTTTTCAACCCTTCCTTGACGTTGTAATTCAACGCCATTCTCACACAGCTCGTTCATTTTCTCAACAAAAGTACCTTGGAAAAGTGCCATGTTTGGCTTTTCTTTCCAGAACCACAATGCGGCCAGGACAATTTGGACATTCTTGCTGTGGAGGGAGCTCATTAACAATTAGCTGGATGGGCCAAATTGATGTCCCACTTGATTTGAAAAGCGGGGGTCCCATCTGCATTCAACGAGAAACTGATTCTTGGTCCACAGTGTTGAGATTCGGCTACAAAAGTACGATACCATTGTACCATCCCAGATGTCTGAAATGTCCCATTCGTCGGAAGGGGCTTTGTTAAATCAAGAAGATCACAGTCCTTAAGTAGCCTTTGAAGTTGCGACTCCACATCGAGAGTGACAAAAAAGGGGGCATCCGAAAGGGAAGACACAAAAGTTGTGTGACTGCACTTCGAGCATTTCAAGTAAGAATTTGTCTCAAGACTGCCAATATGCGAAAAGCATCTCGGACAAAAAAAAGAAAAAAGTCATAGTGGTGCCAGTTTCGCTAAAAAGTTTATGTAGGTGATACTGTGAGTGAGGTAATATAGGTTTATCAAAAATTCTGTTAATTAAATCTATTAAGCTAGTTAAACCCAAAGAGTCAAATTATTCTTCACAGCATGCTTTAGTGCCATTAGGAGAATATCTCCCTTCGAAAGAACCACTTTCTCAGTGACAAGTTGTGTAAAAAGGTCTCCAAAGCGTGCCCTTGCAAGATGGATCAGGCTCTGTCACTGGATCTGCAGCAGGCTGCTGAAAGTAAAAAAAAAAAAAGCTTTCGTCAATGAAGCTATCACAGAATTCAGTTATAGTGAACCGTGATAAGCCCAATGAATATGAGCAAACAACTCTGTTATGATCAGTACAAAATATCATGCCTGCTAGGGCTGATAACTTTTACAGGACCAACTGGTGAGATATTCTTTAAAATGAAAGAGCCAGTGATCTTGAAATGAATCATTCACCAAATCACCGCTACGTGTCCCTCTTAACAGTGCCCCAATTTACACAGACATTTTCCAGTACATAAAAGAGCCTGTGAAAGTAGTGCCCTTAAAACCTGACCATAAATCTAGTTATTTCCAGTGAAAACAAACACACCATGTCATCATCTAATGTGAGAAAATCTCCAGGGAAACCTTGCTGTGAAGCATGGTCACTTGAAAAAGCTTCTGTGAAGAAAAAAAAAAAAGAAGCATTTAGTGCCACAGTAACCCAATCTGCCTATTCTAGTTAGCTGTGCTAGTTCACTCATAGCACGTAAATTACATGACAACAGACAGTGTTAAGAACATGGTCTGAAAACCTGTTGCAGGTTGTTCCAGAGTTTATTGTCCCAAGTGATAACTCGTCTTGAACTGATTATGCAAGAGAAAACCACAGTGCCAATGCACTTGCTCAAGGCTATTCTAGTGGATGTGAATCTTCCAGCTGCACATATTTGTAGAGTGCAACTAGTGTGTAAAAGTTACCTCTTCATCCTTATCAAACAGTGACGAATCATCTGCGTCAGAAAGGCTTGCAATGCCGTCTTGAAGTGGAGAGTCCTAAAAAAAACCAACCAAATTTATAATTTCCCATCGTAATACATAAGCATAAAATAGCATGTGTATGCTTACTAATTAACTGATAAGCCTTAGTAAAATAACTTCATCTGCTGGGGCGTGAGGCTCGCGTGCAGGAAATTTCTGTGACGGATCAGCGCTGTTCCTCTGCTCTTGTGCTTCAGGGGCTGCAGCAGGAGCTTCCATAGCACTGCCAGCTGACGAGCCTAACCGGCCTCCACTTGACGTTACCTGTGATAGAACAAGTGCGCCGATATAGTAAACGGTTTATCGTATAGAAACAATAGTTCTCGTAGCATTCTACTACCAGCTCAATTTACCGGCTCATTATCGGACTCGGGGAAATCTTCTTCACTTTCCGGACGTTCGGAGCCCGGACTAGCTATGTGACTATTCCGGCTCTTCAGTGATGTTGTTCGACTTGGTGGATCTGCCCTTTCAGTGTCGCTGTCTGCCTCATCACTCGAAGAAGGCATGCTAGGGCTGGCACCCTAGAAGAAAATAATGAGATTTGGACTTAAATTGCTGCGCTAAATTAATGAAAAAGAAAATGCACTGATAAAAAATAGCAATTTAACACGGCCGAGCACATTCGATCATTCGCGGGCAGAACTTTAAAGGGTGGTAAAAAGGAAGACCGTAAACACGGCGCAACGATCGAAGTCGTTGAGCAACATGCAGATTAATGTTGTGGACAACCGCCTGATCTGATACCAGCAGGGCCCGGATCAAGCTAAAACCCCGATCGAAAGTGCCCATCCATGTTGAAAATGATCAGAACTTACGGTCGGCGGGCAAGCGCGTGCGGTGCTCCTTGGTAGCTGGAACTGAGACTTGGGATTTAAATAAGTCTTGTAGGGTCCTCTCTTTCTTTTCTTCGGACCCGCGCTCCATCGCGAGGTCTTGAAGCAACAAGACGGCTTATTTCACTCCGGGACACGAAGTACAGAAAACGGCGATGTAAGCGATAGGACAATGTGCACCGGCTGCCTGCGGCCACAGCGGCTGCCATATTGCATAGACACCCTGCAGCCAGCAGTCTGCATGTGAATTGATTGAAACAGCGTAGCGTAAACAAACATTATAAAAGTAAAAAAATACTTTTAAAATTATTCTGATTTTTTGTTTACTTATAATGAAGAATAACATTTTCATTGACAAACTATCAGATCCGCAGCTGCGGTCGACCCTTGTTGCTTGCTGTGTGCGACCAGCGTTTGACCAGCTGTAGCGCACGTGTGTAGATGTTTTCTTCAGCATTGCAAGATGATTACCCACGTTCGAGTCCGGTACGAAGATGATAAAAAAATTGGAACGGTGCCAATAGAAGACGTTAAAGATTTTCTTCCCCCGTCACCAGCAAGACTTCAAGTCCAAATCCCTCTATTTAGTCAAATGGACGGACGACAGTGGAGACAGCGATTACTATAGGGCCCGGATTCTGGCACTGGGAGGTAAGCCTGCTTTTGTTTGATATGTTGCCGGCGAAATGCATTCTCTTTGGCCTGGCTGACTGCTAAGCACTGTTCACCGTTAGTAACTACAAAGTATTTTATCGATAATCTCCACTAGCATAGTTCATTTTGTTAATTTACCGCGTGCAATCGCAAATAAGTATGGTGTCATTATTAATTTATGCATATACCTGAAAACTCTACGGAGATGACGCTGGTATTTACCTGGCCGCAGAGAGATACCAACAGCGTCGGGTATATCAGCCTGGAGTATATAAGGCCCTTTTGCGGTAGGACGCGCCTTTGTTTGTGGCACTGCAGCTTTTATACCTAATGACAAGGTCTATACGCTACTATTTCGCTCGCGGCATATGACGTTGTGTTACAACGGTACTTAAGCATTCACACGAGGTTCGATGGTTAATTTACAATGCAATAAAACTAATAAAAGTGCATGCTAGAGATCGTGAAATGTGCACGCGTCAGAGGATGATGTGACACTAACTCAGTAAATGTTAATGTTGCAATCCGCCCTCACGTTTTCCAGAATCGGAGGACTTCGCGGAGACAGAGGCCAGAGAGAGAACGCGTATTCCGAAGAGGGTTTATTCGCCGGCGTCTTCGGACTACGAGAATGAAGCGGAGGTAAATTATTATCTAAACCTCCTACAAAAGGTCCTGTCAACACTTGTGTAAACAGTGTGTAACAAGTTATTTTCTATTTTCGCCCAGAGCCCTATCAAAGAAAAAACGAAAAACAAAACAACAAGTGGTGCAGAGGCACGCCTGCTTCAGCTTTTAAAAGCAAGAAAGAAAATATGAAGAGGCAGGCGAAAAATCAAGATGGGCCACATTCTAAAAAGCACCACAAAGAAGCAATGGACAGTGGGCGCCTTCAGAGGGCTCATGAAACCATTGATAACCTTGAAGAGCAGGTAGAGAAAAATCTACCATCATTCGCCAACTGCGAAAACAAAATGAAGAAAAAGACAGGGAGATGGCTCAACTCAGAAGACTGAACATGGAGCTTCAGGACAAGGTTATTTCTGCACTGGAAGACATGAAAGGTATGAAGCAGAAAATGTCTTCATTGTACTGATTTTGTGCTGTGAAAGCATTAATGCCATTCTTCTGACATTTAGCAGTGTGTACAGCTTGTTACCATAAAACGTTCGGCAGTCTTTAAGTGAAGATATTTCGAGTTTAGACTGCAAATGGCTATTGTTTACAGCTGTTTGATGAAATTTAATGAAAATATTTTGTCAGCTCTTTTTCCTCTCTGGGCAATGCAAACAGCACGGCACCTCATGTATAAATGCAGGCTGCAGAATTATGAAAAGGATCATGGATGGCAGCCAGTCGAGCCCCTCCGTGTCTGAGGATCTACAAGACACCTTGACAGAGCGAGCCCTTCGCCCAGGTTCATCCAATCCGCAACCGAATGACAGTGAAACAATGGTATTCTATCTGGAATGTCAATAATGTGCAGCTGTCCAAATTACAAACAACTGTTCTTTTGAAAGCATGTTAAAATAATATAAAGCAAGATTGAGCATTATAGATTACTTGTCATAGAAGTTTGTCTCTGCACAGCTGAGCAAGACATTCCAAAAAGAGTTCAGTGATCATTATAGATATGTGTAATTTTAAGCAGAACTTATGAACAACCAAAAAAAATGAATTTCGTTGTCAGCAACACAACTTACTAAAACAACTTCACTAACGTACTTGTTGGACAGAAATATTAAGGAATACACTTGGCCTTGTCTGCTGCTGTTTTAGCCATCTCGTGCTGCGCGGATTCAGCACAACCTCACTGAGAAGGTGCAGGCACTTTGTAAACTGGTCTTGCACAAAGGCTGCACTTTCTCTCAATGAATACTGTGGTGCTGACACCACCATGTGCAGTTCAT
Organism: Rhipicephalus annulatus; assembly: GCA_013436015.1. Lineage (NCBI taxonomy): Eukaryota > Metazoa > Arthropoda > Arachnida > Ixodida > Ixodidae > Rhipicephalus > Rhipicephalus annulatus. Next base: position 9,173 of record WOVY01002374.1, read on the forward strand.
AGAAAGAATGCTAGAGTGCAGCACCACAAAACTGGCTGACAAAGTGCTGGTGAAATGAATAGACCTTTGTTGTTTATGATATGCAATACAGGTTGCACTGCACATGGATGCCTTCAGAATGCATATGTTCCGTGCAGGTGGACATTGGACGAGGGCTTATGGTCAAGAAAGGTGCATGGGAACATGTGCAGTCCCATCATAAGGATTCCTTATTTGTCAAGGACCTGCTAGTCACCATCTGGTCGAAAGACAACCTTAAGGAGCGCTCCCTGCATGGTTGGTTATAATACAAAAGCATAGTGTGTGTCAGTTGGTAACGGGGAATTCGTTGTTGTGGATATCTGTTATGCAGGAAAACATTGTCCACGGTACCCTAACCGTCCACGCAAGGCTCCCCTAACACCGTGGAAGTTGGACGTAATGCGTGGTAAGTGTGCAGACAGTCTCTTGGAATGCATATTGAACCAATCTTATTCTTAGTACATGAAATCACAGCAAAGCTCGGTTGCAATTGAGTCTATTTTGAAGCCACTACAAACTTTACTGTCTGCTTTGACTTCAGTTATGAACACAATTTTACATAAACTATGTAGTTGTAAAAATGTGACCCAACACCTTGCCTCTTACTTACTATTAAATTCATTTGTTTTAGTCAGGAGTGCAGGCAGGTGAAAGTCTTAAGTCTCTTAAATGCACTGGTAGTTCAAAAAGATAGTCGAAAAAAAGAAAAGCCAACAATAGAGCTAGTGTGTAGACTGCCAGCATTTTTTTCATCATAACTTATATCTCTTTCATAAAAAATGACAAAAAAAGAAATAGTGTTCTCTGCTTTCTTCCTGCACTATATAAATCCACACAGTTACATGGTGCGAGTGGAGAGCTGTGAAATGTTACTTTTTTAGATTATTTTTGTGCATGTGCACGCTAAGTTCGCAGTTTCCTTTTTCTAATAATGCTGGAACGGAACACTTTTGCTAACTGGAGAATGCTTTCTGTATTGTTCAAGCCTGTGCTGCTAAGGCATATTCTAGGCCATTCAGCATATAACACTTCATTGCATCAAGAAATATGACTAAAAGTTCAATTTTGAACTTTTGTGTTCTTAAAGTAATATCGATGCTATTAGTTCTTTAAGCAGCTGGTTTCTTCAAGGCTATTTATTGATAATTTTTGTTGTTTCAGACTGCTACAGAGCACGTCTGGAGCATCAAGGCGTGCCTGCAGGAGTACTGCCGTTGGCAGTCAAACAGATGAACCACTTCATTGTTGAGAAGCTTTCAGATATTGAGAAGCTTGCCAAGCGGTAAGATAAGTGTGTTCTTTGTGTCAAAGGACTCCCCCCCCCCCCTTTTTTAAGAGAAACTTGGCCATATTCATCTGCTTGCAACATGCATGTACAGAAAGAGAAGACTGCATTGGATGGCATTAGTTAAGGTGTTTCACAACGTCAGGGGTGCAACAACCGAAATAACATTTGGAGCAGTAGAAGCTTACTTTCGGAACACTTAAATGCAAATTTAGGGCTGGTTGTAAGAAATAACATTTATTTTTTATCACAAAAGACCAAATTTGGAGGAAAGAAGACTTACATTCAGAAAAAAAAAGTATGTTCAAGTTTTTCAACTTCACCTAAATCCTGCAGAGTAAGCGTGAGCCCTGCCATTTCAATAAAACTAGCATTTCGATCTACCCCACTGGGCAAACAATGATAAAGTCTGCATTAGCACTTGCTGCATCTGCCTAATCCTTTGACAGAAACCGTAAATGAAAATGTAGATCTGCGAATTGGGGGACCTTGAAATTCAAGGGATTTGTGAAACTGAGGAGTTGAGGTGGCGAAAAAAAAAAACCTTGCGCAGTTTTTTTTAGGGTGACAGAAGTGTCATACGCTGCTCCAAATAATTGCCAGTAACTTTTTCAGGCATCAGCGATTATACTAGTGCTCACAATTATGCTGTAGTATTCACGCATGAGTAATTGAACAAAATTTGCTGTCCCGTGAGTTGCTAATAGCCCCTTCCAAATCGTAATACGCATTTTCGCAGGGCACCGGTGTATAGCAAAGAAGGTAGTTCAAGTAGCGTTCTGCACAGATTAGAACAAGACAAAAAAATTTTTTTCGAACACCGCCATGCCCCTCCCCCTTTTTTTTATGGGTGTTAGGTTTAGGGCACAACATCTCGGCTTGTCCCAAGGCACATTCTACCTGATCAAGTAACAACGGCGCATGCTCGTTGGTCCCACAACAGCACCAAATATTGCCGAGATGACAAAATGCTTTATGTGCCGTTGCTATGGCGACCAACATGGTCACCAGCAATGCTGGTGTTCGCAGCACGTTGACTGTTCGGGCACGGAAAACGCGGTATGTGCTCCCTGCTCTAGTTGCTAACATGCCATAGCTGCTTTTGCTGACTAGGAAGTTCATATTTCCCGCTAAGCATTCATGGCTACGGCAATGCATTTTTGTCTTGAAGTTGCGTCGTCCAGCGGATAGGTATTTGTTGCAGTCAGCGGATCGATGCGCACGGTTTTGTTACTTTATCTGGTCGATCGCGTCTCGCGAGTGCCCTGCCCTAATGGGATTAAGGTTAGCGTGGTTAGGTTACCATGGTTTAAGGTTAGAGTCTGTGCTCTTGGATTGATTGATGACTGAAACTGCAGGAGGGCAACGTACGCGGCCTCCATTTCTCGCTGAAATTAGCACAACTGAGAAAATTTGGAGGCTCGTCTGGCATTTTGGCGCAGCGTGGCGCAATATGGTTTTGGCAGCTCGGCGCAAAAGCGGGGAATTGTATCAAATTCGCGTAATTGGCACAGCTGTTGTACCCCTTCAACATGCATAGCTATTTTTATGTTAATGTTTTTATGTTAAATCACATCTAGACTTGGAAGAATGTAAGCCATTGTGTGGCTGACTAAATGTATAAATTCTGCAAAACATTTGCAGGGCGAAGGACAACCAGGGCGTTGCGGAAGTTTAACGGAGGAGGACCATTGGTGCATTTTCTAAATAGTGTAAATATTATGGAATGTGTGAATAAATTTTCATTCTTTCATATTTTTTTTTTTCTCTACCATTGTTTTTATCTTGTATGTGCATGCATTTGAGTGTGCATTAATGTCACATTCACACTAGGTAATCCAGCCTGTGCTGTTTCCACTGTGTTGTGAAATTGCAATTAATGAAGTGCAGTGTGATGACAGCCAGCCTTCTACAGGATTGTCATTTTCTACTTGCATCCGCAGAAATGTGATAATCATGTTTATAGGTCAGCCAAGAGACTGCAATTACTACACTACTACTTAGCTTCAGTTGGCTCTCTCTGTATACCAACCACTGGCTGGCTGAAATGCAGTTAGCAATTTAGCGTCAACCAAGTGCTTACCAGAAACTAATGGCCAGCCATATTAAATTGGCTTACCAGGTAGAATGGTGACTGGCTAAACACCAGCTTTTGTCACTGGGCCAATCATCTGGATACATGCAGTGCAGCTTGGTCGAAGACCAGAGAGTCACAACGCAGACGAGCGCTTGTCTGTGTTCTTTGTCTAAGTTCGCGCTGCATGTATCCAAGTATGTATCAACTAGCCCAACTCAACCTTTTATTGAAACATATGGAATCATTGGAGTCTCAATTACCATCAAAGTGCTGACCATTTGCAACAATGTGGGAAGTCATGTGGTTACCAGCCACATTGAATTTGCTTACCAACTAGAATGAATTGGGGGCTGTTTGGAATGCCAGTTACGATCAGTGGGCCAAACATCTGGAACCACAGGATTACCAGTTAGCTTCAACGGGTTAGTCTACTGAGACCTGCCGGGCAACCACGTGCCTACCATTAATTTTCAATGGGTTGACCATTTCAGGTCAACGGGTTTTCTATTCACCACCAGTTGGCTTCAACAGGTCAGCCTATTCACACCAAGTGGACAACCACCAGTATACCATTTAGTATAAATGGGTTGACCATTTTAGGTCAATGGGGTTTCCTATTGACCACCAGTTAGCTTCAACAGGTCAGCCAATTCACACCAGGTGGACAACCACCTGCATACCATTTAGTATTAATGGGTTGACCATTTGAGGTCAATGGGGTTTCCAATTGACCACCAGTTAGCTTCAACAGGTCAGCCAATTCACACCAGGTGGACAACCACCTGCGTACCATTTAGTCTTAATGGGTTGACCATTTGAAATCAACGGGATATTTAATTGACCACCAGTTAGATTCAACGGGTTAGCCAATTCACACCAATTGGACAACCACCAGCGTACCATTTCGTTTTCATGGGCTGGCCATGTGAGGCCAAAGGGGCTACCAGTTTGTCACCAACCAATTTCAAATGGTGCGCACCATTGCAACTAACTGGCAATTGCTCAGCACCAGCCACACTTAACTGGTAGCCAATGGGGTCCCCTGTTGAACCAGTTGCATTGAAGTGGTGAGCCACTTGGATCCCCCTTTGGAATATAAGGGTTTACCCATTGATTCGAACGGGATAATGTTCAATGGGTGGCGAAAATCCTACTGGTCCAACACCCATTGATTTTAAATGGAAATTTTTCCAGTTGGACCCATTGAATATTTTTGACTGGGCACTTTCAGGATATACATGGTTTTTAAGCACTTCTTTTTTTTGCGGATTGGATGTGAAGTACAGATGTTAGTTTAGTATCTAATATTAGGTCCAGAAACTCAATTTCGCGCTTTACAAACAGATATTTACCAGGTAGGTAAATGTTGGTGTCAGGGTGAATGCCTCTCTTTCTGGGGAACAAGACGCATGGTCTTATCTGCAGATTCAGTTGAAACCCATTTTCCTCTGGCCATTTGGAAGCCTTGCTGAAGCCGAATTGGGCCTGCTACTCGCACGTTACGAGATTGCAGAATTTAAAACCAATCTGCACGTCATCACCACACGTACAAAACTTATTGCATCAGTGTACAAATGCAACGTGCTTATTTTTATAATCAAAAGTTTGGGCCCCGCCCCGGTGGTCTAGTAGCTAAGGTACTCGGCTGCTGAACCGCAGGTTGCGGGCACAGTGTGGTTGTAGTGCCACCTTAGTGCGGCGATGGTGCCGGAAGGATGTTGACGACTTCACCCCTGGGGACGGTAACAGTGCTTACAGGGAACACCGATGAGAAGACCACAGGCGGCCGCTACGCCAGCGTACTTCTGCATACAACAGGTGAAGTAAATTCCTAATTCCTCCTTACATGGGCCGCGTATTGTGTGCGTATGTTTAATGTCTTTCCTCACTAGCCTCAACCAAGAAGAGAATCCCCCCCCCCGTACTTGCAATGTGCTCAACCACGCCGTGTTTAACCAATTAGGTCTTGTCCCAGAGTGCTTGGCGAATGCTAGCTATATTTAACCTGCGTATAGAATACTGTACGCACAGCTTGCAGGTGTAGCTTTGCGAGTGCTATGTGAAGGGAGCCTGAAGAAGTCGACTCAGAACGCACCCGCACCTTGAACGCGAAGCTTTGCGTGCGCTGTTATAAAACTGCATATACAACAGTATGTGCTCACGCGGAGCTGCCGTCGACGCGAGAAGGGCATGTCAGTGGATGCTATGCTCTGCGCAGTGTGTTAATTCATGAAACTTTTTTTTTCATTAAAATGAACCTACGATGGTATTAGGTGACTTGTCGAATACCGCAGTTCTTGATTCCAAATGGAGCAAACATGACAGGTGCAAGCGACTGATTAATATTATTGAATTATTTTCAAGTACTTGCAGCCCAATGCAGGGCTATTACAGGAGTTGGGTACATAAACACAATAGCAAAAAATAACAATAACACAAGTTCTTCAACAGAATAAATATTGTTATATATTGAGCATAACCAGGTACAAAAGGAAAAAAATAAACCATGTAGGTTATTCTGGTAATCATATATATTCGGAAAAAAACTGTTGCAAAAATGGCTATAAGATAAAAAACATGCAAAAATGGCTATAAGATAGTGCCTACGTATAGTTGAAAGACCATTAAAATAAGCAATGTAATTAACATTAGATAGATGACACATGTTCTTCAATGCGCTGCATCACAGTGCTCATGCTTCAGGAAAAGCTGGAAACAAGCATGCGACTAGCCAAAACTTACCATGTTTTAGGTTCCTTTAGTACTGCTCATACATTATATTGTCCTTGTGATTATAAATATTTATTCAAGGGTTTGTTCATTAGCATCTCTAGAAAAAATTCTGATAGAGGTCTGAATCAGTCTGATACAGTTTCCTTTAAGTTGTACCAGTCTTGTACCAGATTGATACAAAGTCTCATCAGTTTCTATAGACATTCATATCAGTCTGATACATTTTCTTACCAGTGCTACCAGTCTCATATCAGACTGATACACAGTCTTGCCAGTGCTACCAGCTTTTGAATAAGTTTGATTGGTCATTTATATGGCATATATAGGTCTATAGGTTTTTAGTCTTTTGTTCATTCATTGGATCTTCATAAGATGATTTACTGTCATTTTAACGGTAGATCTTTTTTGGAACACACTGCCCACATATATGTGATTGGTCACTTCTGCTTGTATATTAGTATATCAGTGTTTTCTATTGAACACTTGACGACCATTATGTGAAATATTATGATGACTCAAAGAGTGCAACTGGCAGCTTTTGGATACGTAGAATATAAATGTACAATGTTTTATGATGGTGCATAATTGACAAACTGAGCTTCAAATATGCAAAGCAGCTTTCAGCCTAGATGAACGCTTAATCTGTGTACAAATGGATTGCAGGTGCCAGATAGCAACACAGTTAATGCTGACAATGATAGATGACATCTAAAAATTTCAAGATACAAGTATCCAAAACATATCAGATGACAGTATAAACATAACTTGAAACAATACAAACAAAACTTCAAATCACAGAGCTATGTTACCATAATTTCTAATTTTAAGTTATAGGGCCAGTAAACATTCCAAGGGAGATAACTTAATAATCAGTCCACTACTGTGATATGAGCATGCTGATAAAATAATTTTTCCAAATGACGTGGATTCGAAAGCCTTGGGTGGTGCTGCAGTTTCTCCCTTTCACAACACAAGCCAACCCCAGCTGTCTCTCCCACATAGTGCTTTGCCTTTAATGACGAGCCACTACATTAGCGTCATAATCCATACTGAATGAGATACTTTAAAGAAAACAATGAAATGCGTCTTCGAGTAATCATTATTTGACCTCATCATCAAAACTTAATGCCTCACAAATCCACTGCCAGAAATGTTTCAAAGCAAGTTGAGGGGTCTATTGCGCACTTCAACCGCTTTCTTTTTTATCTTGTCGGTCCCAACAAGCTGCGCCGAAAACTACAGGGAAAAATGGCAGTAAAGAAGTGCGATATGTAAGCACACATTATGAGCTAGAGCATGCTTGAAGAAACACATTAGCTTTTTCGTGTTGCCATTCCCATGTGTGAGTGTGACTATGCAATGTTAGAAGATTTTGGACAGCAGTGCCAGTATGTGGCAGCACACTGCGGCAAAAAGCACATTTGATTAAAATGCTGCTCTTGATTTATTTTGGCTATAGCCCAATAGCATGCTTTCAATTCTTTTACACCACAAACAAGCATCCAAAAATTCGAAGTGAGCACAGTCATCTATATGAAAAAAGTCACTTGCAGCTGCAAGATTTGGCTGATATGTTGATAGCAGCAACTGTTATTCACAGACGTGTCTTTTTAAAAAGCCAAAGTGGTGGCACAGACCTGCTATGTCACTTGCCTGTAATCCTCACAAGATTGATAAATCAAAAACCATGTACTTGTTGAGGCTAAAGCATTTGACTGTAAAACACACACACACACACGCACGCACACGCACACACACAAGAAGCTGCCTACCATGAGAAAAGTTCAGTTGTGAAGAGAACAACAATAGAAAGGATCAAGCCAACATTTAGTTGTCCTACCTTGCTAAACTCATTGTGACGGACGGCCATTTTTGGTGGCTCCGCGTCACGGCAATTAACGGGCGCCGTACTTTCCCAATGACCGTGAAAACGGCGGGCGCATGAAAGGGAGCCGAGAAGTGCAGAATGGGGGGCTCTTCTTGGAACGTCGCCACCGACGTTTGATCCTTTTGTAGCTGTGGCGGCGTCTGCAAGGTCGTGGAAGGCCGCGATGTACTCCGAACAAGGATTAGGCTACGGGACGCACCGGCTGAAAGCCAAACAGTCTGACCGTTTCCCACGGGGAAAAGCGTTGGAAAACCTCTGGTGGCCAAGCCGTATGACAACAACCCAACAGGTTGTCACTCTCGCTAGTTGAAGGCCCTCTCCCAATTAAAAAAGGGGTGGGGTCAATATATTTTTGAGGCGGAGTTTCCATCAAGGAAACGCGCATGATTGGACCCATGTAGAGGTCTCTTGTCCCCAAGGAAGAGAGCGAGTAGACACGAGGGGATTTAAGCGCAGGATTTTGCCCTGCTAGGCAGACTAGTCGCTGACCAACATGGTGTAAAACAGATCGACAAGCATCTCTTCTAGAAGTTTTTAGTGTGGCTCTGTATCGGCTGGCCACCTAAACTTAGCCGTTCGTCTAGTTGTGATGCGAAATTAACGTCTGCAACGTAGACATCGGCACTTCGCCTCGAGTTAGCTCAACCTGCTCGAAGTCACCTGCAAGCACTAGCTTCCCGGAGCCACCAGCGTTGCAACAACCGCCGACATCGCAGTCGTGCCAGAACTCTCTTCGACTTCTCGCATCCGATCGTCGGGGACGCAACGCTGCCAATCATCACACAAATGCCTTCACCTGTTTATATCTTCGAACTTTCTCCTCCGTACTTCTATTGTTGTTAGTTTGTGTAGTTTGTGATAGTTCTCTCTCGTAAGCTCATTTAATGTTTTGATATGTATTTTTAGTTGTATCAACTGTTGATGTATTTCGTTAGTTGTATTGAAGTGTTGTACTAGATCCCGTGTGCTGCAATTCACTAGAATAAAGTTTGTTTTGTTTTTTCACGTCTCTGATCTCTTCACTGTCTCTGCTTGCGTACAGAACGAACCAACCTGCTGTCATTCCCGTCGCCAACTTCCCGCTGGCGACGCTAGAGTGGCAGCTTGTAACAAAACTGGCGTCCGAGAGACAGGACGTACCGTACAAGAGTAAGACAGTGCGAGGGTTGACGAGCTGGAGTTGCGATCGGGAAGCTTGGAAAAGAAGTCGCAAGAAGCGGCGCAGATGCAAGAGACGTCGGAAAGCCGCGCGCGAGAAAAAGAGTACTACGTGCGAAAAAAGGCACAAATTCTTTTAGCGTAGCAAGTAGGACCGGGAGCTCTGCATCGGCTTCAAAGCCGGTTTGCATGCATGCGAGGAGCCGGACCAAAAGTAGAAAGAATGCTGGTTCGCAAATAAATCGCCTGGAAAGTGCCAGACTTCCCGTTCTATTAACATCATGATTAAGGGTGCGCCCTTGAGCTGTAAAACTACCGATGACGCAACCCGAGGCGAATTTCCTAAAGGTGCAGAAAAAGTCAGTCGCAGACGTCGCCGTAGAGGAGTGAAGGGTACGTACGCGACAAAGCGAAGACAAGAAGAAAGAAGCAAGCATCGGGGAGAACGAAAAGAGGATAGCTCATCGGCCAGTTCGGCGAACAGGCCTTTGTGGCGGGAAGTAAGCGCCAGCGGCGAAAGGGTAGGCCACAGCGCGCATCCTCGGGAGGGAACGTATGCTGGAGATTTCCAAGCTTGCCGGGACAGGATTGTCGAAGGGGTCCTAAAGAAAGGCCACAATAGCTAAACACCACACGGGAGCTAGCCCAAGAAAGCATGGCCACTCCGTCTCATGCATCGCCCGGGTCCCCTCCACCGAATTGATCGAAGTCGCCTGAAATCGGGAATGATGCATGACTCTGCCGTTCAACTGGTAGCACATACGCGTCGTTACCTCGGAAGTTCTCGAATTCCGGCAAGACCGCGACCGCCGCGTGTGCGATTGAAGTGAGGGACAGCTGTAAGGTGGAGAAAGTGTATTTTGAGTATTTCTTTTTGCTTGGTGCATGGGTTGCTTTTACATGTTGTAACACACATTGAAGGATTTCATTACAGTAGAGGAGCGCACCTGTTTTTGTTTTGTTTGTAGTATACCTTCGTGCAGTGTATTCTGTATTGATGGCTGCTGTACACGGCTATTTCTTTTCTTGTTGTATGGCGCATTGATATTGATGCGTGTAACTGAAGCTGGTGCTCTAGCAATTGTTTCTTTCCTTTTGTTGTTACTTTGATGCACTCTGCCTATTTATGTTGTGTATGAGAGGGACAAGTCCTCATGTCCTCCCTTGTTGGTGGTGTTTTGTTCCTCGTTGCCGAAACATTCCCCTCCATGTGAGCCAATGTTATGAATAACATTCTGAAAGTGGGCGGCAATGTCACGGACGGCCATTTGTTGGCAGCTCCATGTCACGGCAATTAACGGGCGCCGTAACTTCCCCACTGACCGAGGGAACGGCGGGGCGCATGAAAGGGAGCTGAGAAGTGTAGAATGGGGTGCTCTTCTTGAACGTCGCCGCCGACGTTTGATCCTTTTGTAACTGTGGGCGGCGTCTGCAAGGTCGTGGAAGGCCGCGATGTACCCGAACAAGGATTAGGCTACGAGACCCCGGCTGAGAGCCCAACAGTCTGACAACCGCTTTCCACGAAGAAAGCGTGGGAAAACCTCTGGTGGCCAAGCCATATGAT
>WOVY01002375.1:0-67500 GCA_013436015.1 Rhipicephalus annulatus
CGCATGCTAGTGCATGTGGCATTTGTACACATATTTAGCGTAATTTCATAACGTATCGCTCATAAACAGATTACAACACGGTCGCCTTCCATCCGCATGCTTCGCATAACGTCATTTCCAAGTTACGTGGAATTGGCCGATCTGCTAATTGACCGCGGCTGTCGCATATAGATGGAAAATAATATTTTAGAGGCCCTAAAGATTGCCAGAGGGTCGAAATTTCCGGTAGGCCGCTCCTGTGGCGCAAGCCTCATATTCACATCAACGTCTTGGCGCGTTATAACTTAGATTTATTATTTTGTTCAGGAAGTATTAATTTGTAGCGTATTCTGTTGTAAGCTGTTAGAGGGCCGCTTCGTGTGGTTGCCGATCTTCAATTTCAGCCCCGTTGTTGTAGCAGCTTTGAAGGGACCTACAACACTTCTTTCAGCAATTGTCACAAATGACAGCGCCGTGAACCAAAGTCCACGGCCACTTACTGATTTTTGCGTCGAGGGCTCCAAGGTTTCCGTGGCCGCCGAGAGATGTCACCACATACATGCGCGCTCGCTTGTGGTCACACTAAATGTGAGCAGTGGTTTTGAAGAAAAAGAAAAGAAAATCCACAAGGTGATCCCACGCGCTCATGAATGGACGCGGTGTTCTGGCTCCCTTGCCATGCACCCCTTCTCTACCTTGTGTAGATTTACACAAAGAAAATAGGGGGTGGGGTACGAGAGTAGAGAGAAAGCGCTTGGATTGCGCAATAGATCCCTGTAACTTCGCTCGCACTTCATGACTTCGAAAATTCTTTGCGGCGGTAATCTTGCGAAGCAATAAACTCCTTTAGTAAAATCATTCGATTCTTACATTGAAAAGTGTACAAATTGTCTGCTTACATAACTTGTCGGTGGCTATCCCTGTTCACTTTAACTAATTGATTTCGCATAGTGGCTCTGTGGGAGTGGGTATGCTCTGTATTGGCTTGTGCTGGCTAAAATATGAGGTATCCGCAAGGATAACAAACACCAATTTACGAATGCCGTTTGGTTGTGGACAAACATAGTGAAATACAATTAAAGAAAGTGCCGACCAAGGTAAAAACCAAGGTTGTTGCGAACAATGCTCCTGTGCGGGAGCCTTGTTCACAGTAGAGAGTTCCTGTTTGTTTGCGAACTTCTTTGCGGTAGCGTTATACCGAATACCGTAACTGTAAACTTACCCGGATATGTGGTGCCATCCGGTGGGGCCGAGACGAACCAGGCAAGAGCAGACACGGCCGGGCTAGACTGCACCTGAGAGCGCAGGTGCAGTCTAGCCCAGCCGTGGAGCTCGTGTCCTTCTTTTGTCTCTTTGTCGACGTTCTGTTCTCGCGCTGTAACTATCGTGGAGTCGAGTTGTTAATTTAGTGACTTGTTCATCAAAGTTTTGTCGCTGTCTACTCGTCACAGGCCGTGCGCGGTTTGCGGCCGTCGTCCACCTGTTCGCCGATGTGGCGGCTCACGCGAGGAGGCACCGGGTGGTGTCCGGAGGAGAGGAGGAGCAGCGGACAACTGCTCGCGTAGCATGATCACAATCGCCTGCCGGACATGCCTTCCATCTGGAGGAGCCTCATCGTGCTTCTGGTGCTCGTCATCGCCGCCTACAGGTGAGGAGTGGTGAACCATGCATGACCATATCTTATGTGGTTCTTAACGAGAGAGAAAGTGAGCCCCGTAACTGTCTGCACCAGAGTGCGACACCTCAAGAGTAGCTCACGAGGATCAGGGTAAGGAGGGATTATAAGGATAGGATTAAAAGGTAGATATAGAAGGAGAGAGCGAGGCGCAAGGACAGCGAACGACAGAAAACGACTGAAGTAAGGAGGAGATAGGAAGATGGTCACGGTCGCAGGAGCCCGAGGACGGTACACCACTCAGCGAGAGATATTGTCTGCGGCAGAGATGGCGTAGGCGAGTCAGTCGGCCAGAGCTGCGCTGTCGTTGGAGATAGCGCGGGGGCACAACCGGTCGGCACGAAATCCAGAGAGCGAGTCGCAGGCCCATATCCATCTCTATACTTACCTGTTCCGCCTGCTTTGAATGCGGTAGTCTTTCTCGAGACACTGTTCAGAAAACGTTCGTTTGCAATATGTACAAAAAGACAAAAAATCATAACATTCTAAAACTATAAGGGGGAACATGGACATCGGCACATCTATGTGCCATGGCCCACGACAAACATCACTGAAGTTGCAGTGAACAACACACGATTACTCGAATGTACGTGGCAGACTTGGCATGAATGTAACAAAATAACACAATGGATATCAAGCAACAATGAATGGAATAGCACAATGATTACAATTGATACTACTAAACACAATTTGTTACAAAAGAAAGCATAAACAAATACTCGATAGGCACTGTTTAGCACCACGTTGGTGGAACATTGAGATGTATCCTTTCGTGTTCGATCCTATGGGCCTTGCGGTAACCTTCAGCGCGAGCCGTGACGTCAGTATTCTCGTCTAGTGACGTCATTTACAAAAAACCTTTCTTGGCTGCACGCGCTCGCCGCTCTTGCTCCTCGGCCACGAGGAGAGACAAAGCATAGCATGCAGCCTCTTTTGAATCACTGAACGCGCGTACCTCCGCTATTACGGCACTGTGGTTTTTTCTGAGTCGAAAAAAAAGTTCTCGTGGCTACGTGTTCCTTGTCAACTACAGTTCACAACTACGACACAACAACTAAAAGTCGAGCTCTGGGTGGTTTAGAGGCTGCTTAGAATTTATTTTAATACGAAAAAAAAGGTTTCGAAAGAATGAGAGAAGAGTATTTAGAGCACTGCAACGTCGTGATGGCTGTTCCTCGTCTGATGCTTTAGAATGCTTGCTCTTGTTAACTGCGGGTTTTGGGAGGGGGCGTTTTTGATCACACGCCGTGCTTTTTTTTTCGCTCGTTGTGGTTTTGGTAAATTGCTCGCTCTTCACGATAAAGTTCACTTGGAAGTCAACGCTCTTCTTCGTTCGTTTCCATGTCCCGTGTCTTTCGTTGCGCTCTAATTGCTCTGTGAAATGGAATTCCGACTAGCAGGTACCGACACCTTGCGTCATTATGACAGTGTCAGTGTCCTGCCAGCATACTGTTGAACCTACACTGTCGTTCTTTACGAAAGGAAGCGTTGGAGCGTGTGGCCGGCGCTCTGCGGCGGCTGCCTACAGCTCCATGAACCGACGCCTGAAGAAAGCTCGTCCGCTGTCGGCGGCACTTCCCGCTATCAGACCGGAGCGGAAGTGTTGTCTAGCAGCGCTTGTCCAACTGACTCGTTAATTTGTTTGCCAATAGATGACGCGAAAAGCCGACGTGCTTTATTTCGCTGTCGGTTGACGGAGCAGCCGCTGCGTAACCGCCGCAGAGCGCAGGCCACGCGCTCGCGTGTTCCCTTTCATAAAGGACGGCTGTGTACATCGGTAACGTGTCGGTGTGTTGCATGCAGAACGATTTGTCTTCGTGCCTCCTCTACAGCCGTGCCCCTCATTGCTAACGCATGCGCAGGTGGTGCACATCGCCCTGCTGTCTCGGCTCGAGGCCCGCAAGAGCCGCGGCGCGGTGTCCGGAGGCGACGCGTCGCTGGCGCAGCGCGATGCCTTCGAGGACCGGAGCCAGATGCTGGCCGCCATCCGGCGCAGCGCAGTGCTCGACTCCAGTGGAGAGTTCCACATCGTCAACTTCCTCGCGCGCGCCGACAGCCTGCTTGGTGAGGGGCGCGTGTTCTGGAGGCGAAGCTCCTTAAGCCGTGGGTTGTGCGTCCGCGATGTATGTAGTAGTAGTAGTAGTAGTAGTAGTAGTAGTAGTACTAGTAGTAGTAGTAGTAGTAGTAGTAGTAGTAGTAGTAGTAGTAGTGGTAGTAGTAGTAGTAGTAGTAGTAGTAGTTGCAGTAGTAGTAGTAGTAGTAGTAGTAGTAGTCTTAGTAGTAGTAGTAGTAGTAGTAGTAGTAGTAGTAGTAGTAGTAGTAGTAGTAGTAGTAGTAGTAGTAGGTAGCCACTTCTCGTTTTTTCTCGGAATGGCCACTGGATGGCGGCACTTCTATATGATGAATATATGGTCAACGGATGTGAGATGGTGGTATTTGGAGTGTTCACTAGGTGGACAGACGGACGTCTGGAAGGACAGACAGACAAGCAGACGAACGGATGGACGGACGCGCGGACGGATATTTGGACGAACGCTGCGCCCCACTCATCATTATTCACTCTGTGGATATGCTGTGATTTTTTCTTTAATGCGATAGCAATTATATGGACAGTCTCGGCTGTCGGCTGGTTTTGCAGTCGCTGCGCTATATATATATATGTAACAGCAGCCTTCGGCCTATGCAACGCTGGCGCGTTGCATAGGCCGAAGGGTATGACGGTGAATTTGTAGGGTCCGTCAGGTGTTACAAATGTCGTCTTCGGGCGATGTGACTACATCCACCTGCCAATATCCAGAACGCAAATGCAATAAAGAAAATAAATCTGCTCCCCGTAGGCAGTCCAATGCGTCATCAGAACGGGGTAAAGGGTAGACGTCTTCACGCGTAATTTTTTTGAGTCCGCAGTAGTGAACGCAGAACCTGATGGACCTGTCTTTTTACTTAACGAGGACTACCGGTGAAGCCCAGCGACTGTTGGATAACTCGTCGATGCCACGCTTCATCATGTCATGCACTTGTTGGTTGATGACATGGTATTCCAGCTGACAACACACAGTATGGACGCTGTCGTAGTAAGGCTTGTTAAAGGGCCACTCACCAGGCCCTTTACCAAATTTAGGTAGACTGGGGAAGTTGTTGGGTGTCCGATGAGGAAGGTTCTGCCACAAAATGTTTTTGAATCGGTTCATTACGAGCTGAGAAATCTGATTTTTTAAGGGCGAAACTCCATATAACGGCACCCGTTCATCCCTCGTAGCCGTTGTAGTAGTGTGTAACAAGTATAACATTTTGACCTCCAAGGTGGTGCCGGTGAGAGATTTTTCCTGTGCGTTGTTGAACAATAAAAGATAATGCTCAATGTACATGCCAATGGCTGCTAATGGGGAATGAGAGACAGGAGAATTCGGCTTTTAGTTAACGCGCACGCTGCGAGTTTTTTATTGTTCAACAACGCACAGAAGACAAGAAAGGGTTGCTACGTTATACTCGCTGGACGTAACCTCCTAGGTTTTAGAAAGGTTTAGCAAGCGTTGGGCCGCAGTGCCATGAATACAGTGGACTAGTATATACCATGAACTCGAGGTGCTTAAAGGTGGGAAGTAGACACGAAGCGCAAGCCGCAAGAAAGTGTGCGTGTGCCTCCTCTCGTTCAGTCCTTTGAATGTCCGCTGGATGGTGGTGCTTCTATGAGGAATATATGTTGAAAAGATACGCGATGGTGGTACTTGGAGCGTTGAATAGATGGACGAACGGACACACAGAGTGATGCATGGACGGACTCACGGATGGCTGCACCGACGGACGGACGCATGGACGGACGCAGGGACGGACGCAGGGACGGACGCACAAATGGAGGTGCGGACGCACGAATAGACGCAAGCACGGACGGGCGGATGGACGCACGGGCGGCCACACAGACGCACGCATGGATGGACGGAAGCAAGAACGAATGGACGGACGGATGCTTCGCCCCACTATCCATCATTCATTCCGTGGATATGCTCCCATTTTTTTTAAGCTGCGCGAAGCGAGGATGAGAGGAGGCGAGCTGGAAACCCTTGCTGCTTCTCCGCGGAGCCTTCGCAAGCCAAATCTAATCCCTACCCTCTCCGGCATCC
Organism: Rhipicephalus annulatus; assembly: GCA_013436015.1. Classification (NCBI taxonomy): domain Eukaryota; kingdom Metazoa; phylum Arthropoda; class Arachnida; order Ixodida; family Ixodidae; genus Rhipicephalus; species Rhipicephalus annulatus. Next base: position 5,776 of record WOVY01002375.1, read on the forward strand.
GACCAAGAGGTCACGTGTTCATGACGTGCCCGAACAAGCCCAACCCCCGTGCACGTGAGCAGTGTTTTAAAGACGACAATAAAGAGGATATTTAAAGATGATTGTCTTTCTTGGGGACCTTCGACGTAAAAATTTCGGTCTGTCTGTCTGTCTGTCTGTCTGTCTGTCTGTCTGTCTGTCTGTCTGTCTGTCTGTCTGTCTGTCTGTCTGTCTGTCTGTTGTCTGTCTGTACATTTGTTTGTCCGCCCTTACTGATACCTCAAAACGGCACCAAACGGCCAACCCCATCCGCAGCGCCCACCAATATTGCTCAAGGTTCAGCGTTCCTACTTGTTTGATTGTCAATTAAAAAGCAATTATTGCGCATATCCGAGGCACCATAACAACACGTCGGTGTTTTGTATGTGTGCCTTTATACTAGAGAAGGCACACACAAGTAAGTAATTCTAAGGACCATACTGTTTATCACGCTGCGCTGACAGTGCAACGCGATGCTCAAAAAGCTAAGTGCTTCCAACGCTTTTCTAAGACGACACGGGGTTGGCACCTGCCCGTCGCTTTGCGTTCTACGCCTTATCACCTCCGAGACAAGCGCGCATCTTTCTCCGCGGACGCGCACGGTTTCCTTCTTTTTCGAACTGCCAGATGACGCTCGTGTCTGACCGTCACCCCCGGAAGCTTTTCAGGCCTGCGCGTCACGTGACGTGACGTCGACGACGTCACATCGCGCCGGCCGGCCGGCCGCCCTTCGCTGGGTGGCTGCGCCAGCCGCGAGCGCTTGCCGCGAGAGCCCTTCACGCCTACCGACTCGGGCGAGGTGCCATGACACCATGTCCGCACGATTTATCAAGGTATCGATTGATTGTATGGTTTAACGCGCCGACGCAACGCAGGCGATGAAGCGCGCCGTAGGGGAGGGCTCAGGATCAAGTTTGACTACCTGGGAATCTTTACTTTATTGTGTGCCGAAATCTCGTACACACGGGCGTTTTCGCTGTTCGCCTCCATCAGAAATGCGGCCGCCGCAGCCGGGTATCGAAACCGCGCCCTAGTGCTCAGCAGCGCTACGCCTTAGCCACTGAGCCACCGCGGTTGGGGAACTTATCAAGGTATCAAGAAATAATGAATATCATGAATGGAATAATGCATATTTATTTATCACAGCCAGACGCCGTCTGTACAAATATCACAGTGCGCATTGTTCTCGGTCCAGGCAGACGACAGGCAACACAAGATGTTGCCCTTAATGCTGAAAATATGTTAAAAGTACAAAACACAATATCTTGCCATATAAAACTCAAAACAAAACAGATTGTAACAGCAAAAACATCCCCGAGCTTTGGAACAGAAAAAGCACACTTTCATTTAAATTGTAGGTTAGAGGAAAACATACCATTCGTTTATCATAGTAGCAGTAGCAACACAAGGTATCAGGTTCAAACACTTGCCAAAAAATACAATACATAAGAACACTGGTGACTAAATTGTGGTCCACAGCATGATAAATGACAGAAAGAAAAGTAATTGTACTGCCACAGGTAGGTGCATGTCCTAAGGAAAAAATCAAACAAAAATCTAAGAAAAAACAAATCACAGTTCACAACATGTCTGTACACAGAGTGCACAAGGAAAGTGTACACAGCTTAGGTACCAAAACGGACTGTACAACTGCTACAGTAGGCACCGAGGCAGTTCGAATTAAAAAAAAAGAAAAAGTACACCACTTTTAAAAGCTAACAACTTGTAAAGAGATACAAAACTGGAAACAAGGCTCATTTTACATAAGGCAGAAGTATACCAAGGAAATCAAGTCATGACATGCAATCAAATACACTCTGTGCAGTTTCACAAGAATAAATGTGAAGAGCTTTGCAGAAAGGAGTAGTAGCTGCTCCTTCATAAAGTTCACCGTCTCTTTCTTGCCTTCATCAATGCTGGCTTCCAATTCGTCCAGAAGGGAATGTATTGCTTGAGCCAGGTGGCGATAAGTGCAGCGCTCCTCAGACAGCATCGACAGGTTGTTCAAAATTTCCAACAAGGAACTTACTTTTTGAACTGAGTCTGGTACAACAGCGCTACCAAGGTTCTTGATTGGTGAACCTTGATAGCAGGCAAAGACTTCAAGGTTTGCAAACACGGTCAATGACGCATTCAAACAAGATTCACGATAGTCGATAATGTTCAAAAACATGCAGCACTCTTCTTTATGAATCACAGTCCACTTCACTGACACAGTCCACACACACTGACACCACACACACTGACACAGTCCACACACACTGAATCACAGTCCACAGACACTGACACCCCTTGCAGGCGAGCCCTTGGTTCTTCGAGGGACGAAAACCGGTCTCGTTCTTGCTCCGCTTCATATGACGCCAGCGACTCTTCTACAGCACGGGCGCGTTGGGAGGCTTCTTGTCGGCTCCTCTTGGCGACAGGGGTTTCTCTCGTGCTCTGGTCTCGTACTGATAGGTAGGACGGACAGCCGGGAAATACCGTTGGGACAGATCCAGGACGCAACCGTGGTACTGGGAGTGCAACTTCAATAACTCTCCCTGTCCTTGGATCCGTGTACGATGTCGTCTTCTCGATGCATGAAGCGTCGCAATGATCCGCGCACACCTGCACAAACGTTTCAAGAACGTCTGAGACGCCACTTCTCAAAAGAAAAAAATGCGCTCCCGTTTGCATGACCGTGTTTACAGTCCGTGTAGCTAAAACAAAGTCTACCTACGTTTCGCAAGCATCTAAATAAAAGCGCTGCGCTAAGCGGTACAAGCAACATGAAAGGAAACGCGGGAGCGTGATGTCACCGCACTCCACGAAGCGCTTCCACCGAGAGCTTGCAAGAATGGACGACACCACGGCACTGTTAGTGAACAAAGCGCAGCTGACCATCCTTGCTGCGAACGCTGCTGGCGTCAGCGCTTCGCGAGGCCCGGCGGCCACACGCTCAAGTATTTCCCATCATAGGTGATTTCTACCCGAACAAGCAACGACAAGCTAAGAACAGGAGCATCTCAAATTCTTACCTTAGTGCACGAAGTCGGCACGAAGTCCTTCCTAGGAATGGCGCGTAGCCATTGTTTGAGAGCGTCGGCGTCTTTAGGGAAGGAAAACACTTGTATCTTCTTTCCTGTTTTGTAGTTGCCGGTGCATCCGGGTACACAACACTTATTCGGCATTGTCGCATCACTCCAGCATCACGCACGGAAAGGAAATTGCCGCAAAACAACAACGGAAAGCAACAAACGCGAAACACCGTCAACACCACGCCGCCGAACCGTCACCACTGCCGCCGCGCTGCGCTCGCTGCCGCTGCGACATCCCCGAGAGTCGGCCGGCCGGAAATGACGTCAGATTGCTGGGCGCAGGCCTGAAAAGATTTTCCGGGGGTGACGGTCTGACGTGCCTCGATGCGCTCGTTTGCCTCCGCTACACGCTCGAGGCACTCCCACAGCGCCTCCAGTATACCTGTAATCAATTTTCTTGCGCAGAACATCAAATAAACGTTTTGTTCACTCTCTCCATACGCAAGACTATCGTCTTTCGACGACATATGCAGTGTGCAATGCAGATTCGGGGACAATTTTTTTGTTGTTGTTGACTACGCAGTGTTATTATTTTGTGTCGTAGTTTGCTGCGCGTTTCTTTGGGGTAGTTCGGAAACGCTGGCTTAGATCAAGCTTAGAGGCGGTAGAATAGATGAACACAATGAGTTTGCGAACGCGTAGGAGCGTTCCACGGCTGTAGTCTGCTTTATGGGCTCCACCATAGAGAATGTTTCTCTTTGGGTCGACCGCGGAATTGCGGGGACACGAACGCATGCTAAACGCTGGCACTATAGCCCCGCTTCTCGTGTCAATTCACGGGGGGAAAAAATAACGCTGACATTACCTTATAGCGTCTAATTATTTATGTAGAGATTTATCAATCTCTTGAAGCAACAAATACATAAACTACGCATGTTCTGTTAAATAATTTTCGCAATGTCACGTGCCACTGTCGGCAGCGTCAGAGGAGAGTCGTCTATGTAGATGATAAACGTCACTGCATTGCCATGTACGTAGCGCCATTCATACCAAGGAGGATTAAAAAAAATGCTGTAGTGGAAATGATTGCGCAGAAGTGAAGCCGTTCCTCTGGCGAGATGGCGGTTGTGGCGGCCATCTTACTAGGGGCATGATAAAGTATCACCGTTCAGCGATTAAAAACGAAGTGTTTCTCTCGCACGCCCAACGAGTTTAATGTGGGAACTTTTTCGGGCCACATAGTGCTCCAAGTGCGTCTTAATGTTACTAGTTTTCCGTAGTGAGCCTCTAATTGGAGGCAAAGTTCTTTGAAGATTCGGTCATCCATACTTGTTTCTGTGTGTTATTTCGTCGGGAACAACTATCCTTTAATATAGAACGAACGTAGCATTTACATAACATATCAAAGCCACTTAATCTTTAAGTGGACACTATCAGAAAGTATCATCTTTCCGCCATCTTGGCAGTGGCAAAAGGTTGCTTCACTTCTGCTGGCAAGGCATTGCAGGAGCTTCCACTCCAGCAATTTTTCATTAATCCTCCTTGATTCAGACGCGCATGTTATGCCCTCTCTGGTCGCGCGCCCGCAAAAGGAAGGGGGAGCAGCGTTCATATTTAAATTTGATGCATTTCCGCGGCACGTAGCGTCGCAAATTTTGGCAGACCTGATCATGAACGCCTCATCTATACGCATTGCGCTTGTCAGATGAAAATTGTCAAACCTGGCGAGTGGCCCTTTTAAGGCCGGTGTCAATAGGGTGGACGACTGCGGATGCTCGGCCTAAACATGGCTGATCGCATTTGAATGAAGCGCGGGAACGGTGTAGAATGTTAACGATTTGTTCGCGTTGGTTAATGGATTAATAGCGTTGGAGAAAAAGTCAATGTTGTCAGCATCCGCAGCAGGTGGTGTGACGGCACAAATCGAGACTGACATCGCAGGGTGGGCAATAGCCGCTGGGAAAACGCAGTCAGAATGTTAGTATTAGAGAGTTTTAGTAATGCGGAATGGTGCTACGTACGCACCACGCAAGCGCCTTGCGTTACGTGGCGTCGTTTGCCACTAATCGGCTTTTAGTACGCCGTAGTACCCGCGTACGTAACGAGCGTGAAGCGTGTTGCGTCATCTGGTAGATCAAAATAGAAGCACGTGTTGTTGACAGCCAATGTGAGCCAATCCAAGTGTTATAGCCAGATTATGGCCATATTTTAAGCCACAGAGCCGGTGGGTGTTTGCCTTCGATGCCGCCATTTTGCAAAACGAAGTCTCGCGCTGTCGCGAACTTGTTCGAGAGCGGCGCGATTACCTCATACGTACGCACGCACGCATCTCATGCGTGCGTACGTAGCGGCTGCGTACGTAACGCGATACGTGCGCGTTGCGGTCTGCGCATGCGCACTACGCAGAACGTGGCGTCCTTACGTATGCAACGCCGCCACGTACGCAGCGTACGCAGTACTAAAACTCTCTATTCTTCGAGAGAATCCCCACGGAGTACTAATGAAGCACTAGCAGAAGGATAACATGAGTACACCCCAGAATAACCGTTGTAGAGTGCGACATTAGCGAATCGAATCAAGACGTTCCGACGGCGCGCGTTACTGGCTAATGGCATAAAAAGAACAAGTGGATACCGTAATGAGAGTGGCGGAGAATGGGTCAATGGTGACGTCCGAAGCTGCAAACACTTTACTGGATTGGCAGTCTTCAGGGTCGAAGCAGGACATGGACAATGTTAGTTCAGAACAGGCGCAGTCCACTGGAGCAGAATTTGACGATAGGAAATTCCATCCAAGAATAACGTCATGCGAGGAACAGAACAGGACAACGAATACGACGACATTCATGGCACCTCGAATAACGACTCGCGCGGTGCACAATGACGACGGCTGAATGTAGTGTGATGTAGCCGTTCGCAAAGAGGAGGGGTCGGTAAGGGGAGGGGTCACCTTGTTCGAATTGCGGCATAGTTTTTCGCTTATGACAGACACAGCTGCTCCAGTGTCGACAAGGGCACATACATGGACGCCATCTACAGATAGTTCAATTTCGTTCTCGGGACAAAGATTCGGTCTTGAATTGTTCGACAGTGTTAACGTAGCTATTTCCCCCGGAACTGCAGTTGTCAGTTTTCCCCTCGTAGTGGGCTGCGGTGATGTAGCATTGGCGAGATTGATTGGCGACGAGGAGAAGTTGACCGGTGGTTGTTAGATCGGCGGTGGCTGGTAGTCGGGTCTGGAGGGGGATCAATAGGAACGGCATATGGAGTGACGATAGTTATAGCGCGAAAACAAAACGACGACACAGAGGCAAGAAGGACACGAAAGACACGTGTCTTTCGTGTTCTTCTTGTATCTGTGTCGTCGTTTTGTTTTCGCGCTATAACTATCGTCATTCCATAGCAACTAGCCCAAGCTGCCACACTTCTAAGGCATATGGAGGTTCAGCGTGAAAGGAGTTGGGGGCTGCGGCATATAGTGGCTGCGCCTGAACGTAGTTTGAGGCCCCAGGAAGGGCATATGGAGGGGGAGCCAGAAAGTAGTTGGAGGCTGCGGCATATGGCTGCTGCGCCTGAACGTAGTTTGAGGCCCCTTAACTGTCACGACCAGGAAAGAGTCGCCGGCGGCGGTGGCGAGCGACGTGAGCTGGGATGACACAGAAAAAAAAAAACATACGCCTGTTTTTTACGCCAGCGCAGAAAACAGGCATTGGTGCGGCATCGGGAGCATCCCGAGGTTGTCCCGCATCTGCCGTCGTGACAGGTCGCGGTAGTTCCCGGTTACGCAGTACCAGCTGTTCTAGAATGAAGACTATAGGCGTACCCAGCACCTCCACCAATTCAAACAAGGCTGCGTTAAAGGCAGGAATTGCGACAACTGGACACACGTTTCAATACCGTAAGCGCTAACTAACAGCGTGGGTAGCGATCGCTCATCATTGTCTTTCTCTTCTTCCTTCGTCAAGCCGCTTCAAGGGCCCGTCAAGAAGCTCCGAAACGCGCGGGAAAAAGCTCGCGCACTTTTCTTGAGCGTGACCAACCTTGGTCCACGCGCAGTGACGTCAACTGGGCGATCGGCGACGTCACTCAGCACGCAGCTCGTTGATTGGCCTAAACCAGGTCTCAACATAGAGTAATGAAGTAAACGTCTCTGATCGCCGAGTTGGACGTCATTGCGAGTGGAGGGTGATTGGTCATGCGCAAGACAAGAGCGCGAGCTTACTTGTAGAGTGTAAAAGAAAGTCGGAGCCTGTTCACTATATGAGAGCATTATATATATTAATTCAAGAAAGAATAGAAAAAAAAAGCAGCCCGCGCTCGGCACCCAGCTCGTCGCGATGCGCCAACGTGCGCTTATCTCCCACGCGTACTTTGCCCCGTGGATGGGGGCACGGGTTAGGTGCTTGTGCGCGCGCGCGCTTATCCTTCGGTGATGAGAATCGTGCACGTTGGCCTTTCACCGGAACGCTTGGTTATTTGCCTGAATCACAAAGGTCACTTCGCTCGCTGGACAGGCTCCGTTTGCGAAAAAGAGCGCGCTTTTCAAACACAGCGGAGTATCAACTGGGACACGACACTCGTTAGTTCGTACTGATGTATTTACCTGTGATTACTATTCGTGGGCCCGTTTCTTGTTTAAACACAGCGTTAAGCGTTGAACTGTAAACGTTGTTAGTTAGCTCTCGTCCGGTGTGTGTTGTTATCGTGTGTCATTTGTGCGTGAGCAGCGCGCTACGTGTTTCGATCTGCTAGCCGTTATCAGCGTTACATTTCGAGTTGATGCTATCGCATTTCTTGCTTCGCCCTTGCGGTGAAATTGTGATTTTCTAAAATTTCTACAGGAGGGCTTTTCTGTTTTGTTGTAGCTCTCTTGCTGTGGAGAAGTTGAGGTGAATATGACCTCGGCTACTTCATATCAATAAGTTCAACAGAGTACAGAAAAAAAACAAAAAAAAAAACGAAGGGGACCCATAGTCAACAATGAGCCAAAAAACAACAACGTAATGCCACACTGAGATAAGTTGAGATAACATGACAATGTACCGTTTTCTTATAGCAGTTCGCACTGCAATAAAAGTTCCCACGTTCCTCTTTCTACCCACAGTATATATACTAACACATCATTCCATATCTCTCAATTCCTAGTGGTATATCACAAGCGCTTATCCAGTCTGGTGTCCGCGTAGAAGTCTTTGAGAAAACCCTCCCGCTTTTCTGAAGATGAATCTCAAGCCATAGTTCAAGTAATTTTTTTTATGTGAGGGGCGATCTGGTAAAGCGTGCTAGTTTCTTCCTTAATTTTTCTCCTTCATTTGCGTACTTTACGCACTCAAAAAAAGTATGACCAACGTTCTCATTTTCATGGGCACAGTGGCATTGCGGTTAGCTGGATCGATGTATTTTGTGCAGGCAGCTGTTTGTATATACTACTTTCAGCTAAAGTCTGTGGCTGTTATGGTCTAGAGCAGTGGCCTCACACTCATCACAGCTTGCGAGCTACTGTCACAAACTTTGCTACAACAATAGAAGGAATAGTGAAGAAAGTCAAAGCGGGGGGGGGGCGAAAAAAATGTCTGCTTACGTTACTGCTCCAGAAATTGCCTTTCCGGTACCTTATACATGGCTCGCGTCAGGTTTCCGATAAAGGTATCTATACTGATCTCCACAATGATGACAAGTTCTGACAGTTTCATGGTGTTGTGGCGACACATAATCGTATGGGGGAGCCTGAAAAAAGAAGTGCTTAAGACCAGTCTAGTGTCTGTTGTAGCTCACCCGAACAAAGCGTTGTTAAACGTGGGATAGGCGAAACAAATAGAGGGTTTTAGAATAGCAAACTTCTAGAACGGAAAGATTTGAGGTCCTCGTGGTCGCACCTTAACTCCCTCACTCGACGGGAGACCGCAAGAGGTCGGCGTACGACGCATGTGCATTTGGCGCAAACGTGAAAGCATAGCGTTGCGTACGCGTTTTTGAAAGTCGCTAATAATGCGAACACCATTTGGCAAAGTAACAACACTTTTAGTTTCTCGTGCAGCTGTGGGCTGCTAACGAGAAGTCCGTGGGCCGCGCGTCTGAGACGCGTCGTCTGGATATTTTAGGTGAGTCGTTGGTACAAAATGATCATTATCATTCACCAGCACGCGCTCCATCACCGCTGAAGTACTCAAATACACCACTAGAAATACCTTTACGTGGTATTGGTATGGACTTATCTCTGCCTGTCATTTTGTCTTCGGAGCTTCCATTTCTGGTTTCTCTAATGCGACAGTATGCGCGGCCGTCCGGGACTATGTTGATGAAACTAATAGGTTGACTAATTAACCAGTTTCATTATCCTAACTTGTCCACATAATTATAGACGTATAAAATCAGATTATTGCTGTATTCTGAGAATAAATTCGTTTATGTGAATCTTTTGTGTGCATTACATTAAGCACCACACTTTCCTAGGCTATCGGTAATCTTTCTCTTATACCTCCATCATTCCAAATCTGAACAGTAAATTTTAAAACCACTCGATTCTTGGCCAATCCACCACAGTGGGTATGCGCCACTAACAATAGGAGAACAACAACAACAACAACAACAACAACAACAACAACAACAACTGCTACTACTACTACTACTACTACTACTACTACTACTATTACTATTACTACCATTACTACTATTACTACTATTACTACTATTACTACTATTACTACTATTACTACTACTACTACTACTACTACTATTACTACTACTACTATTACTACACCACTACTACTACTACTACTACTACTACTACTACGACTACTACTACTACTCGGTACAGATTCATCGGCATGGACTGAACCTGCAACTTTGGGACAACGCGTTATACCAACTTAAACTGAAGATGACGCAGCGAGTGATGAAAAGGAAAACGATAGGTGTAACATCATGGGAAAGGAAGAGAGCATAGTGCGTCAGGTAACCAATGGTGGTTAAACAGATCGTAGTTTAAATCAAGAAGAAGAAATGGACACGGGTCTGACACGTAGTGCGTGGGCAGTATAGCCGGTGGTCATTAAGGGTAACTGACTGGGTTCACAGAGGAAAGGGAACGTGCGAGGGGGGAGATGGCAAGTTAAGTGGGCAGAATAGATTGAAATTTTTTCGGGTATAGCGTGGCAGCAAAAAGAACAGGACCGGGTTGATCGGTGGAGCATAGGAGAGGACTTTGCCCTGTAGTGCGCTCACTTAGGCTGATGATAATTTTATACCAAAGTCGCAGGTTCGGTTCCTGCTAGAGGAGTTTTGTCCTTTCGGCTTCTTTATTTTGTTCTCATTTATATGATAATTACTGCAATACAATTAGAAGAGTACTGGTAATGTCCCCCTGTACTTTCTTACGCACCGTTATCTCTTAGTCTTTACTAAGGTTCTGTGTACAATGAAACGAGGCTCTAACGATTCCCCTCTTTGCTTTGCTACTTATAGGTTATAGGTAGCATACTGAGTAACTATAGTGACTGGAACGACGTGTGACCACCTGCTCCCTCTTGCGCAGGTTCTCGAAACCACGTGCGTCCGGACGTGACCCTCGTGACGCAGAGCACGGCGAATCACCTGCACTATCTGGTGGCGCTGAGCGAACGCTGGCGAGGACCACTGGCGGTCACGGTGTTCGCACCACGGTCGCAGCTGTCGCTGGTCGTCGAAGTGCTCGTCCAACTGCGTCGATGCGTGCCCGCTCTCAGGTGAGCTGTGCTTGAGTGATTGCCCTGTACACTTTGTTAGCTGTTGCTCAGTAATCTAGCAGTCACTAGATATATCGATCAATTGATCAATCGAGTGCCGAAAGCGAGAAGTTTTCAGGGATAAAATGAAATCAGCCTGCACGTGGTATGCTCAACTAGAGATCATTTGGGAGAGGCGCATGTCCGGCAGTGGAGATAAACAGACTGAGACTCATGATAGCTCACTCACTCACTCACCCACTCGTTCACTCAACTCACTCACTCAACTAACTCACTCAACTCATTCAACTCACTCACTCATTCACTCACTCACTCAACTCGCTCACTCAGCTCACTCACTCAACTCACTAACTCATTTGCTCACTCACTCAACTCACTCACTCATTCACTCAACTCACTCACTTAACTCGCTCACTCAGCTCACTCACTCAACTCACTAACTCATTCGCTCACTCACTCACTAATTCACTCAACTCACTCACTCACTCATTCACTCAACTCACTCATTCACTCACTCACTCACTTAGCTCGCTCACTCAGCTCACTCACTCAACTCAATCACTCACTCATTTACTCACTCACTCACTCATTCACTCTACTCACTCACTCATTCACTCACTCACTCACTTAGCTCGCTCACTCAGCTCACTCACTCAACTCATTCAACTCAATCACTCACTCATTCACTCACTCACTCATTCACTCACTCAACTCGCTCACTCACTCACTCATTCACTCTACTCACTCACTCATTCACTCACTCACTCACTTAGCTCGCTCACTCAGCTCACTCACTCAACTCACTCAACTCAATCACTCACTCACCCAACTCACTCATTCACTCTCTCACTCATTCACTCACTCAACTCGCTCACTCACTCACTCATTCACTCTACTCACTCACTCACTCACTAATTGAGTGAGAAGTCAGTAAGTGATTAACCTCCACTCAATCAATCGGTTAATCTTGGTAGGAAGCGCAGCAACTTTTACACAGAACACAGAACACAAGCGCTTAACTGAATGTTTATTGAAAACGTCATAGTATATAAACGGGATGATGGATGGATGGATGGATGAAAAACTCTTATTGGGGTCCTGAAGGATTCCACCCTCGTTTTATAGGGGTAGGATCGCGGGCCGCTCCCACGTTGGGACGGGGAGGCCCAGCCTTACCGCCGCATCGTGGGCCTTCTGGACAACCTTGAGTTGTATGAGAACCGGACTCGTGAGCATTAAATGAAAGGAGTTCTCAGAAAATTCTTCATTTTTTCTTTGTAAAGAGGGGCACCTCCAGAGCATGTGGTTAAAATTACTGCGATTCTGGCAGTGCGGACAAAGTTCTGAAAGAGAAAAAATAATAAATCCTACCAAGGATGAATTCATATCAATTGGCCCGATACAATTGTTTATCAATTGGTTATGCCCGGACTTTTTAGGGGCGAAACTCCTTAGGGCGTGGGTACATCACCAACAACAAACGCATCCCATGGCGTTTGTTGTTGGTGATGTACGTAGCCACTGGTGGCACATACCCGCTTAGAACGGTTATGTGCCACAGGGGATGCGAGGTGGGAGATCGGGGTACTTGGAGTGTTCACTGGATAGACGCACGCACGGACGGACGGATGGACAGACAGACAGACAGACAAGCAGACTGATATTAGGATGAACAGACGCGTGGACCTACGGACGGACGAATGGACGGATGCATGGTTGGACGCATGGATGTATATCGTAAGACCATATGAAACCAACCACGATCCGAGGAACATGCATTTACCTGTTATTTGCAAATTTTCCACAGCAACCTAAACAGGAACCGCTCATCCTTCATTTCACACACTATAAGCCGTCATAATGAAGGTAAATTGCAAGCCATTCATCGTCTCTAAGAGGCCCTCTTAGTGGCTAAGGTACTCGGCTGCTGACACGCAGGTCGCGGGTGCGAATCCCGGCTGTGGCGGCTGCATTTCTGATGGAGGCGGAAATGTTGTAGGCCCGTGTGCTCAGATTTGGGTGCACGTTAAAGAACCCCAGGTGGTCGAAATTTCCGGAGCCCTCCACTACGGCGTCTCTCATAATCTTATGGTGGTTTTGTGACGTTAAACCCCACATATCAATCATCAATCATCGTCTCTAAGAGCAAATAAAAGTTGCTTCCTATATATACACATGCACTGTTTCTCATGATGTCTTTACACGATGATCAAGTGGGCGAATTACAGGCGGGAGATTCATGGTTTTACCGATGATTGGCTCCGGAGCTTTGTTCACTCGTCATCAATCACCCCGTGGTATGCTGTGATTTTTCGCCAAGCCAATGAGCCATTCCTTAAAGCACTGAAATCGAAATTAATTCGTCAGTGCAGCTGTAAACTTCTTCGCAGATCAGTTGAATGAACATACAATCGATTCTAAGAAAGCATGTGATTTTATAAGTAAATCAAAGGCCTGTTTGTTCCGTCAACCTTGAGATAGTTGTTTAAGGTACATCCCTCTTGGTGGGCACATAATGTCGTACGAATGCATCAATTGACTGGTTATGCAAATCAGTCACGAAATTGATCACCAAATCATGCTATATCATGGTAGATTTACGCCCCTTGACAGCTGTGCACAAACTGTGAATCCACATGGCCACAAATTGATTGATAGTATAGATGATCATTTGTATAAATGGTAAGTGATGTCTCGCATTTTGGGCGGAAAAGCTGAATGGTCAGGTGCATTCAAACGGGGTTTTCGATTCACGGGGAAATAATGGGAACAGCATCGGCACTCTCGGTCTTTCTCATATGCAAATGGGTTCTGTGGAATCCTGCAAGGCGGCGGAACCATCAGAAAATGGCTAGCTTACAGAGACCAGTTTGTAGCACGAAGTCACAGGGAAATCCGGATTACTGAGACCGAAAGCCTATTTAGTTAAAAAAAAAGGCAGATCCCACGTACTGTGGGAATCGATGATATTCGAAGGACAAGTGGTAAATGTTGATATGTCACTTTAATATCAGCACAACGTTACGAGGTAGAGGTAAATGATCGTTTACCTTCATCATCTATTCACGTCACTTGATACCAAATTTAGTACATGTGGAGCTAGTGAAACGAATGTGAGCACGCTATGAGCGTGGTATGTTGTCACGTGCTTACATGACACGCGTGTCAGGATTATCATGTTTGCACCAGTCATATATTTCGTCAACCATTGACGTCACGCAACACCGAATTTGGTATATGTGGAGCTAGCAAAACGGCCGCGAGCGCATCATGAAGGGCCTAACATACTCCAATGTAGTGTTGACGCGCGCGCACGCTGGGCACAGCGACGCTACGTTAGCAAAACGCGAGCACTTTATAGTCGGATGATAGGCGCGACCAGCGTCTGCCGGCGCGGCCCGACGGTAACCAGTGCGAAATGCGACATGCTGCGTTTCGCGCGGATGCGTTACCCGGACAACACTGCGTCTCCCTCTTTTCGTGACGGAGGGACGCCGAACGTGCTGAAACGCGCATGCGTCATAGCAACGCAGCGCGGCGCGCGCGCGCGTGCGATATATGGCTGGACCGGCGCCTGGCGTGGCAACGCTGGCGTAACGCGATGAAATGAACACCGGCGAGCACGCGCACCGCGTCACGTCTAAATGTATTGGCGCCTTGACTGTGGCATGTAGTCATGTTCTCACTTGACACGCATCTCATGCTTATAATGTTTGCACCAGTCACATACCTTCGTCATCCATTAGCGTCATGTAATGCCAAATTTGGCATATGTGAGACTAGCAAAATGGCCGTGAGCGCATCATGAGTGTGTCATGTAGTCATGTTGCTACATGAAATGCATATCGTAATTATCATGTTTGGATGTGTCATTCACCTATATCGTCCGTTCGCCTCGCGTAATACCCAGTTTGCAACATGTGAAGCTAGCGAAACGGCTGCGAGCGCATCATGAGCGTAGCATATAGTAATGTTGTTGCATGACACGCATCTCATGTTTATCATGTTTGCACCAGTATCATACCCTCGTCATCCATTCACGTCCCGTATTACCAAATTTGGTATAAGTGAAGCTAGCGATATGACCGCGAGCGCATCGTGACTGTGGCATGTAGTCATGTTGTTACATGACACGCATGTCACGATTTTCATGTTAGGGTCTGTCGCTTGTGTTCGCCATGCAATCATGCCATACCATACCAGTTTTGCCAAATGCTATGCGAACGAAACCACCGCAAGAGCTGCAGGGCCATGAAATGTAAATTATGACATTCATGACATACATGTCATGATTTTCATGTTATTACTAATCAGATATGTTCTTCATACAGTCTTCTTATGCCATACCAAGTTTGCTATCGATTCCATAATCGAAACGGCCAGGAGAGCTAAAAGTCGTAGGCGGCTAGATCGACATGCTCAAAGTCGCCGAAGTTCGCGAAGAAATGCTTCGCATTTAAAAAGAAAATCATCCTGGTCCAGACATCGAACCCGAGATCAACGCTCTTCAATGGCGTTGGCTCCATCAATCTGGCCTTTAAATTCCCCTGTGCTGCCTTCTGCCGTTTTGATCCGAGCCGTCACAACCGGTGCTACTAGAAAGACCTCTGAGATTAGGAGGCGTTTCGCGACTTTGCCGCTAGGGTAAGGACGCATGCGACGCGGCATCGTGAGTAAAGCTGGATTAAGCTAACACGGAAGCTAGTATGTTGGCAGCGCGAGTGTGCATTAATGGACAACTCGAGGCGTATGGACACAATATTTCAAAGAGTTTCCCTAGTGGCTCCGTGCTAAGAATGGATGGTTGTTCACTTTCTTCTAAGCACTGCTTGCGCATCCGGGCATGCAGCTATCATTTGTTCACGATGCAAATCAGTGTCTTGATCAGTATGGTTGAGGTGTACTGACAAAACAGCTAGTACCTACTGCACACCGCCTAACTACAAGTCGCTACTACTTAGTAATTGTATAGAAATTCCAAGACAGAAACAATAAATAGAAAAGAATGAAAGGCAGGGAAGTTAACCAGCTTAGGACAAGCTGTCTGCTACCGTACTCGTGCGAACGGGATGGCGCAATTTCAAATACAGAGCGTCGAGAGAAAGATAGGCCCCACATCACTGTCACAGCCGTCTGTCCTTCTCCGTTTCCTTATAAAGAATCACAGCATATTCACGGAGTGAATTATGATGAGTGGGCCGAAACGTCCATGCGTCCGTGCATCCGTGCTTTTGTCCATCCGTCCGTCCATCCATCTAGGGAACCCTCTAAGTACCACCATATCGCATCTTATCATCATATATTCATCATATACAAGTACCGCCATCCAGTGGACGTTCCAAGGACTAAACGAGAGGTGGCTACCTACTACTGATACAATATACATCGAGGACGCACGACCCACGGTTTAAGAAGCTTCGCCCCTAAAGAAACGCGACATTGAGCCAATCAAAGTGAACGTCGGTTTGCGGTGCGCCCTGGTTTATGCCACGCTCTTCGCTACCGCCGGAATCTTAACAGAATCTACAGTCAGCGCTCCCTCTCTTGGCAGCAGGGCGTGTGATTCGCGCGAACATATTGTTGCTGGGGGGCGGAGCGCTTGGGACGGCCGGAGAGAAACCCGCCGGGACGAATTTCGAAGTCCATTGTGCGAGAAGCATAGCTGCTCCCGGTGCCTGTAGTGGAACGGAGCTGCCGAGAAAAATAGCAGAACTTTAGTTAGGTGTGTTTACGCTCCGCTCAGCAGCTAAAGGTCGATTCACACGAGGGAACGGAGGAAGAATTTTCGCAGCGGATGGCGCATCGCGTGACGTGCGCGTCATCGAAAGTTGCCGTCCTTGCTTCATCCGGTCTTCTCTGTATATGAAGAACCGACATTATTGTTGACGATGTCGGAAATTTTTTCGTGGTTGTAGCAGCAGGAGCTTTAGAACAGGTGAAATAAAAGCTCGTCTTGCTCCGCCCCCGCAGACGAGCTGAAAGTGTGGGCGTGGAAACATACGTCATCTTCGTTTCGTCTGTCTTGGAGCAAGTGTTCTTTCTTATCTTCAACCATGGCCTCCGTGACTAACTTATGACGTGCCGTTGCCGGAACTGATTGAAGAGGCCACACTTCAGCAGTGCACACTTCAGCAGACGTGGCATGCCGAGAATGACGTCACCGTGTTCGCTCAGAGTCTCCAAGAAGCCCGGCGGCCACAGCCTCTGTTTTTTTCACAAAAAAGTGCTATGGGCGTTCACTTTTGAGAACTCTCACATCGTTTTTCTAATTCAGCAGGGATCAAGCTGTCCTTACACGCTCTTAAGTCATTTTTTTAGAAAAGTGCTTCAGCTTCCCTTTAAGCGGAGCGGGAACACGAGTGCGCATGCACCCTCCGCTACTGCCGTAAGTGGGTTAGCGGAGCGAAGCCCACGCTCCGCTCAAGGGCTGGCGGAGCGGAGCGCGGAGCGTTGCTGTCTTTTTCGAAAGTGGAAGAGGGACACAGGGCGCGACCTCTCGAGCTCTAGAATGCAACCTCGCTGACATCGCGTGACTATCTTCAGGTCGACGCTTTATTTTTCTTTGATGAAATCGACTGTCAACGCATTGTAAGAGCAATGATTCGCCAACATTTGCGTTATGTATATTTGTTTTACTTTGTAAAAGTGGTCTCCAATTCTGTTTAACCAGGCTGATCTTGGCCAGAGGGTGCTGCAACAGTCAAAGTTCCGCTCTAGAACGGAAAACGCACAACTAAAACGAGAAAATCCTCTACCGCTCCGCTGCAGCTTAGCGGGCCAACTAAGAGCGGAGCGGGCCGCAAGAACGTCATTGGATGTAATAACATTGATTAATGTCCTGAAAGAAGCACGCAAACGCGCTCAGGGCTCCCACGTTTTAAAACTAAAACTATTGACTCGGGAAGCGGGTGCCTGGAGTGTACCTTAGTGGTGGCCTCTCGTCCGGTATTAAGACAGCGTGTGTTAACGGTAGTAACAAAACAAAAACAGTGTTGTAGAACAGTGTTTCATTGTGTCCGAATAAGAGAAACACGCTTTGGGTGTCGCTATACTGAAGGGTTGAATGCCTATATGTATTGAATAAAGTTGATTTGTACACGTGCGATTTTACTGCGAAGTAAACGCAGTGACATATTTAGGGTCCTGTTTTGCCTAACTGCATCATGAACAAATGGTTCGTGTGTATCAGTCTCTGTAGATTGTCCAAATCTTCTGGCTCGCCGAGCCGTTCATTGCGACGGAAGTTTTTAGCGGGAAGGCTCAGTGCTCTTCCATAGTTCTGTACAGAGTACTCGAAATTGTTAAAAAAATTCTAAACACACGATTAACTTTCAGGCGGGACGGCATTATGCTCTCCCATAGTGGAGTACCAAGTACATTAAATCGTTAACCGTTTTTCGGGGCGAAGCTCCCTATGCCGAGGGTAGTGCGTCCGCGATGTAGGTAGTATTCGTCGTACTAGTCCTAGGTAGTCACCTCCACGGCCGGACTGCAGGAGCGGCACGCGCGCACCCTTCTCTATTAAGGAGGAAACTCGCGCACGTTAATCATAAATAAAAAGGTAGTTGTTTCTGATGAAATAACTTAAAGAGACGAGTATTGGTAACTGAATCTCCAACAAAATTTGCCTAGAATTTGCCTAGAACTTAAAAAAAATCTAGTATCAGAACGACACACTTTGAGTAGTATGTGACCAGAAAGGGAGCCACGTTAATCTCGCTGGGCGTAACCTCCTTGGTTTTAGAAAGGCTTAGCGAGGGTTGGGCCGCAGTGCCATGAATATAGTGAACTAGTATATAGCCATGAACTACAGGCGGTGAAAGGTGGGAAGTAAACACGAAGCGTAGGCCGTAAGACAGTGCGCGAGTGCCACCTCTAGTTTAGTCTTTGGAATGTCCGCTAGAGGGCGGTGCTTATGTATTCTGAATGTGTGATTAAATGATGCGAGATGGTGGTACTTGCAGTGTTCAGTAGATAGATGAACGGGTGGACGGACAGGCAGATGCACGAACAAACGCACGGATGGACGCATGGACGAACGTAGGGACGTACGCATGAATAGACGGACGGACGCATGGACGGAAGCGCGCACGAACAGACGGACCCAAACGGACGCAGAGATGGACAGATGGATGCACGGATGGTCGCACAGATGGACGGAAGCAAGAACGAACGGACGGAAGGATGCCTCGCCCCACTCATCGTCATGCACTCCGCAGATATGCTGGGATTTTTTTCTATACACTCGGGATAGCTATCAGCTCTCTCATAGTAAAGTGCCAAGTACTCAAGATCGTTAACCACTTTTTCTAAACACACAGATGGGGCCGTCAACATCTGTAGTTTGCCATGTTGCTTAACCGGCATAGTTTTTGTCGATGCGGCCTCATCACGTGTAAGGCCCATGGGACTGCTTTGAACTCTCTCACAGTAGAGTACCAAGTACTCTAAATCGTTCACCTCTAATGTGAAGCTCCTTACGTCGTGGGTCGGTATGTCCCGTGTCGTCGTAGTAGCCAGTTGCAATGCATTGGATAGGAATAAAAATGATGTCACAGCATTTCCACGGAGTGAAGATGATGAGTACGGTGAAGCGTCCATTAGTCCGTCCGTGCTTCCGTGCGTCCGTTCGTCCGTACGCTCGTGCGTTCGTCCGTCTGTCCGCCCGTTTCGCCCAGCTCGTCATTATTCACCTCGTGGATGTGCTGTGATTTTTCTCTAGACAGACCGTGATAGCTCGAAGTTTTCCGATAGTATAGGCACTCTGTACTCTAAATCGTCGAATATTTGTTCTAAGCACGTCCCACTGAAGTCGTTTTGTTACTCGGTGCGGGTGTAGTCGGTGAACTACTGACACGATAGTGTAATAACCTTACTGTTTCAATTGTAACAGTTCAGGTTTTGAAACACTCTTTGGGTACCTGCTACAAGCACCCTTGCAGGGTACCCACTACTCATTAATCGTCATACTTTTTATGCAGTAAGAAGCCATTAGGTCCTTGGTGTTTTAGTTGCAAAGCAGCTCTTTCACTAGCGTGTGTAACGCTGTCCGTCCGTGCGTCCGTATGAACGTGCTCCGCTCTCCGCAGGTGTTGGGGCGGTGCCAAGTTAGTCACGTCGCAGCTGCGCGCTGACGTCACTCATACCTCGTCTGTCGCACGCTAGCCGCAGCTGCTGACTCGTCCGTTCGCCCGCAACACCTGCCGCTACCGCCGCTCGCGAAACTTCCGCAGCTAGCCGCAGAACCCACGTTAGCGCCATTCAACCCGCGACGCCACCCGGGCTCAACGCTGTCATTTCGCATCCCATCAGAGTACCCTTTGAGAAGGTTGTGTGAATTTCATTTTGGTTTTTTTATTTCGCGCGATAGTTGTTACGGACACCGGCGGTGGCGGCGGACAACTACGGTGCACGGGACTTTTGCGTTTCCATAACAGCCTTTTCTGAAAAAATGAGCATGCAGCCGATTCACGAAGTGAATTCTGATCATAGAGCGACGCTGTTTGGACGATTACGAAATGCTCATGAAGTACTTATTCAAGGATTACCACAGTGCCAGTGGGCCGCTGGGGCGTGTGTCAGCGGGCGCCGGTCGTGCCTTTGCGTCGTACAAGCGAAGCGCTCGCGCTTTGCTTGCTAGCGTTGCTGTGCCCAGCCTGTCCAATTCATCATACAAAATGGTGGTGGTGGTGAAAACGTATTTATTTATTTATTTATTTACATAAAATTTTCTGTGGAGAAGCTCCGAGTAGTCGGAGATGCTTGGCTTGCGTTGGGGGAGGCCCTTAGTCCAGGGCTCCGCTTGCAGCAGCCGCTCTGCGGGCCCGGTGGATCAGACTCAACTGATCTTCCAGGTTCTCACTGGCTAGCAGCTCCTCCCATTGCTCCGCTGTTGGATTTTGTACTGGCTGTAAGGCTGTAATGGCTTGACACTCCCACGTGACGTGGTACAGAGTGGCTTTAGCTGAACACCATGGGCAGAGAGGAGAGTATGCCGAGGGGTGCATTTTGCTCAGGATGTGCAAATTTGGAAACGTGCCGGTTTGAATTCGCCTCCAGCTGACATATTCCTCTTTATTTAGTGCTCGGTGCTCATACAGAGAGGGAGACGCGCACATCTACTACTTTAAAACTTTATTATAGGGCCGAAGCTCCTTAAGCCGTGGGTCGTGCGTCCGCGATGTATGTAGTAGTGGTAGTAGTAGTAGTAGTAGTAGTAGTAGTAGTAGTAGTAGTAGTAGTAGTAGTAGTAGTAGTAGTGCGTCGTAGTAGCACGTAGCCACCTCCACAGCCGGATTAGAAGAGCGGCGCGCGCGCACTCACTTGAATTGAGGAGGTAACCAGCGCACGTTAATCATAAACAAAAAAAGAGACTTGTTTCTGATAAAATGACATACAGAGACGAGTATCGGTGACTTAAATCTCCAATAAAATTTGCCTTGAATTTGATGCTTGCTGAAAAAAAAACTTGTAACAAAAGGACGCACTTTGAGCACAATGTCGGACCAGAAAAGGTTGCATGTTATACTCGCTGGGCGTAACCTCCTTGGTTTTAGCAAGGTTTTGCATTTGGTTAGGGATGGCATTATGCTGTCCCATAGTAGAATACCTAATACTCTCAATCGTCTAACATTTTTCTAAAGAGAGGTTTAGCGAAGGGTGGCTGCAGTGCCATGAACTAGACACGAAGCGCAGGCCGTAAGGTAGTGTACGCGTCCGGCTGAGCCACCTCTCCTTTAATCCTTGGAATCTTCGCTGGATGGCGGTACTTCTATATGACGAATATATTGTTGTTTATGCCTGGATAGAAAACGAAGATGGGTGAACGTGCTGGCCGCAAACACGTTGGGGCTTTTATTGGCCGGGAATGCGACAGTCCGTCGAGGTGTATGTGGCCAGCTGCACGCAGTGTCAACGCCACAGACGCCCATATACTGTTCCGGCTGGTCTTCTAGCCTTTGCCACCTCCAAGCACACCTTTCCAACAAGTGGGCGTTGATCTCGTAGGCCCCTTTCCAAAGCCGGCTAAGGGCAATCGCTGGATGATTGTATGCGTCCAGTGCCTTACGCGCTAGTGCGAAAAGGCGGCCATACCAACCGCAACTGCCATTGGCGCGCCTGTGTTCCTGCTGCAGCACGTTATGCTCGGACATGGCCCGTCTCACGTGATCATCGGTCATCGTGGACGACAGTCCACTGCAGATATAGTAAAATAGCTGCTTCAATTGAGTGAATACCGCCTTCGTCACTCGTTGCCATACCATCCTTAAACAAATGGGTTCATGGAGCGCACCAACCGAGCAATTGTAAACATGCTCTCTATGTATGTGGCATCCGATCACGAGAACTGGGATGACGTGCTACCATGTATAACGTATACGCGTTCAACACCGCTAAGCACGAGGCAACAGGCTATAGCCCCTTCTTCTTGATGTACGCACGACCGCCACGGCACACATTCGACACAGTTTTGCCATTATCCGCGCTCTAGAACCTCTCAGTCGCCGAAATACTCTGCCTTGCAGAAGAGGCGCGCCGTATTGCTCGTCTACGCCAATGGCATCACTGGACAAATCGAAGGCACGCTACCACGTCTGCCACCGGCCTGTAACTTACCATCCAGGCGATTTAGCGTGGCCCTGGACTCCGGTACGAAGACGCGCGTTATGCCAAAAGTTCTTGGCCACATATGACGGACCGTTTGTTGTCCTCAACAAAATCATGGAAGCCACGTACACTATAGCTCGCCTCACGAGAAATGGTAGAAGAGCCGCTAAAACCCAAGCAGTCCACGTCGCTCGACTGAAGTTGTACACACCGAGGTGAATCGATTACCTCGCCCGGCGGGCTTCGTATGTGAGGGGAGGAATGTTGCGCATGCCTGGGAAGAAAACGAAGATGGGTGAACGGGCTGGCCGCCCCAAACTGGAGCAAGAAGGAAGACGACGACGCTGTGATCATCAACCTGTTGGCTGCTCTGGCGCTTCTTTTCGCGACCAAATAAACAGCCCCTTCAGCTGTGTACGTCCTGGTTCGCTTTGTGCGTTACAATATGATGAAAATATGCGAGATGGTGGTATACTTGGAGTGTTCGCTACATGGACGGACGGATGGACAGACGCGCGAACAGGGAGTGTTCACTACACGGACGGGTGGATGAACAGACGCTCGGACAGCCGGACGGATAGGGAGACAGATGCATGAACGGACTGATGGACAGATGCATGAATGGACCTACATGTGGACGGACGGATGCATGGACGGATGAATAGACGAACAGACGAACGCCGGGACGGACGCATGGACGTGAGGACGAACTGACTCACAGACGGACCGACGGACGGACGCAAATATGGACAGACGCACGGACGGACGGATGGTCGCACAGACGAACGCGCGGATGGACGGAAGCGAGAACGAACGGACGGATGGTAGCGCGGACGGACTGACGGGTGCTTCTCCCCACTCATCATCATGCACTCCGTGGGTATGCTGTGATTTTTTTTATCCTGTACATGACGCAAACACCTCAGCCTGGCTATTTTCATAACGGAACAGGGAGGTCGAGCCTCCTGGCCCTGTCGTGGGCGTACTGGACAGCCAGGATTTGATTGCCGTAAGTTGGTGATCTAATGAGCGTTTCGTAGCATCCACCCAAAATACTGGGTTCCAGTGAACCGCAGTCCCAGAGATTGTGGCCAAATGTTCATGCATTTTTGTTGCTTTCTATTCTGACTGACCCCGTCTCAATGGGCACAGGCGTTCGCCGAACACACTTTGGAATTTATTGACGGACAGACGGACGGATGCATGGAAAGATGAATGAACGCACGCACGGACTTTATAACGTATTGCGGTATGAACACTCTATGTAAGTCATATCGTGAGAGCCTTTAAAGAGGCCATAATGCAAGCCTAACGGGCGAAACTCCTTAACATCTTAGTATATTTTAAGCGCCTGCATCTGCGATGAGCTCTATCGACGGCATGTAAGAATGGTTTCTGTAGACATTGGCTTATTGTCAAGCTGCACTTTGATCTTAGCCAAAAGGTTGAGAAGCGATATTCCGGAAAGTTTTGCAGAATGGGCTGTAGCGTCTCCTCGCGACGAGTTTAACCGTGAGGCAACGTGAACAGTTATCATTGTCCAGAAAACATACCGTCTATCCCCTCAGAGTCCACAATCAAGGACTTTCCATTTATCCATCTTAATTGAAACCCCTGTTTCATCTCGCAGGTACAACGCGAGCTTCCACCTGGTCTACCCTCTCAAGAGCCCCGGCGCCCACCAACCGCTGGATGGCGCCGGTTCCAACCTGTTGCCCGATGACAACAGTATCGGCGGTGGTGGCGCAAACTCTGTCGACGCGCCGTCATCCAGTTCCTCCACCTCGCCTCTCGGCGGGGCAGCCATGTCGTGCGACTCCGTGGCCGCCAGGCTTCAGCGCTCGGTGCCCGGACCGGAGAACTACGACCTGGGCGTGTCGTACCCGGTGAACCTCCTGCGCAACGTGGCCCGCCGCAACGCGCTCACCGAGTTCGTCATCGTGCTCGACGTCGACCTCCTGCCCAACGACGGCCTGCACGGGCAGTTCGTGGCGTTCGCCCGCGAGAACCGGCTGTTCGTCGACTCGCACCGCGACGACAAGACCGTCTACGTGGCGCCCGCGTTCGAGGTGAGTCGAGTCGTCGAAAGCACGCTTGGACGCAGCTCGAACGCTTGGACGCAGCCTGGTTGACACTTGCATGTCTCATCGAACGCGTTAACACGAATTGATTTAAAGAAAGTGTGATGACGTAATAATGCCGTAATAATAGTTATGGGGGGTTTTACGTCCCAAAACTACGATATGGTTACAAGGGACGCCGTACTGGCGGGCTCCGAAATTTCGAGCATCGTGTCCTTTAACGTGCGCTGACTTCGCACAGGGCACCGGCCCTTTCACTTTGCCGCCTCCGAAGTTCTACCGTCGCATCCGGAATAGAACATTCGATTTCTTCTTTATGAAAGTTAATCCATGGTTGACTCAAGCTGTATGATAAATAAAGTAGAACACGTAGTTTAACATAAGCATGTGCGCATCCGTTAGAAAATCAAGTATATTACTTAACAGTTCCTCTGAACCATGCATCAGCGTTTACACGGAGAATGTAAGTCGAGTTACACGTCTCGGTTTACCATCTCGCATTTTACCAGCACCGTTGGCTAATGTAGGTTAGTTGACTTTCCGTAGTTGATATATGGGGTTTAACGTCTTAAAACCACCATATGATTATGAGAGACGCCGTAGTGGGGGGCTCCGGAAATTTCGACCACCTAAGGTTCTTTAACGTGCACCCAAATCTGAGCACACGGGCCTACAACATTTCCGCCTCCATCGGAAATGCAGCCGCCGCAGCCGGGATTTCAACCCGTGACCTGCGGGTCAGCAGCCGAGCACCTGAGCCACTAGACCACCGCGGCGGGGCGACTTTCCGTAGTGTCATAGGGAGCATATGCAGTAACTCTAACCTGTTGCGTACGCGGGCGCCTGCTGATACCCTGGCGGACGCAATCGCAGGTTCGCGAGGGTGTCCCCTCTCCTCGGGACAAGGCATCCCTCCTGCAGCGCGTTGAGGCGATGGACGCCCGCCCCTTCTACCTGGAACTGTGCTGGAAGTGCCAGAAGCACACCGACTACGAGGCCTGGCAGCGAGAGCCTCCCGGCGACAAGCTGGCGGTGCTCTTCGAGGTCCTCTGGCGGGACCCCTGGGAACCGTTCTATTTCGGACGCAACTCGGCGCCCTTCTACGACGAGCGGTTCCGACAGTACGGCTTCAACCGCATCAGCCAGGTCTGTGTTGCCTATGCACTTGTTCGCATACCGTAAATGACGTGTGGACTGCCGTTGTGGCCATCTTGCGGCTCCCGTGAAGCGAAATTCGTGAGTGAGGCGAGTTGATTGACGCTCACTGTAAAGTCACTAAGAGCAGCGCAACAGGACTACAACAGGTACACAAATGAGAAAGCAATGTAGAGCTGAACTCACGACTAAACTTAATAATAAAGGGGCCCTGCAACACTTCTTGAGAATGGTCAGAAAACGCTGCTGATCGGTAGTAGAAGCTCCCGACAGCACGCGAGCCAAACATTATAGCACAGCACGTGGCCTGGAATTCACAATAAATTATCAGTCAGCTGTAAATTGCTTTCTCTTCTCTCGACAAATCATGGAATAAGCCCGAAAATCACTCGTAATAAGTCCATCTATCAGCCATTGGCTGATTTGAAGGTGGCGCGCTCGGTCGTTACAGAGATTATCGCGGGAGGGTCGCGACTTGTCCGCGCGGGCGCGCGCGATCACACTGACAAAGCCGCGCATTCGAAAAAAAAAGAAAAAAAAGGCTAAAGGAGACGAGGCGTGCGTGACGTTTTGTTTGCCCTCCCCTCCCATCCCGCCCTGCTTAGCTTCCAGCGCTTTAGTCGGGACGAGAGAAGAAAGAATTCGATTGCAGCGTGTGACAAATCTTTGTAACTCCGCTCCTACTGGACGGATTTCTAAATTTTTTGCGTCAATGAATTTGTGAGGCAAGATCCTTCTCTAGTGAATTAATTCTATTGTTACTCAAAGTGTTTCAGGGCCTCTTTAAAGTAGAGTGGACATATATAGGTAATAAGGAGCTTTCAAAACTCTGTACTGTTGGCAAACAACATATATCATGTCTTATCTAGCAGATAATTGTATTCTTTTTGTTTGCGAAAGTCTGCCCTTGGCCATAATAACTTTTCTTTCAAAGATACTCATGCAAATTTGCTTATTGTATAAAGTCCAGTAATGAGCGGTGGTGAGGTCCATGAATCCAGCGATGCAATTTGGGTGGTCGGCCAGGTCTGAGGCCTGCTGCTCGGAGGGGGCGATGACGGCCTGATTGTGGACCCGTAAAAGTCCGTAATAAGTGGCAGCTACATCGTGCAGATGATTGTATACGCATCTAGAAGGGTGATTAACGATTGACCAATACAACTTTCGCAGAATATTATAAAAAAATGGTTTCAGATGTTTCAAGCATGCGCCGATAAGAGCGTGTGTATTTTATAATGTTTCTCTTAAAGTATGGCGCACGGCCACGCGATCTGGAATGGGATGCCAAATAAGACGTGGTAGTAGCACCCGGCAGTAGCACTCACGCACTGCGCAAGTAACGTTCCGGCTGGCCTATGTATTCGCTGACCCGTGACAGTGAAAAATTTGAGCATCTTACACTACGCTGTTTCCCATCGTGCAGCGGGCTTTGATTGTTAAGGAATATAAATTCTGTGGACGTGAGTGCACCGACATTGACGATTACGTCTCGCCGAGAGATTGGGACAGTTGTGGACCAAACGTACTTGGCCCTCGTTTGAGGATGGTCTGCTTCTCGCGTTTTTACTTATCTTCTGTCCGCCTCTT
The DNA here is from genome assembly GCA_013436015.1 of Rhipicephalus annulatus. Lineage (NCBI taxonomy): Eukaryota > Metazoa > Arthropoda > Arachnida > Ixodida > Ixodidae > Rhipicephalus > Rhipicephalus annulatus. The sequence goes on from WOVY01002375.1 coordinate 32,964, forward strand.
CCTCATTCACCTTCTTTCCTCTTTCTCCCCCCTCCTCGCGAAAGAGTGGGCTGGCGGTGTGCCCTTTCAGGTGGCAGTCGTCACCCTACTCTCTCCCTTCATCTTCCGCGTCTCTCTGTATTTTGTGTATGGGAATGAAACAATAACAATTTACACTGGTTGCCCAACTGTCGGAGCGACGGAGGAGAAGGCGCTAACAGCACTTCTTCGTGTGGGCCCCTGTGTTTGTCTATTCCTGTGCGAAAGACAATAGGCATAAAAATCGCTGTAACCACTTTTTTTTGCAACTTTGCGCGTATTCGACCGTATAGCCAAATGTTTTCGGGCGCTACAGTGAGTAAACTACTCGTAGCGCGCCTCTTTCTGGCTGTCCGGTTATAAGCTCGCCCGAGACGCCAGGAACAGACGCCGGACGATGCGGTGATAAACTGCCTGCTGACCGGGTGCAGTTGCGTGGTGCGCGCCCTCTCGCGGACTACGGGAGAGATTAATGGGTCGGACACCTTGCGTTGTCGGGTTTCCCTCTGTGCGCATGTCGGCGGCTCTCTGCTGGTCTCCGAACCGAGCGACTATTCCTTATCTGGCTTCGTAACTAGAAGCTGTGGTCGACGTTGATAAACAAAAGCAAAACGGAAAGTTTTCGTCGGAAGAGTTGTCCGTGCGTGGGCTAGGCCTTCTATAGCTAATTGCTCGCTGCTGCAGCGGATTACTTGAGTACCGCGCTGCGCGAATCTGTGGAGCTAATTGGTTCCCGAACTCTTCCGAGTCGTGGAGAAACATTACGGTCTAGTTTTCGCCGTAAACGAGGCGGGTGCGAAATTCGAGTCCTGTTCTGGACATCGATGACCCTGTATAGTGTGGCCCTCTAGTGCAAATGGTCTGAACTATTCCTGATCAGACGTATGGTGCAGAAACTTGGAGGCTTTCGAGGAGGCATTAACTAAAACTAAGGATGACACAGCCGGCAACGGAAAGGAAGGTGATAGGTGTACAAGAAGAGAGCTTAGTGGGTACGTCACGGAGCAAACGGACGTTAAGGGTTATCGTATTTGAACATGGGCCGGGCACGTAGCGCTTAGGCGAGCTAACCGCTGGTCAAAAGAGTAAAGAGAAGGCAAGCGCGTGAGGGCGAGAAAGGGGGTTAAGTGAGCAGATGTGATTAAGTGTGCGGGTATGACGTGGTAGCAGCAAGCAGTGGACCGCGTTGATTGGCACAACGTGGGAGGAGCCTTTGCCCTGCGGTGGGCGTAGACAGGCTGATGGTGATGATTTTCGGAAAAATGTGTCTCGGAACCTTCCCCGTGCTTACGTCTATGTCCATTGTGGATGTTTGTGTTTGTTCGTTTAGTCGGCGGAAAACGCTTATGTTGCCACTTACAACGGTGCGTATGTTAGCCAGGCAACGTTAACGGTTAAGGCGCGTTGGTGGGTAACTAACATACTTAAGGTCCGTATGCAAAAACAAACCTTATCCTATTTCGCTATTGCGGTTTCGGTTATCTTAATGTCCTACACGAAGAAATACGAAAGCATCATTCACGAAACATCAGTTACCTTTTTGGCATGCTTACTATCTTTAGGCACCTAACGTGCATTAAGGGCACCAGAAGGATGAGAAGTGTCCCCGCCGCTGTGGTCCAGTGGCTGAAGTACTCGGCGATGTTACATGGAAGGCAAATATATACAGGATGCGCCTGTTTTGGGTTAACAATGCTAGGTACTTTCACTTCATTTGCAATTAGAGGAAGTTAAAATTTCACTGTACTTCCAAGGAAAAAAAAAAAACGCACGGCTCTGCTATAGAACACTTGCTTGCCACCCAAACGACCCGGGTTCGAACCTCACTCGGAGCCAAAATTTTTTGTTCTTTATTATATTTGAACCTTTATCGATTTTTCGGCTGCTTCGCCGTGGTGGTCTAGTGGCTATCGTACTCGGCTGCTGACCCGCAGGTCGCGGGATCAAATCCCGGCTGCGGCGGCTGCATTTGCGATGGAGGTGAAAATGATGTAGGCCCTTGTGCTCAGATTTTGGTACACGTTAGAGAAACCAGGTGGTCAAAATTTTCAGAGCCCTCCACTATGGCGTCTCTTATAATCATATGGTGGTTTAGGGAGCTTAGACCCCACATATTTTAGGGACCTTAGACCTTACATATCAATCAATCAGGATAAGAAGTGTGAAGGATAAGGTATGGTTTGTGAATGTTCGCGTACAACTGTGCCTGCAAGTGTGCTTTGGCCTTGCGCTACGGTTATGGTGTGAGCGCGTTATATATGTATACAGTGTGAGCGACGGCATTTACTGCGCATGCTGCCGTTTTTGTTTTCCCTGTCACTGTGTTGACAGAGAACCTCTGGACCCCTCCGGAGGCTCGCTGGCTGTGGTGCACGTGCACCGTACACGTCTCGCACGGACGCGGCAGGTGATGGACGATGTTTGAGCGGTGAAGAAAAGGAAGAAAAAAGCAGAAACAGCTGCGTTCGCCCTGTCTTTCGTGACAGGAACTGGCATGATCCCGAAGCAAAATAAGAATAATTTCGCCTCTTCTCCATGGTTTTTGCATAGTTTTTTTTCTTTAGATTTCTCGTGTGTTCCCTCTCATGTTTGCACAATCAATCGCAAGCTTGTTCATATCCGAATACGCAGTGCTTGCATGACTAATGATAATTACACAGACACATATGGACAGTTTGTATAAATGTACTCTATGTGCTTCTGGAAACTTCCAGTTTGTCGATATTTTACCCGCCACGGTAGTTGGAGCGGTTGAGGTGCTGACCTGCTGTACCGCAGGTCGCGAGATCGAATCCCAACCGCGGCGACCCCGTTTTAGCAGGAGGCGTAAATGCTTCGAGCCCGCGTGTTTAGATTTAGGGTATACGTTACAAACCCTATGTGATCGAAATTTCTGAAGCCCCCTCCACTACGACGTTTCATAATCATATCGTGGTTTTGGCACGTCAGCAACCCAAAACCCCATCACTTATTATTTGTCGGGCACATGCCCGTATCGAAACTTCGACATATGGAAAGCACCGTAGAAGCACACAACACTTTATTTTCTTACGGTAACTATAGAGAGGCCTTCTCATATATATATATATATATATATATATATATATATATATATATATATATATATATAATATAATATAAGGGGGGGGGTTATTGAATAAAATCAACTGCCTGGTTCAAGAGGCGTCAGTCATTGTCACGAGCTCTGCTCTTCGTCGTAGTCGTCTTTCAGGTGCTCCAACTAGATACTGTCTCTCTCCCTCTTCCCCACTACAATATGTATATGTGCAAAGACAAACAAGCGCGATACGTTGGAAATATAAGTCCACTCGCGAGCATAGACAGATAGATAAATGGATAGATAGATAGAGATAAGGACAGACAGATAGATAGATAGATACATAGATAAGGACAGACAGACAGACAGACAGACAGACAGACAGACAGGACAGATATATAGATAGATAGATAGATAGATAGATAGATAACTAAATGCATATAAGGTTGAACATTGTGAGATTGATAGTTGGTTTTAACCTTACTATCTTCGGCGAATGTTTGTGGTTCATGCATTCTTGGGGCACCTGGTAACTGTTTGTTGTTTCCCGCCCTCGCCTGATGGATGAGGGTACTGGCGTGCTTGTCGATGCTGTCCAGGACACCTGTCGTCGAGCCACGGCGGAGGAATTTTCGGTAAAGGAGAGGGGGGAAAGGGGCTGGAAAAGTCCGCTGTTCTGTTTTTCTTTTATTGCTTCGCAGGGTTGGTGTGATAAGGACAAGCGCTTTGCGTTTGGTGTTTGCGCAGCGCCCGTCGTTCAGGCTGGGCCTTCGCAGACCTATCGTGGCTTCGCGGTTGACCTAGGTTTGGCAGAGAACTGGGGGAGGGGGGGGGTGACAGAAGACGAGTAAGTGTTTGAGCGCAGCGACTGTAGCAGCAGTAGCAGCGGGTTAACGGGAGGTAAGGGGACCATAGTGAAAAAAAAAAGAGGATTGTGCGGAGAAACAGCAGCGACTTTGTTATCGTTGTATCTGAAAATGATGTACACCTTGATGATGCTACACTCGAACAACAACAACAACAACAAAAAAGAGCATATGGGACTCATTTCGGATACTCCTGACCCGTGTATACATAGTATACAACTCTCTTTAATAGAGTCACGTTATAACTCTTTTGTGGATAACACTTCTCTCAAAAAAGAGCATGTAAAACCCCTAAATGGAGTTGGGGGCCTGTTTAAAGATAGTCGTATACGTGGCAAAACAGAACCCTCGGAAGAGGACCAAGTGACTCTAGTTTTTTCTTAAATAATTGTTGGGTCTTAGCGTCCCAAAACAACCATATGAGACTCCCTTGTTTTTCTTAGAGTGTAGGTGGTCCAGCGAAACAACGATGGAGAGAGGGAGTGATCACGAGATGTGGAAGAGGTTGAGCGAGAGAAAAGAGAGTTTGATCAAGATGTGAGCTACACCGTTGCCACTTCGCGAACTACGTCGATATTGGTGTCCAGGACGACTGAAATGTGGAAGCCCATTTCGAAATAAAGCTTTTGTCCTGCGGCTATGTTTGGCAGGTTGTGGCCAATATGAGATGCCTAAGAGAAAGAGTGCCGCCCGTATTCGTGTACGGATAATAATTAAACCGCAGACAAAGAAAGGCACAGAGGACATTAGTTGTCCTTTCTTAATTGTGTTGTATGATGATCCTCACTTGAATTTAATGGAGTTAAAGTGGACAACGATCGCCATCTGCGTCGGTTGGATTCGAATCCGCAATCTTCGAATTCTATACTTGTGGGTGTGTATCCAACCGGTAGAAAAGGTGATTTTTCGTCCACTTCAATTTCTTTTAACTGGAGTAAGAATCACTAGAATAACAGTTAAGAAACCACAAACAATATACTCTATGGTTTCCTTGGTTTCTCGGTTTCGTAAGTTATATGTAATGGAGAAAACGTGCACCTCTGACCATTCCTTTCGATCTAACTGTCGCGCCTGTGTCGCCCGTGATCGTAATGAGGAAAGTAAATTAGATGTAGCGGAAAGAGTCTTGTGCAGGCTGCTAGCGAAAGGTACGTGGGCCACGGATTTGAGACTCCTGATAAATTGATAAATTGTACTCTGAGACCTCTAAAGTCGTCACTTCTAAAATAACACGTTCACTATTAGAGAAAAAAAATCAGTTTAATTTTTAAATTTCGCGCAGGAATAGCAGCGCGTGACGTCGCAAATTCCAAAGTGTATTTTTCGTATTCTAGCGACATTTGCTCTACGAAATTGGCCGAAACTCGGCATTTGACGGCTACGACCCCCTCAGAGCACATTGTATTTGATTAATTAGACAGTGCTAGTATTATAAAGTACGTAGGTTGTTCTAGTAGACCGTAAAAACCCGTGACGTAACGTTTGTTGCGGAAATTTCGAGCTGGCGTCGCCACCCGCGTTTTCCTTTAGCGCGTTGTCTCGCTTACCAAGGCCCCTTCTCGTTTGAAAATGGGATTTCGGAATTGCGAATAAGAAATTTACTAATACGTCACAAAAAAAAAAAATAAGAAAGGCGATACTTACTCTAAGCCGCGCTAAGGCTTGAAACAGCACTGATTCTGAACACAAATCTGGCTGCTTCACGAGTGCATGTAGGCCTTTGCTAGGCGGAGCTGGTTGTTTCAATACCCTTCTTCTGTGTGTTTGCCGCGCCTTGTCTGGCGAATGCTAAATTGTTTATACGTCGATTCTAAACGCCGAAAGCTTCAAGTAAGTCTACAGAAAACCAAAGACGACATGGATGTCTAAACTCCAGAGAGAGAGAGAGAGAGAGAGAGAGAGAGATAGAGAGAGAGATAGAGATAGAGATACTAGCGCTGAAAACAAGCGTTCGCACCTCTCATACAGCTACAAGCACGTCGTCGTTTTTGGCGTATAGGCCTTATATCGCTTCGTAGCCTTCTCGCAGCCGCTGTTGCCTTTGCCGTTTTTCATATAGTCTCTCTTAGCTCGTACTAAAGGCCTTCGGCCAATCGCCGTCCTTTCGCAGCCATTTGTGCAATTGGACTAGCTTTTGTCTTATTAATTTGTAGTGGACCATTATTGAGCGGTGGGACCTGCACAATTTCTGAGGCACATACCGTTTATGACTGTAGTAGAGAGAGAGAACTGTTCATTAAAAAGCAGAGAATTTAGCCTACGTGTATAAATCGCTGACTCGCCACTCGGCGTGGGGAAGGGGATTAGAGATCAAAAGTACAAATAGGGAGAGAAATAACAAAAAGAGACAACATGTAAAGATAGAAGATAGAAGAGGTGGCCTTTATATTTCTATATGACTGTGGTAGTTTTCTAAAGGCTGTATAAACTATGGCCATATTAAATAACATCGCTGTTGAAATCGGTTTTCTCTCTGGTGTTCCTTTAATACCATCTTAAAATCGCGGAACGAAACAGTACAGCAGAGGGGAAGGCGACCCGGCAGCAACAAATCCGTTGTGCCGTTTCTTTGCGTTATTTACAATGATGTTGATGTGAAAGCACCAACTGGACCAACATTCAACTATGTTCAAGATGCACAGCGTTACCGTCATGGTGAAGTGCGGTCCCTTAAATATTAAGGAGAGTGCAGTATACACTGCAGAGCTGACCGTCATGATGAAGAGCGGTCCCTCAAATATTAGGGAAAGTGCAGTATAGACCAGAGCTGACCGTTATGATAAAGTGCGGTCCTTTAAATATTAAGAGAGAGAGAGAGAGAGAGAGAGAGAGAGATAAAGATGCAAGGAAAGGCAGGGAGGTTAACCAGACGCACATCCGGTTTGCTACCCTGCACTGGGGAAGGGATAAAGGGGAGAAAAGAGGTTGCAGAAAGATGAGAAGGTACACACAATCACGAACACACTCGGGGAGCACACACAGTCTACAGGCGGTCGCTCAGGTTTGTTGACTCTAGGTAAAGTAGCAGTGCTTTAGTTGCTTTCTGCACAACTGAGGCAGATGCCCAAGGTCCTAGTATCTTCTGCACACAAAATGGTCCGGGGTCAAGTCGATTCAAAACCATCCGTAGCTGGCATCGCTGTGTGTCGTAGCCAGCGCAGCTGCACAGGAGTGTGCAGTATACACCAGAGCTGACCGTCATGGTGAAGTGCGGTTCCCTAAATATTAAGGAGAGTGCAGTATAGGCTGCAGAGCTGGGTGTTACAGTTTCTTGTTTTTTTCTCGTTCACTACGTTGCTGCTCATGTCGTGTCCGGTGTCTGCGTTCACGACAGGGCCCGCGTGTATACGGAGAATCGCCTGCTTGGTTCGCGTTTCGCAGGAAACGGCCGAGACCATATCGCTGGATCGAATGCTCCATAGAAACCGTACACGTAGTAGCATTCCTATACGCCATGCGGCCGCTGGAAACTGCCGTTCGCTATTGTCGCGTAAAATATATGATTAATAAAAAAATACAGAAAAAAAAACACGAACGTAAAAAGCAAACCAATGTCGGAAAGAACGTCCGTTCGTCCTCGGGGGCTTGCCGCGCCGCTTGTTCTCGGAACGAACGACGATTTCCGTGAAAAAGGGCGCGAGGCTCGTTTTAGGGAATGAGAAGGGAAAAAAAGGTGGGCGGGCGTTTTTTTGTAGGTTTGTTTTGTGTTAATGCGTCTCTCTATCTTGTTTTTTTCTCTCTCTCTATATATCTTGTTTTTTGTCTTTAGTCGTTCGTACCGAAATCGAGTGATGGTCGATTGCGGTTGGAGAGCGCGTACGTGCGACCATTGTTTCCGGAAGTTGTTTTTAGTGTCGCGAGCAACACGTGACGAACTTGGTTTCTTTTTCGAGCACTTCCGGTTGATCACTTCCTCCTTTCCGGAGGCTCATAAAAATGCGTTTAAAAATGCTGAAGCTTGACTAAGCCGCTCAAGCCTTGAAAAATTGAAAGCGGGCAATTCTGAAGACAGATCTTGTTGCATCCATGTTGCTTCCAGGCTTTAGCTAAATGATGTTAGTTGTTTCTGCATTGCTTCTAGGTCGTTGCTAGGCTACTGGCCAAAAGGAGGAAGGCGAGAGAGAGAGAAGACAGGGTCGCTAACCTGAAAAACGTCATGGTTGACGTTCCTGTGCTGGGGAAAGGGGTTCATAAGAAAGAGAACAGAAACGGGCGTCTATGGTGCGTTTCATGCTTGCGCACCGATGGAACCACAACATTCTAAAGCGCTCACGCAAACCAGTAGTAGATAGCGAAGCGGGAAAGACGTGATGGCCATTGCCGAAACGGTCCGCAACATACAGTCGCAGTTGTACGCGAATAGAAGACGTTACAGTAGCTTCGCGAAACAATTTCAGCCATCTCTCGCTCTCTGCAACGGCGGCACTCTCGTTCCTTGGAATGTGGCCCTCCGTGCTTTCGCGTCGAGCTTGTAGGGAAGCGTTGGGAAGAATCAAAGGAAGCAAGGGAACACGGGGAGTCACTGTAGGCGGAAAGGGGAGAGGAATGACGTTCCGGGAACGAACTACGCCGTTGTTGGGGAAGGTACGATTGCTTGCTTGCATGGCTCGTACGAGAAGTGGTGATAGCGTCGGCTCCACGCTCGTAGGGTATAGACAATACGTGCTCCTTTTCCCCTTTTTCTTTTCGCTCCTTTTGCAGGGGTGTTCTTTCGGTTATATGGGAAAAGAAATTCGAGAATCGAATAAGTAAAACGGGTGTAAAGAGAATGTGCGGATTTTATTAGGGAAAGCGGGGGAAATGGGAATGCCGAGGAGCTGTTAAGGAATGTAATCTCGGTGTCCCGAAGACACACGACAATTGCTCTCCTGCTACTGTTATCTCGTGGCGCAAATGTGGGGAATCAAGAGGGCGCGGGTAGAAAGTAGAGTCGGTGGAATTTAGGGAAGAAGAAAACGGTTTGCACCGGTCCGCCGTGCTCAGGAAAAAAAGGAGGGGGTGGTGGTATACGGAGGAAACAACTTGAAACGGATTGAAATGTGGTATGCATGGACACGTTGTAGCTAAAGCCACTTAAACACCTAGCACTTGCTAGTTTTTTTTTTTCATGGGAAGTTTGAAAAGATGAAAGAAAAAAACATCGATATAGGGAAAGAGTCGGCGAAGCTAGGGAAAATATGTAAGGCGACGACCGCGATGTTTGGCGCAAGGAGGTGACTGAGAAAAAAAATGGAAAGGAAGAGATATAGGGAAAATAGAGAACAGGCTCTGTAAGGACATAGACATAATAAAAAAGGAAAAAAAAAACGTCATGACGTTATTTTTGCTTTCCCGCACAGCTGACACCAGCTCGAGCGTTTGGTAACGCATCTCCACAGGCATACACGTATACTTTCGTTGACGCGTCTCCTTCGCCAGTTTCCGTTAATACACACTTTAGGGAGGAAGCGATTCCTAGACATGTCCTTGTATGTAGCGCAGCAACTCCGAATATGTATGCTCGTGTTTCTTTCTGTGTCTTTTTTTTCTGCCGTTGCCTAATTCTGCTTCCCGCTTCAGGGAGATACCGCTCCCGATTTCCCCTCTGTTTTCTCCCCTTATCTCTATAGTTGCCATATAACGCTCGCTTTCGCGTCCACGCCTTCTGACGAAATTGCGGAAGTTCTTTCATGGTCGCTCCTGCTTGCTGTTGCTATTGGTTTGTGGCGCCGAATTTTTTTACGTCGTTGTTTGTTGTTGCTGTTTGACGCCTGTACTGCTGTGCGCTCGCCGCCCCTCCCGTCTTTCCCGTCGTGCGTGTTCGTGTCGTTGCTCCCGAGAGTGGTAAAAGTGGCGGCGGTATACGGCAAGCACAGTCGCTCGATCCCGAATGGGAAAGCAGTGGGCGAAGCAGAAAAAAAAGAGGAAAGTAAAGTGAAACAAAAAAAATAAATGAAACGTCGAAAGTGGTGCATACGCTGCAGTGCTGCAAGCGTTGCTTTTCCTATGACATCACAAGGGGCACGCACATACGCTTCCCAATCGGAGAATGGGGATGCATGCAGTAGAGGGAAGCGAGGGTCTAGAAAAAAAAAAACAGGCCATCGCACTTCGCTGTAATGTTGCGGGATGTGGAAAGGGGAGTGTGACAGGGTGCGTGTGATTGCGTGGGAGGGGGGAAGGTTCTCGTTTGTGTTTCTTCGCGTTCTATTTTGGGCTGTTCTCGCCGGTGTTTTTGTTTTTCTACGTAAGCAGTCGAAGAAGGCGATGCGAAAGTGCTAAAGAGGCTGGCGACGAGATGGGGCCGCCTCCGTAATTCTTGGTCGGTTTGGGGAAACGGGGGAAAAGTGTTTTTTTTTATTGAAAGGGCGATGCTTTTGCATGTAAGTGTCGAGAGTAAAGTTGTGTTGCTTGTTTTGTGGGTACCAGGAAACGGTGCGCGAATGGCGGGGCCGTTTAGGGATGCTCATTGCGCGCGTGAAGGAAGAGAGAATGTGTTACGGTTAGGGCGAGGGCGAATACAGAAAGAAGTGGGTCAAGCGGGCCGGACTACAGTGGCGTCTGCCCGCGCGGATACGACAGGGATGTTTCGAGAATTCCAGACCTCCTTGACGACGTCGGGTTGCGCATCGCCGGGGAAGGCATTACCGTGCTGTCTCTCTTACTACACGCAAGTGTTACCTTAATCGAGAATCCGAATGTAACCGTCAACTTTGAAACGAGAATCTTGGGTGCCTCATCAAACGCGCACCGTAGAGTGATGCAAAATAACGTCATCATTGTGATGATGTCACGATGACGTCAAATAACGAGACGTCACGTGACGTTATCTTTCTTATGACGTCGTCACTTCCTTGAAAATGCGTCGATGACGGAGGCACTGCACAGCCGCGGGTTGCGCACACGGATTCCAATGTCTCTGATCCCGGAGGCTGCGTAAAAATGAAGTATTTCGTCTTTGAGTCGTCTTAGGTGAATGCATAACAATCCGTCTCAGGAAGTGAATGGAAGAAGCCCGTAGCTTCATTTCGCTCTCTTAATTCAGTTATTATATTGAGTTCAGGATCTTTTTACAGTGTGTGCGGTGGGTGGTCTGTCTCCAGAGTGGCAGCTAAACATCGGTGAGTCGGAGTTTCACTACGCATCGCGATCAGAGTTGCCCCTTAGCGGGCCCGTGCCTCATACCTGGCGAAGCCCGGGTATGGGTGACAACGAGGTGCCTCTAGCGCCAAGAGGAGCACCACTTATCCATCCCGCTCGACTTCAAGTTGCTGCAGGCTCAGCAATAATATTGACGTCCCATACAGAGAGCAGCGAGGCCTCGCAGTGCAAGAAGAGGCGTACAGAGGAGGAAGAGGTTGACAACGATGACGCTACATCGACGTACTCTCTCAATGACATGACACAGATGGATACAGAAGCACCCAAGGAAGACGAGGGAGCTTACACGGTGGTCACCCATCACAAGAACAGAGCTACGGGGATACCGGTGGTATTCAGACCAATCGCTGCCGAGGACTCTTTCTGGAAGGTGAATCCCAATCGCATAGCGTCTGAGATAATCTCTGCTATCAATGAGAAAGTGACATCATCAAGAATCAACAGAGACGGAAGTTTTTGTGTTGGAGTACGGTCGTTGTACTCGGCAAACAAGTTACTGCTGATCAAGAGTCTGGCTGGATTGCCTGTACAAGTGATGATACCTCAGTCTTACATGAAGACCCTAGCAAAGATAAGAGATGTTCCACTCGAATACAGTGATTATGACCTACTGGATTATCTTAAAGATGCTGGAGTAATCTCGGTCACACGACAAAAGAGATGGGTAAGAAATGAAGATGGAAGTGCCACAATGCAGCCCATACGTAATGTAATACTCCAGTTTAGACATGACAAGCCATTGCCAAAAAGAGTTGCTCTCGGCTTTACGGTCCACACTGTCGAGGAATACATTGAGCCGGCGGTAAGGTGTTACAACTGCCAGAGATATGGGCATAAGGCTAAGACTTGCAGGGGAACCAAGAGATGCAAGGTATGTGCGGGCGCACATGATTACAAAGAATGCACCTCGAAGCGTCAACCTAAGTGTGCAAACTGTGCTGGACCACATCCGGCGTCGTTCTCAGGCTGCTCTCGGAATCGTTTGGCATCAGCGGCACAAAGAGAGAGAATTGTAAAAGGGTACCATAAGATACAAAAAGGTCCAGCACCCAATGCGGATATAGTCGAAGATGTTCCTGCGGCACAAAGAAGTGCAAAACAGTGGCGCCACGACTCTTACTCGGAAGTATTGAAGCGCTCAGCACCAAAACATCGCGTTGGAAAAGAAGTCCGGGCCCAGGAACATGCTGAAGTGGAACTTTCTACCAGGCCAGACACAGCCAAGGAGCCACTGACTACCAAAGAGAAGGGTCACAGCAGCTTGCTGAGCAAAACTTCTTCGAGAAATGCGATCTCGGCGGAGACAGCCGGAAGCGAGCAAGTCATTTTGCCAATAATCTTTGCGGCTCTCAAAGCAATTCTACGATCCCTGCCACAAGCAGGTTCTTTACCAGAAGTGAAATTGCTGCTAGATGTTGAGCATCTTCTCTTGTCGTAATCATGGCTACCGGACTATCTAACTGGTACAAAAGAAGTGCAATACTCCAGTGGAACTGCAACGGTTTGCAGAATAAGAGTGGAGATTTTCGGAAATTCGTCGCTCAGCACAGGTTTCCGATTTTGTGTATTTCCGAAACAAGAGTATCCACTAACTTTCGCTTGTCCAATTATGTGGTGTACCAAGCAGACCGTCCTGCTGCAAAAAGCAGAGTGATGTTGTGTGTGAGACGCGATATTCCGTCGACACTTGTGGCTACTTCAAAAACAGATGCGCCGGAATTTGTTAGATGCAAAGTGAAGTTTGGTAACGTTACTGTAACTGTAGTTAGTGTTTACGTGCACCCTCAAGCAAACGTTTCATACGCAGAGTTGGCTGCAGTGTGTAGATCTGACCATGATCCCATAATTATATGTGGTGATTTTAACGCGCACCATGAATTGTGGGGTAGTGAGCGTTGTAGTGTAAGGGGATCTGCTATAGTAAAAATATGCGAAGATTATGGTTACACTATACTAAATGATGGTTCTCCAACGTTTCTACGGGGGCATAACTACTGCAGCGTACTAGACATTACTGTGTGCTCCTCTGAATTAGCGGCTGGAGCAGACTGGACTGCAGACGCTGACACAAGAGGAAGTGACCACTTGCCAGTATTCATATATCACCCAAAGTTGAAGAAAACAAGAAATAACCGCACAACAAGAATTACAAACTGGGCAATCTTTCGAGAACTACAGAGACAAAATCTTGAACCCTGTACTGACGCAGAAACGTATGCATCTAAGATAAAAAATTTTCTAACAAAAGCAACTCGTACAGTACCCATTCCAGATGGGTATTCGGGTGTTGACGCTGAGTATGAGAGGCTTCGGGCAATACGACGCCGATCTGAAAGAAGATATCGTAGGTCAGGTAATTTAGAAGATTTCAAGGTTGCACAGAAAGTACACACTACAATGCGTAACCAACTGCAGAAGCTTTCAACCAAAAGGTGGCAGGATTTATGTGCCTCACTTTCCCCATTTACCTCGGCGACTCAACTGTGGAACATGGTACGCACCCTCCGACAGCCAGTAGTCCACTCGAGACCACTACAGGCTCTAGCGCTGTCTCGAGGAGTTAGCGAACGGGTGATTGCCGAAGAATTTTGCGATCTTATACTGAGAAATGGAGAGACCGCCCAAACGAGCGAATATAAATCCTCAGCAGAATCAGCTTCGGCGGTTGTAACAAAGTCCTCTGCGATCAGTTCATCAGATCTGGATGACAGCTTCACACCAGAGGAGCTCCAATATGTGTTGTCTTCAGTAAAACGAACAAGTTCACCAGGAACAGATGGAGTTACATACGCTGCTCTTGCTAATTTGTGCAAAAAAGGAAAATCACACCTGTTGGACATCTATAATAAAATTTGGCAAGAAGAAAAAGTTCCGGAAAGTTGGAAGATATCAAAAGTAGTACCGTTGCTAAAGCCAGGGAAGAGCCCTATGCAGTTGGACTCGTTTAGGCCGGTTAGTTTGACGAGTTGTTTTTCAAAAGTGATGGAAAAAATGATCAATGAACGAATTTTATGGTGGCAAGACATGAAAAAACTACTACCAGAAAGCATAGCCGGCTTCAGAAGAGGTAGATGCACAATGGACTGCATTCTGGATTTGGTCACAGATGTGGAAAACCAACGAACGCAAGGAAACATCACTGTCGCTGTATTCCTTGATGTCCACCGAGCATACGACACAGTGAGTCACGTTCACGTTCTGGAAGGCCTGGCGTTACAGGGATTCAAGGGCAAGATACTGTGTTGGATCGCTGACTTCTTGAAGCACCGGAAAATTTTTGTAGTTACGCAGGAGGGCCCAACGTCAGAACATGTCGTCAACCAAGGAGTGCCACAGGGCAGCGTACTAAGCCCTACTCTCTTTAATGCAGTCATGGCGCAGCTCCCATATAATCTTCCACCCAACATCAGATGTTCAGTATATGCTGATGATATAAGTATATGGACGTCTGGTCCATCGTTTTTGGATATACAACAAACTCTACAAGAAGGATTGGATAATGTAGACCATTTTCTAAAACAAAGAGGTATGGCACTGAGTCTGGCCAAAACAGCCATACTTCCGTTTACATTAAAAAGACCTGGAAATTTCCAGATTATTCTGCAAAATCAGCCTATTAAAATGGTTAAAACTCATAAATTCTTGGGAGTAATTTTAGACCGGAGACTAACATGGTCGCCTCATGTCCAGTCCCTGGAACAAAAAGTGAATCAGGCCATTCGAATCCTCCGGCATCTCTGCGGGGCCAAATGGGGTGGTACTACAGAGTCGTTATTAGCCCTACATGTTGCCTGGATACGCCCCATCGTAACTTACTCACTGCCCCTGCTGCACGGACTCCCAGCCTCCACCGAAAGGAGACTTCACTTGTTATTGGCAAGGAGCTTGAGGGTATGTCTGGGTTTACCAAGGTCAACTTCCAGTGATTTAGTGTATGCGGAGGCTCGAGAGCCACCTTTGGCAGTACTGCGAACTAAAGAAACATCTCGAAATTTATTTAGAATTTTCACGCAACATGAAAGTCATTTTTTATCTGGTGCACTAACACAAAGAACGGCAACGAGACTACAGGATACTATATCATCATTTCAAGCAGTAGTACCAGAATTTAAACAATGGAAACCTTCAAAACCACCTTGGACGCTGCCACTTCTCAACGTTATCCGTGAAATATACGGCATAGAGAAGAAAGCAGCCATGGCACCTCTAGTAGCGGCACAGTTGGTACTTCAACAGCTTCATGTAATGCATAATGAAACAACGTAGATATATACAGATGGATCATGCACAGAAGAAGCGTCAGCCTGTGCGGTCTTTATACCCGAAATTCAGGAAAAGAAGATGTACAAATTATCGCACAAATCTTCATCGACGACAGCAGAATTGGTGGCTATCTTTGAAGCAGTTAAGCTTATCTGCGAGAATCCAGATCCACGAAAATGGGTGATATGCACTGATAGCAAACCTGCTCTTCAGCTAATCAGAAATGTGAGATCACCTTACAGAAATGGTGAAATACCACAATGTATCGCAGAAACTGTGGAATATGCCTCATCGCAGGGTCACAACATCGTATTCCAATGGATACCCAGCCACATTGGAATAAAGGGAAATGAAGATGCTGATAGTCTCGCGAAGAAAGCATTGAAGGAAGGACGGGATTGCACAATCCCTATATCTGGGACGGATATTCGACATTTCATATCGCAAGGGGCTAACCATTGTTCGATGGAGAAGTGGTTTGAGAGCCCTAAATCAAAGGAAACGGTACTTTATGAAGTTGATCCACACAGAAAATTTTCCATAGCGACAGACCTTCCACGACACCTAGAGACATTGATCCACCGACTTAGATTGGAAGTAGCATACACAAACAGCTTCCTGCACAAGATACATCGATCCAACTCACCGGAATGCCATTGTGGTCATGCAGAAGAAAATGTTCGCCATATTCTTTTGGAGTGCATTAAATACGCGAAAGAAAGAGAAAAATTAAAGAACAAATTAGCAAGTTTGGACAGACGGCCCCTCACAATAAAGAAACTACTTGGACCATGGCCTGAGATGCATCTTCAGAAAAAGGCAATAATCTTCCTGACAGACTTTTTAGTGGAGACCGGACTGGACAAGCGCCTATGACTGACAGCCAGAATCGAGTATTATGTAAAGTGTGGTCATGTATATACTGGCATTAGAGTACTAAGGTGTGCGTGAAAGTAGTTTATGTCTGAGTGAACTGCGTGAAGAAAACTGTGTACTGACAGGTTATTTGAACTGGTTTCAGTGTGCTATTATGTTTTTTTTCCGTATTGTTAATTTTTGGGTACCGTTCTGTATTATTATTTTATTTTTCGCTGCAGAACTCTGTGATATGGAGTAGCCGAGGCAATAGGCTCCTCAACCTCTCCACAGCAAAACAGTTAAAACAACAACAACAACAACAACAACAATCCGTCTGTCTTTTTGTGGCCGAGCTTGAAACCTGCTAGCTAGACTGATATTTCCGCCTGTTCGACTTTGACTGGCTATGCTTGGCTCGCTGTGATAAATACCGCTAAACATCAATCAATCAATCAATCAATCAATCAATCAATCAATCAATCAATCAATCAATCAATCAATCAATCAATCAATCAATCAGTTGATCAATCAATCTATCTATCAATCAATTTCATGAGTATTTTTTGTGGTTGTCATCACAGAAAACAGATCGCAAGACTTTCTGCTCCCATTGTTCATTATGGGCAGGGTTATGATAATAGAGATAATAGACTTAGTTATAATAACACAACACGCCGCTGTTCAGTGGTTTTTTACTGGAGCTGTACAGCGGTAAATGCGGGATACACTATCCGTGATGGAAGAGAAGTGTCGACCGACCACAGCCGGCATAGAGGGTCAAGCCAGCGGACGGGGGGAAATTTATAGGGATGATCGTGCGAGATATAGGGAGAGAGATGGCTGAGAAGGACGCTGTCAAAACTGGTAACGCAAGCGAGGCAGGGAAAAAAGTGTAGGAAACAAGACAAACAGAGAAAGGCAAAAGCAAACAAAGCAGATGTCGGCCGTGCCTGCCCGCGGTTCGTGGTTGACCAGGCATCGGGCCGAGAAATGCCGCCGGGAAGCGATGTAGGGAAGCGATTTGGCGAGGGAGTTTGGGGATCGGCGTTTGGAGGAAAACATAGGGATACACGACGCAGGTGTTGCGGCGAGATTCGGGACACAGCGGGATGTTAACGAGGCATAAAAACGCCTCGAGGGTTAGTGGCGAACGTGTCGCCATAACCGAGAGTGCACGCGGGGTGCGTGGCTGCGTTTACTCTTGCTGCCAAATTTTAGCCGAAAGTGCAAACATGGAGGTTTCTCTGTCTCTGCATCCGATTCTATGCTTAAGAAGAAGAGAAGCGGACGAAAGCCCGAAACTGTAGGAGAGGGAAGTAGGAAGAAGGGGATGATAAGATTAAGAAGTTTGCTGCAATATATTGTCACGGGGTCGTGACGTGGACGAAGGGAGAAGACTGTAGGTCCAAGGTGAAACTGTTTATTAGGCCGAACTTGTGGCCGTTGAACAGAAAGTCAGATTACAGCAAAACTCACTGGCACTGAAAGTGGCCAACAGAGCGTCGGTCGTCGATCAATTCACAAGGGGCGAAGTGCGTCGGCAATTATACATGTACCGTCGAATATTCCAGCCTTATCACCATGGTCGTTGCGCAAGCTCTGAATAATCTTGAGTGCTCGCGCCTGGCGCGCAGTCTTAACAGAGCGATCTACAGTAATCGCGGACCTTCTCGAACGCAGTTTGTGCTGAGCATTCCTGACAGGCTTTGTGGGTGAAAACCGAAAGAAACGCGAAAATAAAAAAAAGTGCCGCCATATTCACGAAGTGAATGATGATGAGTGGGGGCTCATCATTAGGGCTCATCATCAAGCTCCGGAGGTAAACTTTGTAAACTATGAATCCTCCGTACATTTTGCCGACTCGTTTTTATACAACGATCCCCCTAGCGTACGTCGCCGCGCTAAATAGAACGATTACCTTCCACCAATGACATGCGCCATATGTGACATCATTCCTATTTTATAACATCTCGCATATTTCATCATCAACTACAAGTACCGCCGTCTTGTTTATAACATCTTGCATCTTTTCGTCATCAGCTACAAGTACCGCCACCTAGTGAACACTGCAAGAACTAAACGAGAGGTGGCTACATACGGGGGACGCACAGCCCGCGCGCCTTAAGGAGCTTCGCCACTAAAAAAGAAACGCGCGTGGCAGTGTGATGATGGATAGTTGGCGTACGTCTAAAGGGACCATCGCCCCGCACTGGGCGTTAGTCGCTTAGAAGACCTTCTTTTTGGGCGAGTTGGTGCATCTTAAGACAAAGTCAGGAACTGCGCAAATTATCACACGCGTAAAGCACACACACGTGAACTTGCGCCTACAGGCAGAGGGCTCTGCTTACGCGCAAGTATGCGCTTCGGGTCTGTCTTCTTTTAGGTGTCAGACAGAATTAATTTTAATGAGGACCAACATACTGTTATAGGGGGCGTCATTAGAAGTATTTGTAATGCGAATGTTGATACTGGTGTCTGTTAGTTTTTTTAATTATTATGGGGCTAAGGAAGGAAAAGAGCCCTTAAACTTACTTTCCTTCATTCTTTTAGGTGTATAAGTTGCATGGTTACTGCTTTTGTGGACGTAAGCTGGCTAATGTCAGTGGTGAGAAAGGCGATAACGACCATGTACTTTGCCCATGATAATGGACAAAGTACATTGCCCATGATAATGGGCGAAGTACAGTGCCCCTGGTTTAACGTCTGCAATGTACTTTGCCCATGGTTTAACGTCTCAAAGCCACGATATCACCGTGAGCGACGCCGCAGTAGATGGCCCGTAAATTCCCCCTATCCGGTGTTCATTAACGTGCACTGGCATCGCGCAGTACATGGACCTCGTTCGCGTCCATCCGTCACTGCCTGGATGGAACCCACGACCTTCAGATCAGCATGTACTGTATTCATGTACATGACATCGAATGTACACGAAACTTGGATACGAGGGATAACATCACTACCATTTGCAGTAGCGTAGCTTCAATGAACCTCCATTTTAGAGCGTACAATTTTGATGTACACTACCCTAAGACGCAGGTATTTTGTTGCACTTTATATCTGCGGTGTTTTGGTGATATTTTGCTAATCTATCGAGCAATAAGGCGGGTAAGCATTGGAAGGTGTTGAGACAGTATACGGGTTAATTATAGCTTGTCCGCAAACTTGTTACGTTAGGGCTATGCGGCGTCACCGCCTATAGCCGTAAACGTGGGTGCACAAGCAACGTGGTGCCTTTTGGAGGGGTTGAAACGAACCACGTAAGCACAGATTTCAGTATTGCTTAAATCAGGTGCACTTTCTTTGGTGGTGTAAATTTCCTGCAGCGGCACAGTTCAGAATTAGTTGCCTCCTTAATCTTTTTCGCCCATCGCTTGCCAATGCGTAAACTAAGAAACGGGTCTACAAATGGGATTGCGCGAAGTATCACACGTCGTAGATACCGTTTTCTCGCAACCCGGTATTCTGCGAAACCCATTTTCGTCTTCCGGAATGTCGTATATGCGCTAAAAAGAAAAAAAAAACTCCAATCACCAGTTAGCAGCTCCCGACTTTGAGTCAAAGTATGAGTGTTTATTCCCCGACGTGCATGCACAAATACATGGCTAAGGAAAATGCATGGCTTTGTTCGTCCGCGTCTCTTGTTTGCTACAATATGACAATATGGTAACAAAAATAATTGAAACCAACAGGCAATAAAAGCAAAGAAGGTAGATGGGATGGTATTTGTAGTAATTATGATTTAATTCCACATTATTATGTACTTCCTTCTCCCCCCACAAACTACAACTCATTTGAATAAACCAACGGAAGCATTCCCCCGACGCCGGGGACCACTTTTACTAATGCTGTTGCTCTTTTATTACTTCCATAGAATTTCATTATGACCAAGTAGTGCAGTTTCTCCTTTTTTAAAGTCGTAACCCTCCGTCTTACGACCCTAAAAATTATGTAACAACACTTTGCAACCTTGTTTTCTGTTATTTATTGCGTATTTTGCTCATCCTGTTTGGATTTTTGTCCGCAGTATTTTATAATGAAATAAACAACTAAATACATAAATAATTAAACAACTGTAGATCTGAAGGAAGCAATGTGGGCGAAAAGAAAACTTGACACCAAAGCAATGGCTAAATTAATTACCAGAGTAGCTATTAGGCGCGGGGAACTATCTGTGGAGAATCTCCGCAGACTGTTCCACGCTTTTCTCATGAGCCACATCAACTTTGTGGCTCCTGCCTACCTGTGGCAAAATTAAGGCATACGCCGTCTCGACGTGATCATCTGACGGTGCGTTAAACAGGTGCTCGGGTTACCGGGCAGCACTCGCACGGCCAAGCTCAACGAGCTAGGCCTTCATTATACATTCAACGAAATTGAAGAAGCTCAAGAAGTGTCTCAAATTGTAACGCTGTCTTCCACTGCAGCCGGGCGACGGTTATTAGCCCACCTCGGGCTCAAGTCTCCCGTATCCCAAGATTGTCCGTGGCAGCTCCCCTTAGACCTGAGCGCAAAATTTACAGTATCTCCGATACCCCGTAACATGCATCCCACACATTACGTTGGGAGACGTCAGGCACGGGCACGAGCCCTACTTAGTACCGCAGCCGCTATGGAGGATAATGTGGCCTTCGTAGACGCAGCGCAGTACGGCTCCACGGACCACTTTGTCTCGGTGGTTACAACACCCAAAGGCGAACACTTGTCGTCTATGACTTTATTACATTCAAACGCTGATCGCGCCGAGCAGGTCGCTGTGGCACTAGCTCTCGCTGCCACCGATCGCACCGCCATTTACACGGATTCGGGCGCAGCCGCACGGGCCTCCGTGACGGGCTCAGTTTGTCGGAAAGCCGCGCGCGTTCCCACTGCTGCCAATCGGTGAGGCAAAGAACACAGAATTCGGTACCCGGCACACGTTGGCCTACACGTATACGGAACCATCCTTAATGCCAACGAGTTGGCTCACTCCCGGGCGCAAGGTCTCACATTCCACGCCGGGGAGGACCTCTCGAAGGCTGAGGACGTCACTTGTTACTTCAGAGGCCTGTTGCTAACTTTTAATGAGATTTTCAAACACTACCAATTGCGCGGCGGAAATACCCACTCCCGCACACGCACTTAACAAGTCATCTCAGTCCATAACTCTCCGACTCTTACAGGCGGAGGCGTATGCATGACCTCTAACTTGCTCTAACTTGCTCTAAATACATAGATGGCATAGATCCGGGGTGCCCATGCTGTGGTCATCCCAAATGTACTCTCCAACACATGCTGCGGCAATGCCCTGCGTTGCGCGAGAGCAGCGAGTCTCACTCAACGGAGGCGGACTGGACCCTTCTCCTCACAAGCCACGACAAAGGAGACCAGGTTATGGCCATCCAGAGGGCCCACGACATAGCCGTGGAGTTTAAGCTCCCCGACCCGTCGTGAGAGTGGCCCACCGGTGTCGCCCCTTGAGGGGGATTGAGCGCCGCCTCCGGATACTAATAATGTTCTTTGCCTCTGACCTGTAGGAGCCGAACCTGCGACCTTTGAATAATGCGTCCGATGCTCTACCAATTGAGCTACCGGGGCGGTCATCCTCTCGTCCACATTACGTGGCATATATATGCACTTACACCTTGGAGTGTCAGTCAGCGCCGCCAGGAGCCATGATGGCTAGTGTAAAACGCTCTTTTTTTATGGACTGTATGGACCGTATGGACTGTATTGACTGTATGGACCGTATGGACTGTATGGGACGTATGGACTGGCGTGACGAACCACGTGATACCTCTTGCGAAATTCCTCTGGATCCTTTCGTTTATTCGTACGTGAAGGAAGCTGACACTTGAAACAGTGTTATCCGCGAACAAAGAACACCTCTAAGGGTGTTATCCTGTCTTTATGGAGAGCGCGCGCGTGCGACAAAAGTGTCGCGCGTCTCGATTGCGAAGTCTTTGCGGCAGAACGCTTTGACCCCGTTATCTCACGGTGAAACGCGCGGCCGAGCCTCGCTTCGGACGCCAAGCACGTAGTTTTGTTTTGTTTTGTTATTGTGTTGTTTTTTTATATAAAGAACGCGTGTCGGTTTCGATTTTACGAGGTCGTTCGCAGCGCCCTTTCTTGTTGCTCAAGAACCAGGAAATGTCGATCTTAAATCCAGGCCTTCGTCGAAGCTATTATTTTCGCGTTCGGCTCCACACGCTGCACTAAGTGCGTGTATACAATGTCTTCGCAGTGCTTCGAAGGCTGTAGAGCCAGGTCAGATTATTGCGTGAGTCAATCGTAAACGTGAAATTCTAT
Organism: Rhipicephalus annulatus; assembly: GCA_013436015.1. NCBI lineage: Eukaryota > Metazoa > Arthropoda > Arachnida > Ixodida > Ixodidae > Rhipicephalus > Rhipicephalus annulatus. The sequence goes on from WOVY01002375.1 coordinate 55,452, forward strand.
TGCGTTTTCACCCCGCCGTGGTGGTCTAGTGGCTAAGGTACTCGGCTACTGACCCGCAGGTCGCGGGTTCAAATCCCGGCTGCGGCGGCTGCATTTCCGATGGAGGCGGAAATGTTGTAGGTCCGTGTGCTCAGATTTGGGTGCGCGTTAAGGAACCACAGGTGGTCGAAATTTCCGAAGCCCTCCACTACGGCGTCTCTCATAATCATATAGTGGTTTTGGGACGTTAAACCCCACAAATCAGTCAAATCAATCAATTTTATTGCGTTTTCTTCAAAGTGTTGAAGAAAGCCTCATTCATTGTGTGCTGTTCCACTCGTGAGCAAGCTCCTTCGTTACCGCGGAAAAAGATTGATATCGATCATAAACAACAACAACAACAACAACAACAACAACAACAACAACAACAACAACAACAACAACAACAACAACAACAACAACAACAACAACAACAACAACAACAACAACAACAACAACAACAACAACAAAAAACTGGCGTCGGCGGCAGCGTGGAAACAGATGTTGCCAAAAGAGAAGCTGCTCCAATTTAAAAATAAGGATTATATATAAATATTGCTGTAGTCTCAATAATTGGCATCATTCCATTCGGTTATAGTTACTGGGATGTCTCTTCTGTTGTGCCAGATTACATAAATAAACCAATAAGAGTACCATGTTCAGTGTATGTTTGTTTACTCATATCTGTGGGCCCGAACCCGTCATTTTATCCGTCATAAATCCCATCTGATCTTGTGACGGTTCGCTCGTTCAGCGTTTTCATTTTGTAGCTATATTTTTTTATTTCTAATCTCAATTTTTAGTGTTTTTTCTGTTTTTAGTTTCCGAGGTCTTTACGTTAAAGGTCCTGGCATCCAGTTTTTAGCTCATTTCCCTTTGTGGGTGAGCGCCGTCAGAGTAAGGCGTGACAACCATCAATAGAGAGAGTGAGATAAGAGGACGGCTGGGAGGTTTACTAGATATTGGGATCCACCTTCGAAAGACCAATCTCATGTGACGTACACCACTGATTAAAGTTAAATGTGAGCGGATAGGTGGATGAAACCGTAAATAGTTGGATCAAAGAGGAATTTGAAGTTTGTGACAAGAAGGGACAAATGGTAAATCTGTCAAGTAAATGTCAAATTTATCAAAAGTAGAATTATATGTCAAATAGTGTAAATGAAAAAAAAAAGATAAATAAACCATTACACGCTGTGAGATAGCGCCACACGTACAACTAAATAGAGCATTGAGGTAGTATATGATTTCACCCTTTTTTTGCTTCAACTTTAGTTTTGCTTGAAGTTTCCTCCTTCAGTCGATGTCGAGAAGAGAGAATAGATGACGATGCCCCTACCAATCATCATGAAATCGTTGAAAGTGGGTGGGACTTCTTTTTCTTTTCCGCTTCAGTGACGCAACACACAGCGTTCAGTGCACTGCACGCAATTACTGAAACGAGGTGTGCTGCATGTATTATTCGTTGAAATTACATCTAGTATTTGGCACGCTCTAGAGGTTGCTGTTTCTTTTTTTCTTACGGGCGAAGCTCCTTTAGGCGTGGGTCTGTCCATCCCTTGTATGTATGTAGTAGTACGCAGCCACCGGTGGCACATACCCGTTCTAGAGCAGGTATGTGCCACAGGGGGGGATGCGAGATGGGAGATTGGAGTGTTAACTAGATGGATGCACGTATGGACGGATGGATGGATAGATGCGCGGATGTATGGACGGATGGACGCACGAACAGACGGATAGATAGATGGATGGACGGACTCACGAACGGACGTATGGACAGGCGGACGGACGAATGGATGGACGCGCGGATGGTCGCGCGGATGGACGGAAGCAAGAATGAACGGATGGACGGAAGCATGGACGGGCTGATGGACGCTTCGCCCCACCCATCATCAATCACTTCGTGGATATGCTGTTATTTTTTTCATGTTGTGCAGCGTAGTGTGATTTGGAGGATGGGTTAACGTATAAAGTAGTAATAATTGTTAGGGTTTAGCATCCCCGAACCATTGTATGATTTTGAAGGACTCCACAGTTAGGAAATGGTGCCGGACAATCCGAACAGGTGCACTTCTTGAACGCTCGTCTAAATCAAAGCGCGCTGGTCTCTAGCATTTTCGCCTCCACTGACAGTGCGGTCGCCGTGACTGGGATTCGATCCCGCTACCTTCATTTGTGTCAGCTGTCGCGCACCGTTAATGATACAGAGGACTGTGTTGGGTGAGGGAAAGTATGCCGTCAGCAATAACATTTCCTAGTTGAGTAACCTCTCGTTATATGAGCAGCAAATAAATAAATAAATAAATAAATAAATAAATAAATACTATGTTTTAGGGCACTTTAGTGCACTACACCGGTCAGAACATGCAGAAAAAAAAGAAAGAGGAAAACCTAAGCGCACTAAGCGCTCTGCAGGTATTGGGGAATCGACAAAAAAAGTGGCATAAAAAATGTTCATAAGAACAGGCAAAGATGCCAGGGTTTCAGAATTTCTTCAGTAATGCCTTCTCAAATATTTTCATTAATATTGTGCCTAACAAAAAAAAACGAGGCATTATGTTTACAATTTCTTTCGCGACATAAGGAATAGTTATACAGTGCTCACATCTAATGTTGTATCAATGATGGTAGACCAGTTAACATCATACACAGCATGGTGACGAGCACTTTACGACGGAAGAGAATGTATCAAAATGTGTCGAACGTAATGAAGCTCCGCCATGAAATGGAAATCAGACAACCACCCGTTTGTGGCGCAAAGCCACCAAACGATGTGTGATAGCTTTGCTAAATTATACATTCGAACGACCGACTTCAGCTGGGTATGTATACGTAGGAAAGAAAAAAATCAATTCGTTGTCCATACGGTATCGCTGTTGATCGTGCCTTTGTATCGGCGGTAATGTTTATGTCCCTAAAGGTTACCGCCATGCATGGCAAGTCAGGCCGTTCTGTTCGTGTAAACGGATCGAACTAGTGTTCCTTGCGCGTAATCGCACGGTGAAACAGGTGAACGGTGTCGGTTCAAGAAAGGGAGCTCGCAATCAATCGGTTCGTGGCTCTATACACGTGCTCCAACTTGTATATTGAAACGTGTTTCCGATACCTCTGCGGCGGCGTCGGCAACACTGGCACACCGTTTTCACAGCGCGCCCAACGCCCCCAACAACACAACACACTGATACGGTGCACCCTCTACAACCTCACGGTCGTGTCGCTTCTAACGAAAAGCAGTGCCAGCGAAGAACGATCGTTTCAGGCTGAACCCAGTGCGAGCAATCGAACAGTGTAATCGATGCGCGCCTGCATAACCGCTCGTACTATATACCACATCGAGCAAACAGACGTAACAATCCAAAATACTCCTGGAGCATCGTATCGACGAAATGTCTAGGAGGAAGATGTTGGCGCGAGGAAAGGGGGGAAAAAACAAACAAACAAACAAAAAGGTGCATCTCCCAGCACCGTATGGACAAAAGATAGGAAGGTGGAAAAAAGGAGGGAGAGTGGATGTGGCATTACGTCCATTAATCACGCAATCGACAGCCAAAATCGCGTGCGTGCCGGCGTAATCAATCAGCATGGCGCCGTTATAATCTTGGCCACTGCTGCCCCCCCTCCCTTTCTCGAAATACCGCGCGTTGCTCTCTCCACCTGGTTACAGCCGTTCTCTTCCCTCTTAACTGTGTCTGAGCGCTTTGCCGCATCGCACCGGTGCATACACCCGTAAACATACGCGCGACCGGCGTCGTGTTTGGTTCGCTCTGGCGCGCTTCTTTTCTTCGCAATTATTCGCGGCCCCATCCTAATGGTATTAAGACGAGGCTATATAGTGCGGTATGTCGGATAGCTTCCCTCTCCCCCCCGACTTTTTGTTCATTACATTCTTTCCCACAGCCGAGTTAATTACGCGGCAAATAGATTCCCTCCCGTGTGTGGATTATTTGATCTCTCTCCATTTCTCAGCGTTCTTCACGAATTTTTCTTTTTTTTTGCTATGGCTCTCTCGCTGTACATTTTTGTCTGATAATTTATCTTGCGCCATACTATTTTTGTTACCGTATTTACTCGAATGTAACACGAGTTTTTCCCGCCAGGTTTTTTGCTACCTCGCGTCAACCCTCGCGTTACAATCGAATACCGAAATTGTATGTTTTATTCTTAGACTCAATGCATAATATCCTTAGCGTTACAATGCTGCTCGCCTTACAGTCTAGTAAATACGGTACATTCTCTTTCGCATTGTCGATGTCGTCTTGCTTTTTCTCCCCCTCGCTTCAACGCCATTTTACTCTCTCTTTCGTTCACTCTACACTCCTTTCATTTTCCTTTCCATAGCGCGCTGCGTCGTCTTCAATTTAAGTTTAACCTCAACGTGTAACTATAGGGGTCAAAAATAGCGCAGTGTGGGGCAGGGAGCAGACAGGTGTTAAGATTACCTTTGTCGAAATCAAGAAGAAGAAACGGACATGCGCAGGGCATGTAGCGGGTAGGCAAGACAACCGCTGGTAATTAAAAGTAACACATTGGATTCCGAGTGAACGCCAACGCGCTAGGGAGAGGCCGAAAACTCGGTGGACAGAATAAATTGAAAAGCTGGCGAGTGACCTTACCTCCTGTTTTTCGTTTCGCTCTCATCGCATGCCCAGATGAGGGTAGTAAACCGCTCTCTCACTCTAGTTGACCTCCTTGCCTCTTATATACTGGGTTTTCATCTATCCAGCTATATTGTCCTGTCTTGCTCTCACTCTATCACTTTTCAACTGCTTTCTCTCAATATCTGTCCTACTTATTTTCAATCACTCGCTCGGTCTGCTGTCATGCATGCACTCGCAAACACACACAAACACACGCACTCAGGTTTTCGCATGCTGCGACGCCTCCGAACACCTGTTCCTCCCAACAAGAATCGCAAACACCGCGCGCGTGTTTTCGATTTATGCTCCGGGTGCTCTTCCATCACTTCGCTGCCGCCACGACCTGCCAGTGGCTTGTTTGATATGTTTTTTTTTTTCTATTTGAATTTTGCTTCTGCGTTCTCGCGCTGTATATTGAACTGCATCATAGTAATTGCAGGACGCCCATAGCGTCGTTATATATATATATATATATATATATATATATATATATATATATATATATATATATATATATATATATATATAGAGAGAGAGAGAGAGAGAGAGAGAGAGAGAGAGAGAGAGAGGAGAGCGACAGAGACATACATACATGCAGACTCACTCATTGCGCATGCCAGCACACTCAATACAAACACGGAAGACGCGTCATTCAACAAAAAGCTCCGCAAGCACTCGGACGACAACGCTGATAGTCAACATGGAAGTCCCTTAAATGCCACGCGTTTCGCCATACCTTCCGCTCGAACCCTGGAAAGAACGCCGCTTAGATCATCACGGTTTCAGAGAAGGCGTGATAGCAATATTGACTGTAGCGCCAAAGCCGGTTGTTCATTCATACGTACGTGCATGCAAATCACAAACAACGCGAGGTTGCTCACAAACACAGACAAACGTTTCAGAGAGTCGATAACTTACAGCATCGTACATCTGTTTGTTTCTTTCTTTTTTCGGCATAATGTAGTGTACGCTACCTTCTCACGGCTTCAAAGGAGCACTATAGCGTCTGCAGCATCAAAGCCGAGAACAGCGTTGGATCATGCCTACCTAGATGCAAAACACTATTAGGTGTTTCGCAAACACACGAGCGCGCATCACAAACACCTGAAATCTTATAGCATTCACGTACATATATTTTTTCTTTCGGCATAATGTGGTACGCTCGCTTGCCCAGGTTAGCGCGCTCTGTCGCGGACGCTCTAGCAAAGAGCGAGCAGCAGCAACGACGCGTAGCGGCAACGGCGGCAAACAACTGTTTGCGCAGCTCCCGAAACTCAAACAAACGACGTCTTTCCTCCGCCGTCGTAATCATCCTCTTCCTTCTGCATAGCGCAGACTGCGGCACGCACGAGAACGAACTAACCTGTGTGCACATGCACGCCCGGATACCTTCCGTCTATATCGCGCGCGCGTATACGCTTTGCAGACACGCCCGAGAAAAATGTGCAGCACTCCTAGGGCTGTGTCCACAGCTCGTGTCGACCGATCGCGAAAAGGCGTCGGAGCAAAGCCGCGATAACGAGCCAGCCTGGACAGTGATGTTCCCAGCGGGGAATTTGCCCTCTCCGGGGAATTTTCAGCCGTCATTTTGGACGAAAAGAATGAAAGGGAAGCTTTGCGATATTGCAGGGAATTTCGGGAACGATGAAATTCACTGATTAGGACCGATTCGTTGCGGTCAAAGTGCGTTTCCGGCTTCTGCAATTTGTTCTGACGCATGCAGTGCCCATGAGATTAGTTTGATATTTTATTGAAGCGTCTTCTAGTTCACTCCTGGTGTTGACTCCAAGCCCACTCACTACCTGCGATGCACTTACAGCACATTAGTTAAGAAAATCAAGCTTTTGTTGTGCAGGAGCATAGGCGCTATAGTCACGATTTTAATAGTCGCAAACACGTCACACACATGCATTTGTGTGTGTGTGTGTGTGTGTGTGTTTGTGTGTTTGTGTGCGTGCGTGCATGCATGCGTGTGCGTGTGTGTGTGTGTTTGTGTGTGTGTTTGTGTGCGTGCGTGCATGCGTGTGTGTGTGTGTTTGTGTGTTTGTGTGCGTGCGTGCATGCGTGTGTGTGTGTGTGTGTGTGTGTGTGTGTTGTGAAGGGGTGCTCGAATATCACAACTAACGTGCAACAAAATATGCCGGGAATTTCGTCAGCGTATGCCGGGGAAAATTCCCGAAATAGGGAACTTACATGTCCCAAAAGGGAAAACTCTCCGGCGCAGTACGGTATATCACTGGGATAGCAAATACCAGAAAAGAGGTCGGTTCGTGTTCTTGCGAAATGTAAGTATTAGTTTACTGTCATAACCATCGTACCGGAAACTATTATACACAACCAAATAAATCGAACACACAGATAAGCAGACATGAACATACAGGACAATATTTGTCATTCTTCTAGAGATAATTGCTGTTTAGAAAAAAATGTAGGTACACTATGTACAGAGCACTCATTATGCGTGACATATCAGTGTTCAAGAATACATTCACGTTTGCACAGTTGTGCATCACAAAAAACTAACACTTTCCCATTGAGTGAACATGATAAGCCGGATCAACACAATAACAAACGCATATGAACAATTAACACAATAGGCTTGCTATCAATCGCGGCGGCGGCGTACACGTCACGATTATCTGGTGCCGGTGAGTGACTAGATATGCGGCCCTCAAAGGCGCGCCCGCCAGGTGCGTATCTGATTGCGACGGTTTCCGATAATAAATGCTCCCTCAATTGCGAGCTTGTCGGCGATCAGCTGTCTGTGATATTGCAATCCGATGTCTTATTCACGTCACTTGCAATATCGCGTTGCAACATTTGGTTGTTGCCTGTATGCGAACGCACGACCGTCATTGTTGCCTGTGGCAAGTGCAGTGTTGCATCGCTAAGAAAGTGGATGAGGCTTCTGTTCTCGGTGGGGAAAAAAAAGAACCTTCATCCGCAAGAAAAAGGTTTCAGGAAGCATTGCACAATGAGAAAGAAAGAAAGAAAGAAAGAAAGAAGGAAAGAAGAAGAAGAAGAAGAAGAAGAAGAAGAAGAAGAAGAAGAAGAAGAAGAAGAAGAGAAGAAGAAGAAGAAGAAGAAGAAGAAGAAGCAGAAGAAGAAGAAAGGGAGGAAGGAAGGAAGGAAGGAAGGAAGGAAGGAAGGAAGGAAGGAAGGAAGGAAGGACGGAAGGAAGGAAGGAAGGAAGGAAGGAAGGAAGGAAATGGTACGTCATACATGTACCCGCCAAGCTTCACTTCTTCCTTCTCCCCCGTTTTCTTTGTAGGGAAGGGTTTCTAAATATCTAATTGTGATGTACCAACGTACTGAGCTCGATTCTCAGCGCTGCATGCCAGAAAAATCTCAAGGTACAATACAATGCAGTAATGAGGAAGGCAACCGAACCACGAAGGCAGCTAAGTGACCAAAAATGGCGTCTGCAAGACGTTCAAAACGGTTGTATGAATTTAGTATGAGGAGTCCAAAAAGAAACTATAAGAACGAACTTGAAAAAGAAAGAAAAAAAAAACGCGGTGATTTCAGCAAAGAAAGAGGATTGGAGTGGGAAGTTTGGAAGATTTGTAGAAACCTTTGAAAACTAGGTGGGACCCCAGTGAGGGGAAGATGCCCGAAAGCGTTCTGATCGTATCGCCACCCCGGCTGCTAGGTGTGCACCCGTTATACTGTAAAAAATAACGTCGCTCTCGCTGTAAAGCCTACACTCTGCCGCGGCAGTTCCGTGTAGCGCGGTGAAACCCGTACGTCGCGTCAAAAAAAAAAAAAAAAAACCGGAGGTGAGTTTCATAACAGCCCAGCTTTTATAGCGTAGAGGTGCAGTGCCTTAAAGAACACGCGTTTGGCAGAAATTCCGGCGTACGCATGAGCGGTTGTGTGCAAAAAGTTATCATCCTTGCGTGACCGAAAAACCGCGCATCATTGCGTGACTGAAAAATTGAGAAAGAGGCAAACAAAATAATAAAGTAATAATTGCTGGGTTTGAGTGGAGATCGAACTTCGGTGGATTTCGTGGCATGCGGGTGTCCTACCACACAACCACACCTCTGCTCCTTTTTTTTTCAACATTGTATTTAATAGAATACGTATGAAAACCGTACGCAATATCCCACAGTGTTGCATTGTAGCAGTCCTATAGTGACAATAAACGTACAAGCACTGCTTAGAAAAAACAAACAAACTAGAAGGTTGAAGTCTATAGTCTAGGGAGAGTTCATGATGAAGCGCTACGCAACAAAAGTGGCGAGGCTAAGCAACTGACCGAGAGGGGGAACCAGTCAGTCACGCTTCTGCTCGCGAATTTAGTGAAAATAACTTTCTCGGCTTGCTTGAACACCATATGGTCTAATTTTCTGGAGCTCTCCTATGGCATCTCTCATAATCATACCATGGTTTATTATTATTATTATTATTATTATTATTATTATTATTATTATTATTATTATTATTATTATTATTATTATTATTATTATTATTGCTGGCTCTTGTTCGTTAGCTGCCACAAAACATTGACTAATTAATGGCCAGCTCTTGGCTACAGTTTGCTAGTTTTGGCTATGAGGGTAATTTCCGGTATTAAAAGGCAACGCTAACGCGCGTCTCGCATTAACCGTTAAATCCACGCTGAATTTTTGATAACACAAGCCGCCAGCAGCGTCCGGAACTTCCGCGTGTATAGATTAGTATCTGCCGGTGTATCGCTTCCTCATCCTGCGTTAACCGGAATATGTTAGCGTGTTCCTCGTACACGACACCCCCCCCCCCCCCCCCCCACCTCACTCCGGAGTGATAGCTTTCTCCGCATCGGCCATAATTGAAAAAGGCGCACCGTATACGTTCGTTGAAGCGAACGCACCCCCCCCCCCCCCCTCAAACAACGTATGCTGTTGATATTGCAGTCTTGGGGTGCCGAGATCTCCGCGTCAGCTACTTCAGCTAGTCAGGACTAACAACTATATATGCGGGCACTGCCCCAACATCATTGGTTCAAGCCTACAGTCACATATAAAAACGAAAACGCTTCCGCGCAAAGTTACATACACCCCCATGACTGTCCCAGGATGGTTTCCGCGATATAAACTCGGTCTATTTGCCGTTTTGACCATTTTGTTTTTTACCACTACAAGTTTGCTCATTTTCGGGAAGAAGATACGCGAAGCAGACGGTCTTTATGTGTTCCGGGTAGCAGACCACGCGACTGGCTCAGAACACGGGGCAATACAATGCAGACTCGCTTATCTGATACTGTATCAATCAATTAATCACTACATCGGTAGATCGGCTTTGTAACTATGTGATTTCTCCCCCCCCCCTCCCTCGCCGCCGCACACTGCACACCTCATCGGCTGGAGAGTTTTCTACTATTATTCACGCACAGATGTTTAACACTTGTAGGAAAACAAAGCGTAAACATAAAGAGCAGTAATAGTAACATGAGTACTATCGGAATCAACGTATAAGTAAATAATTATCAATATAACACGAAACGTTTGCACTCTAGAAAAACACTTGTTCAAATAAAAAAAAAAGAAAAATCGGCAGCCGATTTACGAAGTGAATGCTGATGATGGAGCGAAGCTATAGGTACTATGACCTATATAGTCTACGTTGAGGTCACCGACTAGTATAAACGACGAGTGGACAGACAGATGCACGGACGTACAGATGCACGAACGGAAAGACGGAGAGACAGATGCATGGAATGATTACGGTCTATTTTAAACCTATATGCGCGCGATGAACGCTCTATGTACCGTAACACCCCTGCTTCGATTTGACGGGACGCTACGACAACAAATGTGCTTAATGGACATCCTGCAAACCTAAGGAGTCCTGCTGTTAAAACACGGTTTTTGCATACACAGTATCGTAGAAAGTGTTAGCTATGCGAAAACTCAGCTATATCCCTTCACGGCGGAACGGAATTGAGCGACCTCCTGCGATTCCCTGCGCCGTGAAATGTGTGTACTGATCATCAGTTGTGAAATGTGTGTATCGACCGTTTTCTCTCTTTCTTAACCAGGCCCCTATTACTTCTCCCACGCGTAGGATAGCAAACTGAACCTAGTCTGGGTGTAATGACTGCCCCTTGGGCAAGTAGCTATATACATTCACGATTGTAAAGCGCTATAAAACCGAGACTCATGAAGAACACGGTACAAGAAGCTACTAGAAACTAAAGGTTTTACTCAGAAACAACGCGCCCATATACATGACACACGTGCACGCCAACGCTAAGTACTAGAATGAACCTCGAGATCACACACACACACACACACACACACACACACACACACACACACACACACACACACACACACACACACACACACACACACACACACACACACACACACACACACACACACACACACACACACACAGCACACGCACCACGCACACACACGCACACACACACAAAATAAACGAGATGAAAACCGTGCATCTACTCACATCGAGGAAACGATCTATTCGTTCGTTGGTTGTTCCATCTCATGCTCACATGATTCAATCTAGTGGTTAACAGGGCTTTGTTTCATAATAAAACTTTCAGTTACTAGTAGCGCCTTGTCCTGTGTATGGTCAAGCAAACACACAAGAAGCTACTAGCAAGTGCAAGTTTTATTCAGAAACAACGAGCCCATACACATGACATTCATGTACGGGCGCGCTCAACGAAACTTGCAACGCGGCAGCGCTTTGCCTCACGAGTTCAAAGATTGCACCTTTCGCGAATTCCTCCTTTTTCTCTCTTCATTTCGTTCGCACCCCTCAGTAGCAAGTAGCGCTTTGGCTCGTTCAGAAGGAAAAGGAAGTAAAAAGGGGAGGAAAAGAACGGCAGGGAGGTTAACCAGCCTATAGACAGCCGGTTTGCTACCCTGCGCATGGGAGGGGGACGGGGGAGATGAAAGAACAGAGAGGGAAGAGAGATAAACGCAGCACGTTCGGCAGCACACGCGAGAGCTTCTCAGTGTAATAGTGAACACGCATATCGAGAGGGGGGTCGTTCGATTAACAATAAAACGGAGAGGGACCATTAGGAGGGAGAGAGAGAGAGAGCAACGACTAGAAATCGCTATATATACCGTGCGGAGCATCTCGCGTCGGTACAGTCTTTGACCTTTCACCTCGCCCTCTCCGTCTTGCGCGTCTCTCCCCTCTTATCGCGGAATGGCGCGCGCAGCACCTGCTCTTCCCTGCTCGATCACGTACGATCGGTGCGACCGATCGGGGGGAGCTTGGCGCGCGCTGCGACTTGAAATTCCAGAGACGCGCCGGTGCGTCTGAGTGCGTGTGAAGGCGACGAACGTGTGAGCCTGCGCCGCGGGGGCTTGCCGGTCGATATTTTAAAATTCCGAGCCGAAACCGACGCCGTCGGTACGCGTTACGCTTCC
>WOVY01002375.1:72500-205000 GCA_013436015.1 Rhipicephalus annulatus
TAACTCTATTGGATCCGATCTCGCGCAACCCTACAAAACGCTCCTGTAGCAGAATACTGCCGCTCTATAAGAAACGAAGCGTGTTTCGTGCTGTCTGTATAGTCTGAATTACCAACTCGCCCAGCAGTCCGTGCTTCCAAAGTAAGACTAGCAGCTAACTCTATTGGATCCGATCTCGCGCAACCCTACAAAACGCTCCTGTAGCAGAATACTGCCGCTCTATAAGAAACGAAGCGTGTTTCGTGCTGTCTGTATAGTCTGAATTACCAACTCGCCCAGCAGTCCGTGCTTCCAAAGTAAGACTAGCAGCTAACTCTATTGGATCCGATCTCGCGCAACCCTACAAAACGCTCCTGTAGCAGAATACTGCCGCTCTATAAGAAACGAAGCGTGTTTCGTGCTGTCTGTATAGTCTGAATTACCAACTCGCCCAGCAGTCCGTGCTTCCAAAGTAAGACTAGCAGCTAACTCTATTGGATCCGATCTCGCGCAACCCTACAAAACGCTCCTGTAGCAGAATACTGCCGCTCTATAAGAAACGAAGCGTGTTTCGTGCTGTCTGTATAGTCTGAATTACCAACTCGCCCAGCAGTCCGTGCTTCCAAAGTAAGACTAGCAGCTAACTCTATTGGATCCGATCTCGCGCAACCCTACAAAACGCTCCTGTAGCAGAATACTGCCGCTCTATAAGGAACGGAGCGTGTTTCGTGCTGTCTGTATAGTCTGAATTACCAACTCGCCCAGCAGTCCGTGCTTCCAAAGTAAGACTAGCAGCTAACTCTATTGGATCCGACCTCGCGCAGCCCTACAAAACACTCCTGTAGCAGAATACTGCCGCTCTATAAGGAACGGAGCGTTTTTCGTGCTGTCTGTATAGTCTCAATCAATGCCTCCTAGAAAAACTATGCCTGCAGCGTCGCTCTCTTTTCAGCTGAGAGCCTCCTGCCAGAGCAAAATCTCGGAGGCCATGCCTCTTGCCGCGTGTTGCGACCGTACGCCGCGTGAGACCGCTCACTTCCGTACTGCTCAGTCACGTGACATTACAGTACCCCCAACGCCTCCTAGAAAAACTATGCCTGGAACGTTCCTCTCATTTCAATTGGAAGCTTCCTGCCTGTGCAAAATCTCGGAGGCCATGCCTCTTGCCGCGTCTTGCGACCTTACGCCGCGTGAGACCGCTCGCCTCCGTACCGCTCAGTCACGTGACATTACCTCACCGCTCAGTCACGTGACATCACAGCTGCTCGGAGGCAAGTGTGAGAGCATTGCTGCGTTCGCGAGGGGTGGCCGCCAAAGGCGTTTGCCTCCGTGCCGGAGGGGGAGGGTAAAAAATCCGAGGGTCGGGTGGCGCGTTCGCGGATCACGCTCCAGGCATAAATTTTTCTAGGAGGCATTGTCTCAATGCGAAGTGAGCAGTGAGTGGGGTATACGAACTGCCCATTTATGTTCGTCGAGATTATTGTGTCCCGATGCGCGCGCCCCCGTTCAGGGTGCTTCCACCTTTGTAGTGCCTGCAGCGTCTTCGTCCAGCTGTAAGGCTCACGTGCCACTTTCTTCGGTCAGGTATGCCTGGATGTCGCGTTCCTCAGTGCGACAACCATTGGCGTTAAGCTAGTAAGCCACTTCTCGCCACAGCGAAACCGGCATACAGCGGGAGCGATAATGGTGGCTGCCGTAGCAGACGACGCAGATGTCTTCACTCTTGAGCGGAGGAACGAGCATCGAGGCACTCTAGTCGAGATAGCACGTGGCCGTTGTGGTCCGAGTTCGCTGTTGCTACTCAAGCAACGCGACTCCCCCTTCCCCTCCCTACCCCCTGCTGCCCCGTTAAGCTCCTTCGTCCGACGAAAGACGGGCGGAGTGTTTCCTCCCGGATTGAAGAGCAAGCGACAGCAGGCCTCACACATGGGCTGATGTTTCCATAAGCACGCGCCCATCGTGTGACGGATACGGCCAGCTTGTTCCAACCTGCTTCAGCTGCGTGCATCTCCAGTGCTCCCGCGCGCCGCATAGAACATACGATGTGCGAGGATATGTTATCGATTTGCCCTTTGTACACAACATGACGGTGACGGCGAAAACTATCTGAGACTATCGATATAATGGCCGTTGCAGTAAAAACAGGTTGAATGACTGCTTACGCAACATTCGAAAACCATTCAAAGCTACTAGTTCTCCATGAAAATCTTAGTTGTTACATCAACGAAGTCATCATTCAAATTGAGCTCACCCCAGTTTAATAATTGAGAGGAAAACAATACGCTTGTCATTCATCGCGCGCGGTTTCGTGCTGTCCGAAAGAGTGAACGAGTGCCAGATCGTCCGAGTTTCATTACTTCTTAACGTACTCAAACTGATGACGGGCCCGGACACGTAGCTCATATTGAAGGCCCTTCTCCACAGCGCACAAAGCGTAAGTACAACTCCATTTCGCGAAGCCTGCCGCGCGAGTTCCAAATCACTTTCATTTTCCTCGTCGCCTGTCGTCGGTAGCGTCGTATTACGACTATTGCAGGCGCTTCTATTATGTCCTCATTTGGCGAGTGCTTTTATTTCAAATCTTAAGTTTCGTCTGCGACGTCATTTGGAGATGACTCTATCTCTCTCTCTCCGTCCTTTTTTCGGCCGCTACGCAGAGGCCGACGAAGCGATCCTAAATTCTCTGCGCTAGAAACCGGATACTCGGCGCGCTTAGGAGCCTGCAGCTCGGTACACTGGACGGCGTCCATCGAGTTGCGCGCAATTGTCCGCGAAATTGCGGCCTTTCCAAAGAAAGCCCTCCGTACATTTGATACGCTACTGACGTAAACGTCGAATGCGTCCTCGTAGGTCAGGCTCATTAAGTTGTTTTCATCTATCTATCTATCTATCTATCTATCTATCTATCTATCTATCTATCTATCTATCTATCTATCTATCTATCTATCTATCTATCTATCTATCTATCTATCTATCTATCTATCTATCTATCTATCTATCTATCTATCTATCTATCTATCTATCTATCTATCTATCTATCTATCTATCTATCTATCTATCTATCTATCTATCTATCTATCTATCTATCTATCTATCTATCTGTCTGTCTGTCTGTCTGTCTGTCTGTCTGTCTGTCTGTCTGTCTGTCTGTCTGTCTGTCTGTCTGTCTGTCTGTCTGTCTGTCTGTCTGTCTGTCTGTCTGTCTGTCTGTCTGTCTGTCTGTCTGTCTATCTATCTATCTATCTATCTATCTATCTATCTATCTATCTATCTATCTATCTGTCTATCTATCTATCTATCTATCTATCTATCTATCTATCTGTCTATCTGTCTGTCTGTCTGTCTGTCTGTCTGTCTGTCTGTCTGTCTGTCTGTCTGTCTGTCTTATGCGTTCGTGCAGCTAGACATACATACATACATACATACATATATACATACATACTTACATACACACAAACACACACACACACATACATACATACATACATACATACCTACCTACCTACATACATACATACATACATACATACATACATACATACATACATACATACATACATACATACATAATCATAAGGCTTCAGAAAACTGAAGAGGAAATTTAGTTATAATGGTTTTGGCAGACATTTGAATTTTGCAACGTCGATGACGACAGTGACAGACAGATGGTCTTTTCAGTACAAGTTCTCGGTGTGCCGCAGTCGGAACGGCGGAATGATGACGATGGCGTTGATTGAGATGCGCGTGGTTGTACTGTGCATATTCTTTCTTGAAGTTTGTCATGTGCTGGTTGTAAGTTGGGGATATTCGTTTGATATAAGAAACATTCGAAAGTTAGTGCTCGTTGTGTTTGTTGCCGTCTTATGTCCTAAAGTTTTTGCGCTAAATATTGTAGGACTTGGTCGTTCAAAATGGCGGATTTTTTGTATTTTGCGCTTCTTCATTAAAAAAAAAATCGGTTGGAGTCTGCTGTTATGTATGGACATATAACGAAGTTGAGTTTTTGCATCTTCTGTACGCGTTCACACTTGCTTAGTACTTCGCCTCACTGACAGTGGCAAAGGGCCTCTGAATCACATTCGTTAATTTTTCAACGTTTCAAGTAAATGTGTGCTTCGAGTCGTGATAAACAGCCTTGCGATGAACTATGCGAAGCGTGGCGGAGCGACGAGCCGAGGGTGCACCACCAATTCGAAGAAACCACCCCTTCTTCTCTCCGGTCCTTCCTTTATCTTAGGCGTTGACCGTGACGTCATCATTCGCGTCCGGTCATGTAATCCACAAAGAGAGCCCGTTCGTCCGCTTGTAGGTACACGTGCTGGCCGCTCTTTGTCCTCGCACGGTGAGGAGGAGCACTCGGCCAAGAACAGGGTCGAGCCGGTAAACGAAAGAAGGATCGAAACAAGCGGGGTCCTCTTCCTTTTGGATCATCAAACGAGTGTAACTCCTCTATTACGGTACCGTTTGGAAAAGTTCCCAAGGATACGTTGCATAGAAGTGTAACAGCTTGGGCTAGTTGGTATGGCATGACGATAGTTATAGCGCGAGAACAAAACGACGACACAGAGCGCTCGTGTCTTTCGTGTCCTTCTTGTCTCTGTGTCGTCGTTTTGTTCTCGCGCTATAACTATCGTCATACGTTGCAGACTTGTGCACAGCTGCAATGCCACAAATATTGACCTCTCGCTGCTTCTTCGAAGACCCGTTGAACCAACCGAGCCAGCCATTTCGCCCTATCCGTGTCTGGCTTTAACGCTAACGTGCGTCACCGCGTCGTGCATTTTTCTCTCTCCTGAGCGCCTCCTCTCTTTTGAACCATTTATTTTTCGCTGCCAAAAAGGCGGCTTTGCCCCGCGACACCTCCATCATCCGGCGCGACACTCCGGAGTTTGATTATACACGTAGTACACGCCGCGTGGTCTCGCATGCCTCCGCTGATCGCGCACCGATGTTGGAATGCAATTAAGGCCACCGCGCGCTCAACGCCCCCTCACGGTCGACCACACCGTCACGCCGCGTCCCTGGCGCCGTCGTGCAATTCTCTTGCAGAGCAGTTATAACTCTGCCTACGTGCAATGCGGTGCAGCACGTCAAAGGGAGCACGTTGAAACGTTTGCTTCCAGCTCCGGCAGCTGTTAAGAACACGTTTCGCTGCGTTGCGTAATGTCGAATGAAAGTGATGCATGACGGGACGTATTGGGTGACGGACCTTGGAAACGTTACAGAGCACACAGATGGTGTCAAAATACAAAAAAGAAGAAAAACAAGACAGCGCTAATTATTAATTTTTTTGCCCTGTTTGTGTGCGTTGTAACGCTTTTAAAATTTGATGCCAACCAGCACGTCAAAACATCCACGAACTTTCGCTACGACGGAATGAATGAATGAATGAACGAATGAATGAATGAATGAATTTATTTATTTATTTATTTATTTATTTATTTATTTGTAAATACTGGCACTCCCAAAGGGATCATAGAAGTAGGGCATATGCAATGGTTGAATACAACATAAGACAAATTGTAATACAATGGAAACACCGACTAACTTATAAAAAAAGTGCAACACAAGAGCGATTAGTGGCACAATAATATAAAGAAAACAGGCTCGTATAATAAAACCGTAGGCAAGGGAAGAAAAAAAAAAGAATGAATGAATGAACATTAACCGGGGCTGAATATGTGATGCAGATTCTGTCGGAATTTCTCGGTCCACTTTATAACCTTGGAACGTAACCTTAACGGCTGCAAAACATCGGTATGAGGCACTGAACGGCCAGATAAACCATTCACTGATTGAGTGCATGATTGATTCATCGTTTGATTGACTGGTTCACTTTATGAATAAGTGCGTGAAAGATTAAAGAATTTACCTCGCAGCTGTCACGTTGTGTGGGACAGTGTTACGTGAGATTGCCGTAAAAGCCGGCAACATTTCGTGAATCAGAAACGTAATATTATATTTCAATACGGTATCGTTACTTCGCCTTGAGGAGGACAAGAACAACGAGAGAGAAGGCAGGGAGGTTAACCAGGCACATGCCCGGTTCGCTACCCTACGCTTGGGGAATGGGAAGGGGGAGTATAAAAATGAGAGAGAGGAAAGAGAAAAAGTAAATAAAGGATTGTCAACCAATGGGCTGACGCATTTGCAGTGGTGGCCTTGAGAGCCGTAATAAACCTTCGCTACAAATGAATAAATTAACAAACAAATGACTGAGTCTGTGCATGAATGATGCATATTGAATTAATCAATCACTGCGTTTTTTTTGTCTGTGCTGATGACTTTCTTACTCGGCTCCTGCCTGCATCACTTTAATCAGCAAGCCCACACCACACTCGATACTGTTTTTTTTATTTGGCGAATCATACAATGCAAAAGATCATCAGACTGCTTGAACCCGTAGCGAATGGCTAGTCCTGGGTCCAAAAAGAAAATGTATACAGTGATGCAGGCTTACTGTTACATAAAGAAGAAACTAACACTCAGAAACACAATACAGTACAACTACAGAAGTGTGGCAGCTTGGGCTAGTTGGTATGGCATGACGATAGCTATAGCGCGAGAACAAAACGACGACACAGAGACAAGAAGGACACGAAAGACACGAGCGCTCGTGTCTTTCGTGTCCTTCTTGTCTCTGTGTCGTCGTTTTGTTCTCGCGCTATAACTATCGTCAGTACAACTACAGGCATTTTTTAGCATGCGATCTTCGTGCCAAACGACAATAAAATCTATAATCGCAATAGTGTCCAAAGGTGCACCAACGCAAGTGAATCACTAATCACTGCTTTCGTATTCGTCAACGCGGTGTTTCGCCTTTTTTTCACGGGAGTGTTCGCATTCGACCACGTTGCACGCTTTTTCCTCCGCCGGGGCCCGCCAAGTTTTGACACGTTCGCTCCTCTCCGAGTAGGTTCGCTTTTTCCGCACGGCTCGCGTGTCGCGCGGGGCAGTGGTATGCCGCGAATTAGTCGCACGTTGGAGCATGGTTTCTCGCACCGCTCGCTAGCTGGCCGCTTCGCGTCCTACGCGAGGCAGTCCTCTTAAGCGCGCGGTTGGCCTCCCGATATTACAGTTTTTTTTTTCCTCGTTGCGGCTGTAGCGTGCGTCTATGGGCCCGACGCAACAAATTCGCGAGCATTGTTGCCACGGGCGTTTCTGTGGCGGCCGTGCGCCTCGCTTCTCTCGGCGACGGATTATTATCCCGCTGCGCGGGATTTGTCACGCGCATGTCTCGATAATACGCTGTGAGAGAAGGCTTTAAATACTGCTCGTGTCGCATCCGTGGAGAACATTGGCCAGAGAGACGAAAACGAGTATTTTTTTTTTTGCCAGTACATATGTCCGTGACACGGCCCCTTTTCACTTCACTGCTCTGTGAATAGTGAATAGGAAGGAAGGAAGGAAAAACTTTATTTGCAAGGGCTTGGGACAGGGGTGATGAGCTTGATGGGTGGGGCCCCAAGTCCAGGGCTCCACTGGCTGCCGCCGTCTGTCTGACGTGCCGCAGAAGTGCAAGCTGCACCTCTGGGTCAGAGCTGGCGAGCTGTGCCTCCCATTGCTCGAAAGTATTACAAAGCTTGTACTGACCTAAAAAGGTATCTAAATTTGGTGGTCGTTTTAGGCATCCCCACGAAATGTGGTAGAGCGATGGCCAGCCGCCACACCATGGACAAGCACGACCATAAAGCGTTGGAAAAATTTTGTGAATAAAGAATGGCAAACGCCGCTGAGCCTACCGTATTTGCAAGTTTACCACGTGCACTTCACCTTACCGCACTGTCGAATAAAGGGATCCTTAATCTTCGCTTTTAAGAGTTGAACGCGATAGCTACATTCTGTCCCTCGTGCGTACCGAGTTCAAAATGGCTTCTTGTGTCAGTGAAGCTTTCGCATGTGGCTACATCCTGTGAACTGGGTAGCACACCGCGGGCAATTGCGCGTGTGAAGTGTTTTCGAACTTGCTATGCGTTTGGGGTTAACAATACTAGGTATAACTTGCTTGTCGACCAAACGACCCGGTTTTGAACATCACTCAGAATCAGAATTTTTTGTTCTTTATTATAAGGAAATCTTTCCTGATTTTTCGGCCATGCACAAGATGATTTTTTGCTCACAACCAACGACGCCTACACCGACGTCGACACCAGAATTTCAGCGAAACGACGCTATCGCGCTACAACTGATAAAAATCATTAGAAAATCGCCCAGGAGCTTTCTAAAGTGAAAACTACCTTCTTGTTCTTGGTTTTCTGAGTTGAGGTGCGTTACCACACCCTGCTCCCCAAGTTCTCTGCTTTTAACGGGAATTCGCATGGTCTCAGGTTCGTAGACGGCGCAAACAAAGGGAGGCACGTAAGGAGCAGGCACTTCGTTATGTCATTTCTTTATTTACATCTTTATGAACTTCACCTGGTCTTGAAATGCCCCTGAAAGCATCGTACGTTTGACCATGCGAGGATTTTGTGTGACGACATCGTGATGCGAGTCGTACGAACGTCATGAAGCTGTTGTCCCTGATCACTTGACTTTTTCAACGTCGACGCCGCTGCTGTCTAATTTTGACCATCCGAGCTGTTTAACATGCACTGACATATGATTGATATGTGGGGTTTGACGTCCCAAAACCACCATATGATTATGAGAGACGACGTAGTGGAGGACTCTGGAAATTTCGACCACCTGCGGTTATTTAACGTGCACCCAAATCTGAGCACACGGGCCTACAACATTTCCGCCTCCATCGGAAATGCAGCCGCCGCAGCCGGGGTTCGAACCCGCGACCTGCGGGTCAGCAGCCGAGTACCTTAGCCACTAGACCACCGCGGCGGGGTATGCACTGACATCTAAGCACGCGGAAGTTTCTTGCATTTCTTCCCCACGAGGAAGTATTTTGATGAAGGAATAGCATGCTGGTTAACATTTTTTAAAATTGATTTTTCTTCGCCTCGAGTAATAATGTCAACAGATGAAAATACTTGTGCGCATGAGTGGAACTGTCAGCGTTGACGATGTTCACACCCTGTACAAGGCATTTCCGTGTTAATGAATCCTTAAACCTGGTAACTGGTAAAGTTCTACCTTTTAATCTGAAATAAAAAAAAAATCCTTCGCGCTTTAAGGGTTACTCACACCGCTTGGAACGAAAACGTTAGGGGGAGGCAGAGGAATTTGAATGCGCCAGCACCGCTCTCTGGTGATGATGATGATGATGATTAAAGGCCTCCCCTTTGAATCGGGGTGACGGCATGCGCCATCTAGCCTAGATGTTCCATCTAGGTTCGTTGGCCGCGGCGCCATCTGACGGCTCGCGGCACAGCGAGCCCCCGAGACCGATTTATATGGATGCCCGGGTGCGCTCAGTGTCAACATCTGATTATTCTGACACCATAGTCTGAACCAGTCACGATGTTGGGCTACGCTTCCCGTTCCCTGTGAGAGAGAAGGGTGGCGAGGCGGCGCGAAAATTTGAAATCGACTGAAACCAATGCTCTAACCATTGCGGGTTTCTTAATATAGCGCGTAGTCGAGAAATTTTAGCGACAGCCAGTTCACAAGGCAATAGTGCACATATTCCTCTTAATAACTATTTTTCGTGCTCTGGGTTGTTTACTGGCCCTTTAAAATAACGCTGGCGTTCGCATACTGCAGGGAAATGTCAACTAATGTTGCCGCGTGCTACGAGGGTAAGCGCTGGACTAACGAGGGCCATTTATCAGCCGCCACCGGCTTTCGTTCGACACATCCGCTCGTACAACCACAGCGATGACTTCACTCAGTCCCGGTGAAATGGGTCAGTTGTTTAGCATTTGTTTGTGTCTCATAGCGGTCAGGATGGATTGATTCTTGGTCTCTTCCACAGATGTGTAAATGCAACACCCAACCAAAGGCGGCATAACAGTGTCGCATCGGAGCGGGAAAGTTGCGATGGTAGCTTTAGCTTGAGCGAAGGATCCAGTTCATCCTTTCGCATTGGTATGGCAGACACTCCTACATGCGACTACTGCGGAGATGAAAAGACCATCGAACACGTCCTGTGCAGCTGCGCTTGCTACGACACACAGCGATGCCAGCTCCGGATGGTTTTGAATCGACTTGACCCCGGACCATTTTGTGTGCAGAAGATACTAGGACCTTGGGCATCTGCCTCAGTTGCGCAGAAAGCAACTAAAGCACTGCTACTTTACCTAAAGTCAACAAACCTGAGCGACCGCCTGTCGACTGTGTGTGCTCCCCGAGTGTGCTCGTGATTGTGTGTATCTTCTCATCTTTCTACAACCCCTTTTCTCCCCTTTATCCCTTCCCCACTGCAGGGTAGCAAACCGGATGTGCGTCTGGTTAACCTCCCAGCCTTTTCCTTGCATCTTTATCTCTCTCTCTCTCTATCTCTCTCCATAGACGTGAGAACACTCGCGGACGTTCAGTTCGACATATAGCTGCTTTGAAACAAACCCACTGTGCTCACTGATTTTTCGTGTGCGAAAAAGAAAAAAAAAAGGCTGATGCAAACGAAGATAAACCAAACCAGTCGCTAAATGCGCGTGTTTTATGAAGAGCGATGGAAAGGAAAGCGATAGGTAGGTCTAACCATAAGAGACAAGAAGAGAGTAGAGTAGGTTAGGGAACAAACCGGGGTTAAATGTATCGCAGTTGAAATCAAGAAGAACAAATAGACATGGGCCGGGCATGTAGCACGTAGGCAGGATAACCGCTGGTCATTAAGGATACCTGAATGGATTCCCAGAAAAGGCGAACGCGCAAAGGGGAGAAAAAGTTAGGTCGGCTGATGAGAATAAAAAAAAAGTTTGCAGGTATTAGGTGGCAACGGAAAGCACAAGACCGTGTTGATTAGCGAATCATTGCAGAGGTCTTTTCCCTGCAGTAGGCGGGGTCAGGCTGATGATTATGATGATGATGATGATGACGACGACGAATGAAGAGCACTTAAAAAAAAGCATCAACAGAAAGCCATTTACCTGAAATGCGCCTTTGCCGTTACTTGTAATCGCAAACCCCGAAATTTTAATTCTGGTATAGATAATTCCAATCTTGCTTGTTTACGCCTTTCAGTTGTGGCCGCCGCGTTACGCTATCAACTTTTTCTCCGGCAGTATTTTTATTCGTGCGTGGTAGGAGTCGAAAAAAAAAAACATCGTTTTTTTATTGGTGCGATCTTTCTTGTGGGTCCTCTTGGTACATGAATGTGGTCAACAGTGGTTAGATCTGCAGTCATCGGCTAGCAGGGGATTCTCGACGAATATGCAATTACATGAGCAGCTTGTGCTAAGAAAGCAGAAATTTTGTAAGCACACTGTAGTGAAAACGAAGCCTTCGTTAGGTTCGTAAAGCTTTCTCTGTTGTCGTACATTCATTGCAGTGAAGGTTACTTGCCTTTACTGTGCGGGCAGATAAACTTTATGTGAAGTATAATTAATGTTATTATGAGCTCGCCATCCTCCTTTGAAAGGAGCATCTTTTGATTCCCAAGCATTTTACGCAAAATTAACTGCCCTGTTCGTGAATGCTAGCTCGCTTCGAATGAGCTGGGGGGCGTTTTCTTCATTCCACGTTGGAGTGTGTGGTGGATTTGCAACTTCAGGCTTGTTTTGGTTCGCTGGGACTCAGAAAAAGAAAAAAAAAGAAGCTATGTGCCATGGAGATTGTAACACAAATACAAAGGAACCGTTGCGGTAATGAACTGGCCTTTTCATTGACTTTCTAGCTAGCTGGCATTCTAATGAAAACCCAGGTAGCCGGGTCTCTTCAGTTCCAGACTTTTGCTGTTTTCAGCTTTGTTGGAGCAGTGTGACTGTGCGTTGTATGTTTGTTTTATACCGCCACCGCTGTGCTTTGTTAACCTGTCCGTTCGCTGAAAACAGCGAGTTGTGTTATCCGTACCGCGAGAACTCTTCGCGTTTTGTTTTTTGGTTATTTTGGTTCCTTTCTCAGTAATTCCGGGTGGCGCCCCTTTTGTGTTCGTCCGGAGCATTCGCGCAGTCGCTTCATTTGACAGGGGACCTTTATTTTTGCTACCTTTGGTTCGGCTTTGTTTTGTACGGATCTTTCAATCGAAACCAGCGATGACAAGCCGCCAATTGGACCGCAGTTTTCTTTACTTTGTTTCACGCTACAGCTGGACTTCGTCGGGCCCACACAAGAGTGGGAACGAGTTAAGATACAGTATAAAATGAAAAAAGAAACGAATTTATTATTGTGTGGAAGGAAAGACCATATGCTCATTGCAAAACTCGTAATTGAAAAATACACTCTCTCTGATAAGCTGAATTTTTGACACAAACAGGAAAAACAACGCTTGCAATAGTTATCCAACATATAAAAGCTGGAACGGGGGGATGAAAAAAAATGCCTCTAATTGAAAAAGATATTTTCTAATTGAAAAGGATATTTTATATCAATTAGAAGCAATTTGAGAACGGGAGAGAAAAAATTGGCCCCATATCTGCGCGGTTAACTGCAAATGTTGTCGAAAGAAGATATTGTCACCAATCTTGTCTCACTCAAGGAAACCTTCCGCAGAACTGCTCGTCAAGCTAGGACAAAGAAAAACGGCTCCAACCCAACCTCTTCGTCCTCTTCCACACGAAAACCACGCGAATTCATGCGGCATTAAAAAGCGGCTCAATCCCAACCTCTTCGTCCTCTTCCACACGAAAACCACGCGAATTCATGCGGCATTAGTCCCCCCTTTTAAAAAGCATCGACTCGATGCTTCTAAATAAAAGAAGAAGAAAAAAAAAACCCATAATTAGAACACGCGTTGACGCAGAGAATCACAAAGTGAGTGCCAGGGAAAACAAAGAGGGCGCACAAGCACTTGGACCATGCGCGAACACAACAGCACCAGTGGAAGAGTCAAGAAGAAAAAAAAAAAAACACCACATGAGATCACTGTCACGTTTGCGAAGTAACTCGCAAGCATAGAGACTATTGTGTGTAGTACGGCTTGAGTCGTACGACATGCACAGTTTCGGGCCGATGTTGTCGACGTGACGACACTGTGCCGTCCGGAAGTACTTCGTATGTAAGATCACTCACACGTCGGATAACCTTGTATGGTCCGAAATAACGGCTCAGAAGCTTTTCAGACAAGCCTGGTCGTCGGACAGGAGTCCACACCCACACTCGTTCACCCGGGTGGTATGCGACGTTTCGACGGCGAAGGTTGTAACGTCGTGCATCTGCGTCTTGTTGGTGACCGATGTTCACGCGAGCCAGTTGACGAGCCTCTTCGGCGTACTGCGTGTATTGCTCGGCTTCTGGAGAAAGGGCATCGCTATTATCGTACGGCAGCATAGCGTCAAGCATCGTTTGTACGTTGCGTCCATAAACAAGGTGGAAAGGTGAAAATCGGGTTGTTTCCTGCATTGCCGTATTGTATGCGAACGTGACGTATGGGAGGATATCGTCCCAGGTTTTGTGCTGCACGTCCACGTACATTGACAGCATGTCCGCTATGGTCTTGTTGAGCCTTTCCGTCAGTCCATTACTTTGTGGGTGGTAAGCCGTTGTTTTTCGGTGACTCGTGCAGCTCAGTCTGAAAATGTCCTCTAGCATTTGTGCCGTAAATGATGTTCCTCTATCCGTAATCACACATGACGGCGCGCCGTGCCGGAGGACGATGTGCTGCACGAAGAACTTCGCCACTTCAGACGCCGTGCCGCGGGGTAACGCCTTTGTCTCAGCATACCGGGTCAAGTAATCGGTTGCCACTATAATCCATTTGTTACCAGTGGCCGACAAAGGGAAGGGTCCTAGAAGGTCCATTCCCACGAGGTCGAAAGGTGTCCGTGGTGGTGTAATAGGGTGGAGAAGGCCCGCAGGTTTCACGGGTGGCGTCTTGCGACGCTGGCACTCGCGGCAGCCTTGCACGTAGCGGTGTACACTGGTCGAAAGTCGTGGCCAATAGTACTGCTGGCGCACTCTGGCGAGAGTCCGCGAGTAGCCCAAGTGTCCCGACGTGGGCTCGTCGTGGCACGCGAGGAGGATGTCATCCCGCATGTCGGCTGGTACAACGAGGAGGAAGGCTTTGTTGCTACCTCGAGCATTTTTCTTGTAAAGAATGCCCCTCCTTAGACAAAAGGATGACAATTCGCGAGCGATGCGCCGAGGAGTGTGAGAATTTCGGCCTTCTAAGGAATCAATAATAGGGCGCAATTCCTGATCGGCTCTCTGTCTAGACATAAAGTCAGAATCACTGAGGGCTCCGAGAAAACCATCAGCATATTCCGAGTCCATATCAGGATGTCCCACGGGTGCTCGAGAAAGTGCGTCGGCATCTTCGTGCTTGCGCCCAGACCTATACACAATCATGATGTCAAACTCTTGCAAGCGCAAACTCCACCGAGCGAGACGACCAGACGGATCACGGAGATTGGCCAGCCAACACAGCGAATGGTGATCGGTCACCACCTTGAAGGAGCGGCCGTAGAGGTAAGGTCGAAACTTTGCCGTTGCCCACACGACCGCGAGGCATTCCTTCTCTGAAGTGGAGTAGTTGGCCTCGGCTCGAGAGAGAGTACGACTGGCGTAAGCTATGACATGTTCTACGCCGTTGTGCCGTTGTACAAGGACAGCGCCAAGTCCGACGTTGCTTGCATCCGTGTGAACTTCGGTATCAGCGTCCTCATCAAAATGCGCAAGAACAGGTGCCTCTTGCATTCGCTGCCGTAACTCTGCGAAAGCTGCTTCTTGCTCTGTAGTCCAGGCAAACGGTACATCATCTCGGGTGAGTCGCGTGAGCGGTTCGGCTATCGTCGAGAAGTTGGTAATGAATCGGCGATAATAAGCACACAAGCCGAGAAAACGCCGCACCGCTTTTTTGTCTGACGGCACAGGAAAGGTGGCGACTGCTGCAGTTTTTTCTGGGTCAGGCCGCACTCCATCCGCACTCACAACATGTCCCAGAAATTTCAGCTCATCGTAGCCGAAATGGCACTTCTGGGGTTTTAGCGTGAGTTCGGCCGAACGAATAGCTTCCAGAACCATTCTTAGACGCTTCAGATGTTCTTCGAAACTCTCGGCAAAGATGACCACATCATCAAGGTATACAAGGCAGCTTTGCCACTTCAAGCCAGCGAGAACGGTATCCATCATTCGCTGGAATGTTGCGGGAGCCGAACAGAGGCCGAAAGGAAGAACTCTGAATTCATAAAGCCCATCGGGAGTTACAAACGCTGTCTTCTCTCTGTCTCGCTCATCGACCTCTATCTGCCAATAGCCGCTCTTCAAATCTATCGATGAAAAATACTTCGCGTGTCGTAGCCTGTCGAGAGAATCATCAACCCGTGGAAGCGGGTAGACGTCTTTTTTGGTGACGCTATTGAGTTTCCTGTAGTCAACACAGAATCGCAGCGTTCCGTCTTTCTTCTTTACTAGAACGACTGGCGAGGACCACGGGCTGCTCGACGGTTGTATCACCCCGTCGTCAAGCATCTCCTTTACCTGCGTCTGTATAGTCTCGCGTTCTTTAGCCGAAACACGGTAAGGTTGCTGGCGGATTGGGCGAACATCATCGTCGGTAATAATTCGGTGCTTTATGAGGGGTGTTTGACCGACTCTAGATGAAGAGGCGAAGCAAGATTTAAATTCCTTCAGCAGGGTATGCAGTGCGGCCTTCTTCTCGTCCGAAAGCTTCGAACTGACGTCGATGTGGTCCAGAAACTTATCTCCATCAACCATTTCCTCGGATGCGAAGCACTCGGTGACATCCGCTACACGGTCTCCGAAGGCCACGGTGGTGCCGCGGAAAAGATGTCGGTGCTCGAAGTTAAAATTTGTGACGAGTATCTGCGACCGTCCGTCACGCACACGCAGAATGCTTCGCACTGCACACACACCTTGAAGCAGTAAAAGGGATACGTTGCTCTCGGCGACCACGTCACCGTCTTGGAGGTCTTCACAGGTGACTTCTACGAAAGCAGTCGCTCGGGGAGGCAACGTCACGCTTTCGTCGGCAACACGCAGCGCAGGTCTACGACAGCTATCAGCGCCTCGATCGGTTGCAAGTTGCGTCGAGAAAGTCACCATTCGCTCGCGGAGATTTATGATCGCGCCATTCTCTCGAAGGAAGTCCATTCCAAGGATGAGCTGACGAGAACAGTCGCGTAGTACGAGGCAGGTTACCACAAACGTTGACTCGCGTATTTCCACTCTTGCGGTACAGCGACCCAATGGAGTAATAACGTGGCCTCCAGCAGTGCGAATACGCGTCCCATTCCAAGGTGTCATCACTTTCTTAAGACTGGTTGCCAATTTTCCGCTCATAATAGAATAATCTGCACCTGTGTCCACCAATGCGCTGACCTGAAGACCGTCTATCAGCACGGGAATGTCGAGTGAGACTCGGCCACTGGGTTCAGACGCACAATCCGGCATTTCTCTCGCACTGCACTCAGACGTCAATTCAATGTCTGCAGCGTTTTGTGGAAGCGTCGATAGGAGGTCTTCCGCACTTTTAGTCCCAGCGACCTCGCCCCCGAAGGTCGCTGCCTTCAGTTTTCCCGACGAGGGCTTGGGGAACGTCCCCGTGCCATCGTACTGAGACGTGGTCCAATAGCTGCGGGTCGTCGTGGAGATGGAGACCGCGATTGACGCCGTGAGAAAGGCAGACGTTGCTGCGCGAGGTAGTCCTCAATTTCTCTTGGCCTCTGACCAACTAGGGGACGAGGCGAATGAATAGAGAAACCGCGCAGTCCAAGTTGTCGGTATGGACATTCCCGGTAGATGTGACCGGCTTCACCGCAATGGAAGCAGAGGGGTCTTCTATCCGACGTACGCCAAATATCGGACTTCCGCGGAGGGGCACGGCGACCGTCGATGTCCAAACCAGCATGCGCAGATTGAATTGAAACTGGCGGCATCGTCTGGATTGGGACTGCAGGGCTTGAGACCGGCATGGAAGTGCGCAGAGCTTCGGCATATGTGCGGTTCCCAACATCAGTGGACGCAGGAGGTGGTTCTAGATTTGTAACCGTTGGTTGAGGGCGACGGCTGTGAAGCACCTGCTGGACCTCGTCCCGAATAATATTGGTGATGCTGCTTACCTCCGGCTGTCTCGCCCCGTGTAGTTTCGCGATTTCCTCGCGGACGACGGAGCGGACGATTTCGCGAATCCACTCAATGCTGTTGCTCCCGAAGCTGGCGGAAAATTCAGTAGGTGATGCAGAATTCACTTGCCGGTCGAGTAGGGCTGACCGCTGATGAAGTACCCTCTCCATCGTAGTGGCTTCGGTCAGGAATTCTGCTACACTCTTCGGAGGACTCCGCACCAGACCAGCAAAAAGCTGCTCCTTCACGCCTCGCATCAGATAGCGTAGCTTTTTTTCTTCTGGCATTGCCGGATCCGCTCGCCTGAAAAGCTGCGTCATGTCCTCCACGTACATGGTGACGGTCTCATTAGGCATCTGGATGCGTGAATGCAATGCACGTTCAGCACGATCGCGGCGGTCGGGGCTCCGGTAGGTCTCCAAGAGGCGATGCTGGAACTCGCGCCAGGATGTCAAGACATCACTTCTGTTCATGAACCACGTTCGGGCGCCGTCTTTCAAACACGCGTAGACGTTGCGGAGTTTGGCGGCTTCGTCCCAGTAGTTGATCGCTGCGACGTGTTCGAACTCGCTCAGCCAGTCGTCCACATCCTCAAACAGCTCTCCGTGAAAGGGACTAGGCATCAGCGGGTTCTGGACAGTGCAATAAATTGGTGCCGACGACGTAGGAGTTTCCATGACGCCTTGAGGCGAAGTCATAGTCGCTCTATGGATAAGCTGTGCCGGTGTCTCTGGTGGTAGGCCTCGTTGGCGGCGGCTTGTTCTGTGAACTGGCGTGTCCACGGGCACAGGGCTTGTGTTCCGGCTCCTGGGCGGGCTCTTGTGCATGGGGTGCGTCGTCAGTTGTCGTACCCAGCAGCTCCACCAATCTTGTCACCAATCTTGTCTCACTCAAGGAAACCTTCCGCAGAACTGCTCGTCAAGCTAGGACAAAGAAAAACGGCTCCAACCCAACCTCTTCGTCCTCTTCCACACGAAAACCACGCGAATTCATGCGGCATTAAAAAGCGGCTCAATCCCAACCTCTTCGTCCTCTTCCACACGAAAACCACGCGAATTCATGCGGCAATATAGTGTTCTGTCTGGACAGAGAGAATGAGGCGTTCATTAGATGCTCTGTGCGATAAGATCGGTGGATGGGATCCTGGAGACGCTGCGGGAGACAAGAATGCCATCTGGCAGTAATCTTTAAAAATGAAAGCATGTATGGTACGCAGAGCGACGGGTAGGTGGCAGCGCCGTATCGTCTTTAGCAAAGTGTAGCAAACACTCGCCTTCTTCGTGCATTGCGTCACATCGTCAGCGCTGTGTAATAAACACTACGGTCTTTATAATGACGTATATATGTGTTTTATGGTATAAAAAGCACACCACCGAATATAGAAGTGTTGATACTGCGCATTATATATGTTTATTATTTGCTTTGCTTGATCGACAATGTGCAAAAGTATCAATGGAGACACCAAAAAGGTGGGCGTTCAGGAATTGGCTTAACTTTGGCGTGGCAGCTGAATCGTTTCGGTTGACACACAGACGAAGAAAAAAATAAACCTGGTGATCATTGACACAATAAACTGGGACAGCCCTCTGCTCTTCTATAGTAGAGCAGCAAGTACTCAAAACTCGTTTAACGCTTTTTCTAAACACAAATTTCTCTGTTGATGTACGCCTTGAAGGACTATTGCCTCAAAAATAAATAAATAAAAAGCTCACAGGGAGTTTTATGCATTAACCTTGGGTGTCCAAAAGGCGAGACAGCCATTTTTATCTTCTCAGTCGACATAATAAACCACCCCACCCGCTCCCTTGTTGGTCGCTTGAAAGCCTTCTACCTAACATACTTTTTGTGCCTGTGTCGCTCGAAAGCTGCTAACTCGGAGGTGGCTGGGGTCAAATTTCGGCTAGGGCGGCTGCATTCTCGACGGAGGCGGAAGCGCTTAAGGCCCTCGTTCTGTAATTTGGGCGCTGGTTAATGAACCCCAGGTGGTCGAAATTTCTGGACGTATTCACTACGGTGTCTCTCATTATGATGTTATTGTTTTGAGATGTTAAGTCATTATTATTATTATTATTATTATTATTATTATTATTATTATTATTATTATTATTACTTTACGCCTGTGTTGTTTTTAAAATCCTACGAAGTCGGAATTGTTGCTTGCATGTTTGATTGTTGCTTCGTGCGTTTGTTATATTGTGGGCTAAGTTCTGTGTGAGTGATTGCTTGCGCCTGCGCGCGATTGTGCCTTACCTTCAAAAGGGGGAAGGTTTGGGCGTGTTGATTATTTATAGTTCTTCATAAAACAGAGCGCACAAAACACGCGACTGAAAGAGATCCGGATAAGCGTTCACTATCTGCTTACTATGAACTTGATAGTGAGCGCTTGTCCTAATCTCATTCTGTCCCGTGTTTTTTTAGCGCTCTGTTTTATGAAGAACTGTTGACTGATCTATATGTGGGGTTTAACGTCCCAAAACCACCATACGATTATGAGAGACGCCGTGACGGAGGGCTCCGAAAATTTCGACCACCTGGGGTTTTTTTAACTTGCACCCAAATGTGAGCACGCGGGCCTACAACATTTCCGCCACCATCGGAAATGGAGCCGCCGCAGCCGGGATTCGATCCCGCGACCTGCGGCTCAGCAGCCGAGTACCTTAGCCACTAGACCACCGCGGCGGGGCGTTTTATGAAGAACTGTGCTTTACCTTGGCGGGTCCTGTCTGTTTCGCGTGTGCGGCGTCAGCGCGTAAGTTTCCTTTGTTCTCTGACGCTGCAAAGCAACTTCGTCACCTGGCACGTTGTCTGAGTCTGCAGGAGTGGAACACCCCAAGCATAAGACATACGAGACTATACCAAATAAACCCTCGACTGGAACTTCGACCTCCATCCGGACTTCGTCGACGTGAAGCTTCACTTCTTTGTCGCCTTTGGTTGGGGGTTGCCTTCACAAAAGCATATAGAACCCTCATCGGATTGACAGACAATGCGGAATGCGACGTCTGCTGCACCAAAGAAGATATCGACCACCTGATATGCCATTGCCCTCGATTGGCCTCTGAAAGACAGAAGCTTTCGGACGCATTGCGACAATTGGACGATCGGCCCCTCTCTGTGCAGATGCTACTCGAACACCGTCATCACCTTTCGTCGGCTCAAAAAGCAGTCAAAGCTGTCTTGTGCTTTTTGAGAACTACAGGCCTATGTGACCACCTTTAACTTTTGTGTAGTGCCACCGCTGCATACGCGCCAGCCGATTGACTGACAATCCTTTCTTTTTTTTTCCTTTCTCTCTCTCTTTCTCTTCTCTTTCCTCTCTCTCTCATCTTTATGCCCCCTTCCTATTCCCCCAGCGTAGGGTAGCAAACCGGGCATGTGCCTGGTTAACCTCCCTGCCTTCCCTCTTGTTGTTTACCCCCTTCCCCCCCCCCCTCACACTCGAAATGGAGCGGATATTACGCCCTGCAAAATGGCTCGACGGGAGATAAGCACCTCATGGACGTCTCGTAAGGACTGGGACCCCTTCTGCTGTGACGTCGCGGTGTGCTTTTATATTACTCCGAATCTTTCCTTGTAGCTTTGTTCTGGATCTGAAGAACGGATGTGCCATAGCATTTCTACCTCCTGAGTTTTGACACGGTGCATGTTTTCGTGCGATGAGGTGGATAGCTGATTGCGCAAGAAATCCCTCGAGTACGCGCTCTGCTCGATTGACGAACGGGAGAACCTGGTGACTTGCAGCTGACCTTTCGAAATAATAGTATTATTTTCGCCACATTTTGGCATGCTGGGTCAGCTTTGGTCTTCATCTTCAGACTTCGACATGAGGATTTCAAATACAAGAATCACACTAATTTTTGGGGGCGTTATTTCTTTTGAACACTCTTTTGAATACCAATAATATATCATCTGACACCAATGTATGTATTGTCATCCCTTCCATCACCTGGGCAGAAATACAGAGGCCATGCGCACAATGAAAAGCGAGGTTACAGTAAACGGCTCTGTGAGTTTTTGCGAAGGAGCTGTGTGGTTGGTCTCTGCTAATATATATATATATATATATATATATATATATATATATATATATATATATATATATATATATATATATATATATATATATATATTTGAAATATAACTGATTACTGTTCAGATTAGTATGAGCTCTAACCAATTAATATTTTGTCAGAACACGGAAAAGACGAGCCCTTAGGTATACACTTCTTTTCTAATATATTCCTGGCGTTACCTCGTGGCAGTGGAATGGTCACAATAACTCACTCACTCACTGTCTTGTATATCAGTGTTTTCACATCTCTTTCTCGCTAGCCCACCATACAATTACAATCACTCGCCCGATGTTTGTTTCCCTCACCACTTTTCATTCACATCGAACCCACAATCGCCTCTGCCACAGATAGCCACGCGTTCTTTGTTTACACAAAATACCACGCCCCGCTTGCACAACTGCAATACGACAGTCCGGCTACGTACAATCTCATTCCAACCATTCCTGCGGTCACACTGTATCCACCTTCCCACACAACTCGTCCGAGTCTCATCCCGAGTTCCTTCCGCGGAAGCAATAAGTCCTGAGTGACGGCCGCCTCCTCACTCACACTGCGGCTTCTACCGCACTAATCAAAACAAACGCGCCGCCATGATCACTATCCCCGCGGGCCCCTTTGCTCTTCACTCGAAGAGCCCTCAAAACGCCTAGCGGTTGCTGGAGAATTGGGCCTCAGGTAGCGTTGTGGGTTACTTACGTGCAAAATGTGAGGAGGAGGAGGAGGAAAGTTTTAGCTGTAAGACAGGGAGGTTAGCCAGTTCTTAGACCGGCTGGCTACCCTGTGCTGGGGAAAGGGGTGAGGGGAATGAAAGATGTTAAGAAGAAATGTTGCGAGCCGTACATTGTGGTCTGCAGCTCATACGTCGGCTTGGTAATCACCTCGAGTTTGTTGCCTTGGTTTCAGCATTTTAATTGCTCCGTCGCTCGAGTATCTATCTATCTATCTATCTATCTATCTATCTATCTATCTATCTATCTATCTATCTATCTATCTATCTATCTATCTATCTATCTATCTATCTATCTATCTATCTATCTATCTATCTATCTATCTATCTATCTATCTATCTATCTATCTGTCTGTCTGTCTGTCTGTCTGTCTGTCTGTCTGTCTGTCTGTCTGTCTGTCTGTCTGTCTGTCTGTCTGTCTGTCTGTCTGTCTGTCTGTCTGTCTGTCTGTCTGTCTGTCTATCTATCTATCTATCTATCTATCTATCTATCTATCTATCTATCTATCTATCTATCTATCTATCTATCTATCTATCTATCTATCTATCTATCTATCTATCTATCTATCTATCTATCTATCTATCTATCTATCTATCTATCTATCTATCTATCTATCTATCTATCTATCTATCTATCTATCTGTCTGTCTGTCTGTCTGTCTGTCTGTCTGTCTGTCTGTCTGTCTGTCTGTCTGTCTGTCTATCTATCTATCTATCTATCTATCTATCTATCTATCTATCTATCTATCTATCTATCTATCTATCTATCTATCTATCTGTCTGTCTGTCTGTCTGTCTGTCTGTCTGTCTGTCTGTCTGTCTGTCTGTCTGTCTGTCTGTCTGTCTGTCTGTCTATCTATCTATCTATCTATCTATCTATCTATCTATCTATCTATCTATCTATCTATCTATCTATCTATCTATCTATCTATCTATCTATCTATCTATCTATCTATCTATCTATCTATCTATCTATCTATCTGTCTGTCTGTCTGTCTGTCTGTCTGTCTGTCTATCTGTCTGTCTATCTGTCTATCTATCTATCTATCTATCTATCTATCTATCTATCTATCTATCTATCTATCTATCTATCAGAATGGCCCTGAATATTGATTCAATGATGAGTGAGTCACAGTAAAAAACATCAAGTTATTTCCTTAGCTTTATCACTGTGATTTGAATTCTTTAATATGTTTTCAACACAGGTCCACTCCGTGTCGAGAGAGATTAAATTTTTAATATCATGTACTCCTGCAGTTTCAAGCGTGTTTGCGCTGTACGTTCAGATTGACGAGATGATGTTATCGTGGCTCTTCGGAGCGTCTGGCTGTTCTGAAGTGTAGCTCAATGTAAAGAAGGAAAATAAAACCACTTATAAGGGAGCGGCTCATAATTATGTGGGTCGTCCACGTGTTTCGATAAAAAGGTAATGGCGTCGTTGTGCTTGGAGCAAGTCGTAGTGCGACGTTTCCACTGAGTATTAAATATTGAAGATGGCAAGAAAAAGAAGGCAGAGAAGTGTAATATCACGCTTGCACATACATGAAATAAGGATATGGGATGAACTACACATACATCTACACCCATGCGCCATATAGGTCTGGGAAATGAAAAGATAAAAAAATAATTAAAAGATAACACGAACTAACAACGCACGCATTGAAAGAGGCCTGGCAGGATATGGCGAAGACGTTGAGCCAATTACATTGTCTAGTTACCGTGTTTTCTTGTAGTGCATTCTTTCCTCCTTGACGAAAATAGGGGAAAGGCGGCGGCCATAGCCAGTGGCCAGTTTCGGTGTGCGATGTGGCTTGCCTGTGTGTCGCCTGGCGTGTTTACAGACCTCGGGGAGTTATGAAGTTTATCCGGCCGCGGTGGACGGGTGTGTGCTCAAAATGTCTACAGGGCGTTCAGTTTCTTAAAGACACGGTCTACCTTGCTGTTGTTTGCTTGTTCTTTGTCTTTGTTTCGTTTGAGTCGTGAATGTAGACGGAGCGGATACCGTTTTAGCTAAGGCGATGCTTTGGTTTTATTTTCACGCTGTTCCTGTCTTTTCTCAACGCACATGTATATTCCTTGTATCTTCAAGGTTTCTCAATGTTTTGTTTATTATTGATTGGTTTAACCGAGCACCAAGGTAGTTGTCGACGTTGATTTTTTTTTGTTTCTGTGTCATCGCGAGCGTGTTGTTTGATAAAGGAACCTTTCGTCTTCTGATGAGCGTGGGACCGGGGGGTCTTCGGTAAAAGCGTCTGCCAGCATCGGTTTTTGTTTCTTTTTTTTTTGTTTTAATGAGAGAGTGGATAGGGCTGTGGATGTCAGCAGCTATGGAAACGACTTTGTTTTGGAGTCTCACTTTGCACGCTGTCGGCGTTATAGTTCAGCCCAAGCGAGACTAGCGCTTTCAATTTGTAAACGCTGGTAGCCCAAGTAATGTATGTTAAAAATCCTGATGACGAGAAAGCTATGATATTCATCTCGCTCATGCATACATGCGTTTTTGTGTGCATGGTGCTTTTAACTAGTAACAAATGGACCACTACAGTGCCATAGATAGATAGATAGATAGATAGATAGATAGATAGATAGATAGATAGATAGATAGATAGATAGATAGATAGATAGAATGATAGATAGATAGAATGATAGATAGATAGATAGAATGATAGATAGATGGATAGATAGATAGACGGATAGATAGATAGATAGATAGATAGATAGATATATAGATAGATAGATAGATAGATAGATAGATACCGTGAAAATGTCTCAGGCTCGCAAAAGAATGCCTTGCATCTACACGTGGTTTCGGCCGAAAGTTCTTAATATATGTGCAGTTACAACCTGTTAGAACGCTGCGTTAACTATAACTAGTCACTAAAGTTTCCTCTTTGCTCCGCACGTTGCAACCGCGACCACTTTCGAAGTCTAGGCCCCGGCAGCTTTCGTTGTACGCTTCACTGCAATGCAGCTGTTTTCGATAGACGAAGGACGAAGCGATGGCGTGGTGCACCCCTGAGAATTGAGACTAGCAGAGGGGCTGTGTTTTCTCCACATTGCATCTATGCTTCGCGGTAGAGTGAGAAGTAGGAAGCCGAACTCTCATGCATAATTCAGCACCGGTGGTTTTGAGTACACCAGCTCGTCGAAGATTGTGCCTCGCTTTTCCTTGTGTTTTACCGTTTATTTTACCGTTTTATCGTGTACCGCCTTTTACACCCTTTTACCTTATCTTTCTCGCTCCAGCTTGCGCGGGGTAAGACGGAGGGCAGGGTACGACGACCCGCAAGCGACTGGGATTGTTGTTGTTGCCCCTCCTGCTTGGGCCTAAGTATAGGCCTGCAGAACCTGTAAATAAATAAATAAATAAATAAATAAAAAAAAAGAACTAATGGGAGTCGAACAGTTTGGCTTCGCCGCGCGGTTCATTGGTTAGGCGGTGAAGCCGAACACACTTTGTGCTCTCAGTTTAAGCGTTTTTTTCCCCCTTTGATCTTAGCCGACAAGGCTGTGATCTCGACTACCCTTCCTCCTTCGTATCCCAAACCTACGATCTCTTTGGTTTTAAAAGAGCTCGTTCATGCGAGCGTCTCTTGATCGCCGCGATCGTTTTCCCGACCGTGTTTGAAGTTTGAAGGGCGTGGCTTCCTCTTCCATGTTTGTGTGTTTTCGTTGAATGCTACACGTTGTCCGGAAGGATTTGAAGCTGGGGTTTCGTATACGTTTCCTGGGTTCACTGAAATATCAGCAGGCATTATTTACTTGGATAAAACAGTGAATGAATAGCCATTTTTAATCAGAAGTAGGAGGTGAAAGCGTGTGATAGAACCCAGTCGAGACGGCATGTATCATAGGTGATCGACAAAGTTTTGGAAAACTAACCGTTAAAATATGTTTTCGGTGAATATAAACATCATTGAGTCGTGCAGTGCGGTCCGTCTGTCCGTCCGTGCGTGTGTTTTATGATCAACAGCCATCTCTTAATCATCGTATGTTCCAAATTCAGGTTTCTTACTTTAAGTATGAATACACCATAAAATGTTTTAGTAAGAATGTATCCCCAACTAGCCACGCAACTTGTTATTTTTTCAGGTTTCTTCTTATTGTAAATATTGTTGAAGAACAATTAGCATCGTGTGATGCGAGATTCAGCAGTTTACATTTTATTTACTCGTACAGCGTAGTGAACAAAAGAAAGAAAGACTAACTTGTAAGTGTAATAAATGTTATTGTTGGTCTCAGTGACTGCTGCAGCTATTTCCGACGCTCCTATCCGAACATTCTTTATGCTTGGTAAATTGTTCAGGTAGCTTTTGTCCTTCAGAGACCATCTTGCCGGTACCTGGCACGCTGCTGCGCTGGGTCACTTGTGTGTATGTGTATATTTTATTAAAGCCTCTCGCCGTTACTTGCTCCGTCATGTCAACTTTCGGGTCGGTTGTCGTCTTCATTTGTCACTTTTCTCCGGAAAGCGCCTGTAAGGTGATTTCAGGCGAAGAAAGAGGAGAGAAAAAAAGACATATTCAATAGTTCAATTGATAATAAATGTGCGAAAAACGTGGCCGCAGTACCGTAAAGTGCATCTAATTGTCTTCGAACACCTTGATAGGCTAAATCAGCCTATAATAATAAAAAGTAGCGTACAGCCGGTAGTATTTACTCAGCAGATCAGGACGACTCAGCAGATCAGGACGACTCAGCAGATCATTACTCATCAGATCAGGACGACTCAACTGTGCCGATATTATTCGAAGGTAGTGGTCACAAAATAATGCAAGTACTCTTTCTATGGGTCGTTTTTGTCTAGAAGACTCCAGAGCTAGTTGACGTTTTTTAATATATTAGAAAATATCAGTCGATATGTCACTCACTCACTCACTCACTCACTCAATCAATCAATCAATTAACGAATCAATCAATCAATCGTCGATCGATGATAATAATTAATAATTTAATTAAACTTAGTAAGTATTGATAAAACGTTGGCCATAATATTTGACCTGATAGTCAGAGCGCAAGTTATTGGTTCAAGACGCTTTTCGAAATCGGAAATAAACTTCACCCTTTGTGGGGCAGTGGCACTGACGCGTCCTACATTTTTTGTTGTCCATACTGTATATTTTTTTTAGATCAGGACTACTGTGTCGATTGCATTCAGACTTTCGGTGCAATAACGTGGACGCCGTACAGAAAGCGGTGTTGCTGGTTGTTTCGGCGGTATTCGCAAGGTGACAAGTATCGCAAATCAGTAGTCTTTCGCGAGGTGGCACTGCGCACGCATATTCCAAGTGAACGATTCCTCCGATCGCATGGGCTGTATCCTTTTTCTCTTATCAGATTTTGGCGTGCCCTCCGCCCGATTTAGCGTGAGAGGCAAGCTTCAAAAAGAGAAGATAAAGGCAGAGAAGGAAAGTTAGGGAGGTCAACCAGTCCAGGATAACCGATTCGCTACCCTACACGTGGGAAAGAAATGGGGGAGATTGAGAGATAGAGAGGAAAGGGACACGAAGCTCCGAAAGTTTATTTCATACTTACGAGTTTCCTGATGTGTTAATATAGTGTCTTTTGGTTTATACCTATACAATATAATAAAATGTTCAGTGCAAAACTAACGAGCCTTCAGTGGCATATTTTCGAATGCGTAGCCAGGTCAGTAGAATTGTTTGCACCTGATTAAAGTATCTATTTTTCATTCTGCTCCACGCAGGGAAGTTTCTTCCCGTCGCGGAAACAGTTGAGCTTCATCCATGTGCAAAATTCAGACTGCTGCACTCATTCCCGGTACCCACATCTGCTGCTTGAGTGCCGTTAGCGAGTAGAATTTAGAATGTACAGATAGAATCAGACTTGTCTAGAGCAGCGGAGTTAGCGAGTGGAATTTAGATTGTACAGATAGAATCAGACTTGTCTAGAGCAGCGGAGTTAGCGAGTAGAATTTAGATTGTACAGGTAGAATCAGACTTGTCTAGAGCAGCGGAGTTAGCGAGTAGAATTTAGATTGTACAGATAGAATCAGACTTGTCTAGAGCAGCGGAGTGCGTAACTGCCGACACTGTTGTAGGACGCAGCGTAATACCTCACGTTAACTACAAGCTTCCGTTCATGCCTAAATTATAGCACAAGGGCTTAGCACGCAGCATATCTCTGTTTCACATCATTGCGACGTCGGTCTTTACATATTTCTACAGAAAACGGCGGCTGGAGCTGCCGGCTGTGGGCTCTAGACAAGTGGGATTGCATTTCTACATTTATTTTTCTCTATCTTTGTGTGTGTGACAGAGGGTAAGTTTTATGGGCGAAGCTCCTTAGGCCACGGGTTGTTCTCTCCTCTGTAGTAAAAGTAGTATTAGCAGCAGCAGCAGCAGCAGCAGCAGTAGTAGTAGTAGTAGTAGTAGTAGTAGTAGTAGTAGTAGTAGTATGTAGTCACCTCTAGTTCACGTGTTGCTCAATAGATGGCGCTGTGTGTATATGTCCTTGTGAATAATATAACTAGATGGCGTTAGTGGTTTTCGCAGCATATCCCCGGAGTGACTGATGATGAGGGGGGTGAAGCGTCTGTCCGTCTGTCCATCTGTACGTTCGCCCATCCGTCCGTGCTTCCGTCCGTGAGTCTGTCTATGCGTCCTTCCGTCCATGCGCTTGTCCATCCGTCTGTCCGTCCGTCCGTGCTTCCGTCCATCCGTCCGTTCGTGGCTGCTTTTATGCCTCCGTCCGCCTGTCTGTCCGTCCGGACTTCCGTGCATGCTTCCATCTGTCCGTCCGTCTCACGTCCGTGCGTCCATTTGTTTGTGCTTCTGTCCTGCGTCCGAACGCACGGACGCTTCGCCCTACTTATCATCATGCACTCCGTGGATATACTGTGATTTTTATAAGCTTCCTCCTTTGTTGTTTATAAGGCAGCAACAAGGTCCCACAAAAAAGAGAAAAAAAATGTTTTTTTTTCTCAACCGGTTGTATTACCGTGGGCAGTAGGGCACATACTATGTCCCACCTTTTCCTCTAAAGTCCTGTATGACAGAGAGCTCAAATTTCGTACCCATTATAAGATGCTGCAAACGAGAATACAGCCCTCAATAGGGGGCGTATGTTGTTCATAGAAAAACTGGTCATGTAGTAGCCGTGCATAGCTGACTTTGTTAGGCAGTTAAGTGGCGTTCTTTGAAAAAAAAAGTTGATTCCCTGCGGATATAGCATTGCATTCTTTTTCTCTATTTAGCGTGTGACTCACCGATTATACAGTGTGGGCATTTCTCCTGTGTGCTGCGTCGTTGAGTCTGTGCTCCCTCTTCGCTCTGGCTCTGAGTGACGCCGGGTCTCCGCTGTTTACCTGTAATGTGGTTGTCGCATTCTTGGAGAGCAATCGTCACGTGAATAAGTGTGCACTAAATGACAGTGCAGTAGACAGACAGACAGACAGACAGACAGACAGACAGACAGACAGACAGACAGACAGACAGACAGACAGACAGACAGACAGACAGACAGACAGACAGACAGACAGACAGACAGACAGACAGACAGACAGACAGATAGATAGATAGATAGATAGATAGATAGATAGATAGATAGATAGATAGATAGATGATAGGTAGGTAGGTAGGTAGGTAGGTAGATGATAGGTAGGTAGGTAGGTAAATAGGTAGGTAGGTAGGTAGGTAGGTAGGTAGGTAGGTAGGTAGGTAGGCGGGTAGGTAGGTGGGTAGTTAGGTGGGTAGGTTGGCGGGTAGGTAGGTAGGTGGGTAGGTGGGTAGGTAGGTAGGTGGGTAGGTTGGTGGGTAGGTAGGTAGGTAGGTAGGTAGGTAGGTATAATGTAGGTAGGTATAATGTAGGTAGGTAGGTAGGTACGCTCAAAGTCGCTGAAGTTCGCTAAGAATTGCTTCGCATTAAAAAAGCTTTAACGATTTAGAGTACTATCTCTACTCTACTATGGTGAGTGGCGAGCTCCAAGGAAGGCGATCACACCTTACAGCACCACAATACATCTTACGATTTCTTTTGCAGCAGTAATGTTATAGTGCCTAGAATATACTTACTAGCGTGCCGACCACCGAGCGTTTCCAACGGGAGACGCTGGCACTGCCGGTGATGGCTTCCTCCGGAGGCCACCAGACGGCGACA
The DNA here is from genome assembly GCA_013436015.1 of Rhipicephalus annulatus. NCBI lineage: Eukaryota > Metazoa > Arthropoda > Arachnida > Ixodida > Ixodidae > Rhipicephalus > Rhipicephalus annulatus. The sequence continues at coordinate 102,468 of WOVY01002375.1, forward strand.
CCCTTAGGGACCGTGCTATCCGAGCGGCGGGGCGCATCGAGAGCGCGCGTCGCACGTGCGTTGCATGCGCGTCGCTTGCGCTTTGGATGCACTTCGGATGCGCGTTCGTTAACCCAGTATGTTGCGGCGTTGTAGTTGAGGGGCATTTATGCTGTTGCGCTCATTCACGCTTGTGTCTCTCCATGAAACCGGGGTGTCGTCGCAGAAAAGGAGGCGCAATGAGAGTGCGCGTTTTTTTTTTTCATTGACGATGAGAGATTTGAGTGGATGACCACTTACAGAGATATTACGCAGCATTACAGGTTAAGCAAAAAATTTATCCTCCTGCACACTCGTCATTGAACAAAGGACAGGCGGTGGCGTGGCGCCTGCTCCAGACCCACACGTTTCCCAGTCCGGTAACAATGAACCGCTGCGTGCCGGAACTTCATTCGGACAAGTGTAAATTGTGCCACAACAGGGCGGACTTGAGCCACATTTTATGGGCATGCCCGCAGGCTCCCATGAGAGGCGAATTTCCGGACGGGAGTGGATGGGATACCACGCTCCTCAGCTCTGACTCTCAATTACAAGCCCGCTTAATACGGCAGGCCGAATACGCCGCCAGGGCCCATGGGATCATGGCCGTCGTCTAGGTTTGGTCCTCCCTTCTCCTCTCGCACCAGAAAGGGGAAGAGGACCTTTCTGCTAATTAAATAAAGTTTCTTCATCATCATCATCATTATGTGTGAGTGGATGCTGCTCTTACAACGAGCGCATCTTATTATTCAGTGGCCCTGCAGACCCAGCACGCTGAGCCGAGTAGGATAAAAACATAAAGCGAAAGGATCGAAGACTAACAGCGGCGGCTGTCGTTAGTGAGAAACATTTTAGTCATTGCTACGTTTAGCGCTCCTTCAAAATTAGTTGATGGTGTCATCAGTGAAATTCCCCGTGAAAGACTCCAACTAAAAGTTTGTCTCCTTCATTTCATTTGCAACTATCGATTTCTTTTCACGGCCAAGATGGTTTCTTGCTTAAACCGGCGTCGCCCTCACCATCATTTCTACGAAACGAGCTCTTTGATGCTGTTGCGTTAATATTGATTATTTTTCTTGCACCACTCGACAATGTCTGCATCGATAACGGGTGTTTCAATAAATGTGTCCAAAATCTTCAAAATTTAACAAAAATTTGATATGTGCTGTAGCACACGGATCATGTTAGTTATGAAATTATTCTATTTACGTTTAATAAATTCAGGAAGCGTCAACTTCATTTGAGAATCGAAGTTCATGCGAAGAACTCATCCTACCTTTGAGCAATAAGAAAATTGGCTTATAATAAGTGAATGTTCTGGCATAATTAAATCAACCAAATGCCGTGTGTTTCACTGTTGGATTTTGACGAAATTCATTAAACTTGACTTTTTCCCTCGGAAACCATGCGTATTCGTTTACTTATTGGTAATTTTTTTATCAAACACTCGATAATGTGTACCGTAATAATGATAACGGCGTGTACGTACGTTTGTAAAAGTGCAACGAAAAAAAAATATTGTTTTGATTACGCATCGCCTCCCAACCAGCGTTCTACAGATCTAAGTGGGCTGCACCACTACGCTCTGTCATTGGCTCGGCCAACGCCTCCTCTAGGAAGATGCCTGCCGCATGAGCAGAAAAACAGCTGCCACACCCTTTCCCTCTTTCATTTTAAAATGTTCTCGGTCGCTAGCGTCACCTGTGGCGGACGGTGCAACAACGTAACGCTTTGCATAGCCTCCGAAACAGTGATGCACAGTTGCAGGTCTCGAACAACTCTCGACTGACGCGCCTCTATGGGCCGCAGATGAAAAACGCTTAGCTGGTACCGCCCGTCGCCGTGATGATGGATGGATGGATGGATATGGCTGTACCCTTTAGATCGGGCGGTGGCTAGCGCCACCAAGCCGTAATACCTAATGAACCCAAAAACTATATTTATTTTTTTCCTTAAAAAGTGAGTTTGAGGATTCGTACTTTGCAGTGAAGAGTGTAATTTTCACTCGTGCCTTGACTTTAGCCACCAATCAGATAACGTCCTTCTAGTTAAGTCTACCCGCTTAAAGTCTATTTTGCCCTCCCGGTCCCTAAACCCCAGTGCTTTGAAAAACTCTGCGCCATCATCCTGAACTATAGGGTGAAGCCCTTTACAGAACATTATCAAGTGTTCGGCAGTTTCTTCTTCCTCTCCACACGCACTGCATACTGTGTCTACCCCTTCGTATTTGGCCCGATATGTCTTGGTTCGCAGTACTCCCGTCCTTGCCTCAAACAGTAGAGAACTACCCCGGGTATTATCATAGATCCTTTCCTTGGCAATTTCCTGCTTAAAAGTTCGATAGATCTCTAGTGCGGACTTCTTAATCATGCCCATTCTCCACATGTCAGTCTCCGTTTCCTTCACTTTCTTCTTAACCGATAGTTCTTTTTGGTTTGGCCACCTGCTGTTATCTAAGTATTTTTCAGTCAACTTCCTGGTTCGCTTCCTCCATTTTGTATCGACATTCTTCATGTACAAGTAGCTGAAAACCTTCCTAGCCCAACGCTCTTCCCCCATTTCTCTCAATCGCTTCTCAAATTTTATATTGCTGCTAGCTTCCCGGCCCTCAAATTGTGTCCATCCCATATCACCTTGTACTACCTGATTTGGTGTATTCCCGTGAGCGCCTAAAGCAAGCCTACCTATTCCACGTTGCTTAATTTCCACTTATTCCACGTTGCTTTTTTTTAAATAATGATATTGTCGGTCGCGAGTGCCACCGCGCGGAGCTTGTTTAAAACTTAAGGCAGGCCAACTACGCTGGGAGCGCGAGCCATTCCCCAGGCATTGTTTAGAGGAGGCGTTGGCTCGGCGTAGCACGGCCGCTGCGGCTATCGCCGTCTGGTGGCCGCCGGTGAAAGGTATCATTCTCCCTGCCATCGCTACGGCCGCGGTCGGCACACTAGTAATTATATGTGCGCATAGAAAGTGTTTAACGATTTCGAGCACTTCGTACTCAACAATTGTGTTTTTAAGAAAAAGTGGTCAACGATTAAGAGCGCTCAGTGTTCTACTATGGGAGAGCATGAAGCCGTCCCGTTAACGATTCGCGTAAGCCAGTTTCTTCTGTTTTGAAAAAATGGTTAACGATTTAGAGTACTTGGTACTCTACTATGGGAGAGCATAAAGCTGTCCCGTGCGTGAAGACGCACGGCGTCTTCTTCCTGTGTTACGATTTCGAGTACTTCGTACCCAACTATGGGAGAGCACTGAGCCGTTCCGCTAAAAGCGGAGGGGTTAGAAAAAGTAGGTAACGATTAAGAGTACAGGGTACTCGACTATGGGAGAGCTTAAAGCCGCCCCGGAGCGTTTTCCTCGCATGCTCGTGGCGATAAGGGGGGGGGGGGGGAGTGTTGGAAAAAAAAAATGTTTACAATTTTGAGTACTTGGTGATAAAAGCAGATACTACAGTAATGGTTAGATGTCAGACAAGTGAGATGGAGTGTACGTTGTCAGCGATGCCACTCTGTGTACCCACACTAACTGCCACTAGTGCGATGGTCTATGTCAGAATATTGCACGCTTAGTTGCTCTATTGGTTGACTATTATTCAAGTACTTCGAGACACTTTTGACTGCTACATATTACTTTTATCAAAAACTTGGAAATATCAGTACGTAAAGCACATATGGATGTATATAATTCTCTGATAAGTTTAAGAGAGCTACGCTCTCACATTCTCTCCGGAAACTGGCTCGTTTCGCCGCCCAAGCGGCCGGAAAACCACGCCGCGCAGACGGCGCGCAAGAATCGCTCCGTGACCGATTTTCCTGCCACGCGAAACAGGATCCGGTTTCCGCTTCACAGCCTTGGCTGTGCTAGTTCAAACCACGTGACCTAACCAGCTGGCCGCAGATTCAACATGGCGGCACAGGCGTCGGCGGTGGCTTGCATCGGCTCGAATCGCAAACTAACCGTGCAGCACGACGAAGCTCGATGGCCTCAACGAGGACGCGTTCATCGAGAGCCTGACTTGGATTGTGATAGCCGAGAAGTCTGGAAGTAGACGGTGCAGCCGCAGCGAATCGGCATGCCCCAACGTGTCTCGCGTTTGTGTACAGCCAGCTGAATGCGCCGCTTCCGGTGTGTTCTCTCGATTCGTTTCTGCTGGCTTATCTCTCGAAACAACGCTTGAAAAGGTGCGAGATGCTTCTTTTCACTACTTTGCGTGAATAACTGAAATTCGGCACTATTGGATTGGATGAACTTTTATTTAGTCCTCCAAAACACAGATCACTGTGTTGCGGGCAGCTCCCACGTGGGGACTGAGATGCCAAGCTCCTCAGCCGCCTCGCGGGCTTGGTGGACAGCCCAGAGCTGATCTGCCAAGGACGAGCTGCGGATTGCCGCCTCCCATCTGGCAGAGGTGATGTTCGATATATGAGCGAATTTGGTGCACTGCCAGAGCATTAGAAAGCAGCCAAAATCGAATTGATTGTCAAGGTGTCGACGCCAGCGGTGGCGGAATGGAACAGAACGAATGTGAACATCTTCGACGCGCGCGGCCGTGGTTTTCCGGCCACTCTGGCGTTTTCATTTCTCTTCACTTCTCAAGTGTGAATGCGCCATTCGAGGTTAGGTGTGAATGCGCCATCAGGGAGTTGTCTATGCGGTCGGATAAAACTTAAGAAGTCTGTGCCATCTTCATCTCAAAAACGCGAATGCACACAAGCCTGAACCGGTAGGCGCGCGAGGGAAGCCGTTGTGGAGGGCTTCAGAAGTTTGGACAGTCTGGTGTTATTTAACGTTCACCGAATTCGCACAGTACAGGGTGGGCCTTGAGCTGGTCGGCTTCATCCAAATATCGTTGGATGATTAGGAGAAGATGGTTTCTGGTATTTGTGTTGTACAAGCGGCTTTATGAACTTCCGTTCTGGCAGCGTATACACCTTTTCACAGGAAGGAAAAGAACACCGCCATGATGGGCTGTGCGCGGGAGTACAAAGGCTGAGGGCGCAGCGTTGTCAGTGCATTTTCGAGGGGACGCGCCAATTTGCACAGCCCTATGGCGGCGCCCAGGGAGGCGTTTATGAAAAGGTGAATAGACTCACCACATTTCCGCCCTGCCGTGTTGGGATCCCCTGGGGATGGTGGAACTGGGGGATCGCCTTGGGAAAGTCGACGGGGGATCGCGGCTGGCCGCGTTCTCGGAACGACGGCGGTTGTGGATTGCCATCGCCATCAGCCGCCGCCTCCTGCATGGCTCTCGCCCTTGCTGCCGCGGCCTTTAAGAAAGCCACGTGGCGTGCCAGTAGTTCGGGGGGAATGTGTGGACCCATGGGTCCACCTGGGCCCTGGGGTCCCAAGTTTGCTTCGAGTCCCGCCCTGGGGAACGGAACGCGCCTATCGAACCCGGCTGCTGCGAGAGAAAACAAAACAAAAAAAGATGGAGAAAACTGGACCTGTTAGTGACAGTTCTTCAACATATTGAATGAAAAAAAAAATCGAGAAAACTGAGCCTGTTAGTGACAGTTCTTGAACATATTCAATGAAACACAGCGCAACCACGACGTGGACTAAGAGAAAAAGAAAATTAAGGCAGCTTTGCAGCGGCGCTGTGAAGTCCTGAATGATGTGCGGACCTGGGATTCCCTTTTGTTTTCTCTCCGGTTAACTCCTGCTACCCTCCTCTATTTTTTTTATTTCCCAGTTATTTCCGCGCGTTTTCTTTTTAATTCTGCCTATTTATATTTTCATCTTATTTTTTGATGCCTTACTCTTTTTATTTCTCGCTTGCTTCCACTTTTTTCCATTTTTACGCCAAGTGGTGACAGCACGTGACGGCCCGTGCCTCTAAGGTGCTCCGTGCCTAATATCATCCACAAAGCGCTCGAAGAGCGGGCTGCGGGTGGCTATGTCACACGTGGTTGTGCCTGCGTTACGTCAAGTGTTGATTGATTGATTTGTGGAGTTTAACGTCCCAAAACCACCATATGATTATGAGAGACGCCGTAGTGGAGGACTCCGGAAATTTTGACCACCTGGGGTTCTTTAACGTGCACCCAAATCTGAGCACACGGGCCTACGACATTTCCGCCTCCATCGGAAATACGTCAAGTGTCGACGACAGCGTTCCATCACAACGTAATACAGCCTAAGACTGCCCGGGCCCCTCAAGTGTCCGCCGCTCCCCCAACGACAGCTGATATGTACTCTCGTATGGGTTGCCCAAACCGGCTTGTGCTCTCAAATCATCGCTATAAGTCGTTATTACATGTTACTTTCATAAAAGAGGCAGCAGAAAGCACAAGGCCGGGTTGATTGGCTGATCACGGGAGAGGCCTTTGCCCTTCAGTGGGCGTAGTCAGGCTGAGGATGATTATGATGATGACATGTCCCTTCATTACCATGTAACTAGGAGCGTGCGACTTCATCTACGTTGATCGGTGGTCGGCAGTACATGAGGACATTTACTGCTCATTAGGACACGGGGATCAATTTACACATCTCTATTACACAACTAAGTCGCTTACCCGTATCACAGAGATATGTAAATCGATCCTCGCCAAACCTTCAACTCAGCATAGAACAGCGGAAGACACAACTCGTTAGCTTGGACATGGGAGTGCAGCTCGCACTCCTGGATTAAGTCCGGTGGCGCCTAAGGCCACGGGAGCTCTGGATATAGGGCCTCAACTGTATAAGTATTATGATCCCCCTCTCTCTTATTTCTTAATTAAAGTTTCACTCTCTCTCCGTTATACAGCTTACCCGCTGGCGGTGCCTGTTGGGGCGGGTTCGGCTGTCCTGGAGGTACTTGAAACGGTGGATTCAGACCAGTGCCCATGCTGCGTGAAGAAGCGTATAGGAAGAAGAATAATGAGTACGGCTTGGTTAGTTCATGTGAAGCAGTAACTTGCTTTCATGAACCACGCAGGTATGCGCGCACCACGTGGCCTATAAGATATCCGTTGCCCTCGCTTTTTGTCCTGGTTTGCCACCGTGATTCGGTGGAATGCGAAAGTTGTCTTGCAGGTATAACTAAGGCTGCGTACAAAGAAAACAAGGACAGGAGAGGCACGGATGAGCCACTGTTTTAGCTCTAGACAGTGGTCGATTTTATCCTCGACGCGCTTCATCGGTACAGAAAGGGCTTGTCCTTGACTCATGAACTCCCTTCCAATGACTCACAACAATTTTCAGTAGATTGTTAGTAGTAGTAGGCTTTGTAGTAGGCTTTCTTTAGACACCCAGGTTTGTTGGTCATACAGCCCCCCTAGCGCAGAAGGCACTGTTGCCAATGAAGCTGCGCAGCCAAAACTAGTTAGTGGGGGATCTTCTGTTCCTGTGTATCTCCTGTCCCTGTTTTCTTTGTGCGCAACCATAGTTACACCTTCCAAGTATGAAACAACTCGCCCAGCAGCAAGTTTTATTGTCTTGCAGGACAGATAACTGATTGCTGTTGAGATCGACTAAGTGGGTGCGAAAGAACGAGAAGTGCCACCACAGCTGGGAGAGAGTTAAATAACGCGATGTAGTTAGTTGTAGCCAAGTGGCAACAAAGCTAAGAAAAGTGTATGGGATGTAAATGTTGTAACTATGATGAAAATGTGAAGAAAATATATTGCATAAAAGATAACTTACGGCTTGCAGGAACCGAACCTGTGACCTTCGAATAGCGCGTCAGATGCTCTACCAAATGAGCTACAGCAGCGATCATACCTTCATCTACTTTATGGGGTATATGTGCGTTCAAAACTTGCGAATGTTAGTCAGCTTCGCTAGTAGCCATGACAGCGAGCTTGTCGTGTGTAAAAAGGAACGAGCTCGTGCAAGAGAACGCAAGCTAGAGATAATGAGAAACTCTTTGTTCTTGCAGTAGACACAGCGTCGGCTGATGATTATGACGATTGTGTTGATAGCTTGAGAATGGCTGGTGATGCCATTCAAGACGGAAGCTTAGCGAGCTATATTTAGTACAAGATCATTAAGCTGACTCATTCTCGAAAAAGAAATTTACTGCGAGGAACACGGACAAGGAACAGAAGAACAGACACCACTTGCGTGAATTCGTAACTTATTGATTATCAGGAAAAAAGAAAGAACTGTCAGCCTAATAATTTGATACCTCGACAGCATGATGGTGGCGTTCATTCTGTATTTATCAGGCTAACGTCTTAAATACCTCATCGAGCGCGGAAATGGAGAGTGGGGGTCAGCATGTGTGGTGGGAAAAAATAGTGACGTCACACTGATGACAACTAGCTACAGTTTGTGACGTCATCATGACTTCAGAGCACATGACGTCGCGTGATGACGTCATCACACACTGCGTCGCTTTCTCACTTGAGGCGGGCGGGTCGCGGAGGCCTTGAAAAGCAAAGCAAGGTGCGGAAACGCTTGAAATGCCTCCGATCTTGAAAGCAATACAAAATTGCGAGCGGTGCAAGAAGCTTTCGGAATGAGGCGAGGGTGGATAAATACACCGAGAGGAAAAAAAAAAGAGATGTGGTCATCGCCTTCGAGTGCTTTTGGGTACATTAATATGAGAACCTTATCAGTTTTATTTATTTATTTAATTACTTATTTATTCATTCATTCATTTATTTACTTACTTATTTATTCTTTTATTTATGCATTTATTTATATATTACATATACCTACATTGCCCCTGCGGTCATTACAAGAACGTGGCTACAGTGAAAAAAAATAGAGTAAACACACTCGCAAAGCACAATAAAACACATCAGTGTTTGTAATGCTCACAATGCCAGGCGATATAGCATTCCATTCTCTTACGGCTCGTGAAAAAAAAAGATTACCTGAAAACGTCACTCCTGAAAGGAAATTCGCGAACTTTCAGTGCATGGCAGCGTCTCGACGACCCATAAGTGGGTAACATAACACAAATATAAATTAGCAAGGTGCTTGTTTGGGCGAGTTTGCACTCCATTGAACTGCTATGCAACGGAAACTTCAGGGATGAAGGACTAGAGAATGCGACACACATGAGCGCTAACTTCCAAATGGTAATATCGCAGGTGCGCGGTTACCTGTATGTTTTATGTGTTTCTTTATGAAAAAGTTCAGTTGGAAGTTAGCGCTTGTGTTTGCCTGATTCTTTTGTCGCTCGTGCCTGAAGGTTGTGTTGTATAGCAGTTCAACTTACTATACCTTTCTAGTCGAAGGCTGGTTTAAGATTGGTACTCAGCGTGAAAAAAAAAGTTCATTCTAAAGTTCGTCCACCGATCTTGCAAAGCCTGCCATGATAATTTACGATATATAAAAGATACCTTACCGGCCCTTAACGTGCGTGGCGTATAAGGAGAGAAGCATATTGAAATATTATAACGTCTACAATCATTAAAAAAAAAGTTATGAGCAAGCGACATAGACATGCACAACGCTGAAAATGAGCAACAGAAACGTGAGGACAAAAAGTGCGCCAATGTACAGCAATATTTTGTTACAGTCTGTATAGAAGTTGTAAGCCGTATACCGTCCCAGTGGACAACTAGAGCTGTTGTTCGCGGAGATGACAAAAGTTACTAGAGAGGTTAACCATTTCCGTGAACAAATTCGTTAAGTACTCTACGTGTTAAAAAAAATGTTTTCTTTTTTTTATAAATAGTGGCATACATATATACTTACGGTCCAACATTCTGGAGGCTGCCACCGGCGTTATTTGGCTGTTGACCTGCGAAGAGCAAAACTAACTCATAAATCAGCAACCAGAAAAAAACTATCGCGCTCTTCCATTGACTGTGTAATGATTATGTGGCTAGGTCTCAGAAAAAAAAGAAAAAAAAAGAGCTTGTATGAAGGCGATTTCGAAAACAGTCGGAGCAAATTGAATTTAGGCCAATACAGCTGTCACAACAATTTACTACAACATACAATAAAGTGCAGGCTAAGTGACGGCCAGTGTGGGCCACTGCCACTTGATAGTGGCCAGTGTTGGATACAGAGTGGTTGCTATCAGCTGTTGCTAACCAAAGATGACCTAGTGTCAGCCAGCGTTCGCTAACGATGCCGAAATACTCGTAAAGATTCCCTAGAGCCAGGAAGTGTTGGGCAAGCCATTCTTTATGTCAGCTGCTGGTGCTGTCTGAATTTTGTCTAATATATTCTGGATTATTATCTAGTGTAACCAAATGCGTTCATGTGAAAGACAAAACGACAGAATTATGAAGAATGCAAACGCCCAATGTAGCAATATTTCATCAGTAAGGTTCTAGACGAACCACTTCTGGACAATGCGCCTCCATAGAAAAGTGGGTGGCGTCAAAGCATGTACAGTGTTTGTCAGAGGTTCGCAGGCCACTCTTCCATAAAAAACAAATACATGGGATAGTGGCCTGGCAACTTTTAACACCCCCCCCCCCTGTACCTCTAATATGAACTGGAACCCACCTATACATGCGCTCGGAAGGGTTATAACGTCTTGGTCTTAAGATGGTTATTGGTATAACTTACCAATGTTTGCTTCTACCAAGCAATGTAGTATCGAGTATGGAGACGGACTTTTCGAACCACTAAGTGTTTTGTAGCAGTTGTATCCATGAGTGGGACGATTAACTGGTTTAGCCTTGAAAAGGGAGTCTTCACCGGCTGCATTAATCACGCTTACTGCACACGTCTACGCCTGTTTATGCTGATGAACGTTGAAGTTCACCTCACCGAAATGAAAAAAAAAGTTAGATAGATATATTTGTGGGGTTTAACGTCCCAAAACCACCATATGATTATGAGAGACGCCGTAGCGGAGGGCTCCGGAAATTTTGACCACCTAAGGTTCTTTAACGTGCACCCAAATCTGAGTACACGGGCCTACAACATTTCCGCCTCCATCGGAAATGCAGCCGCCGCAGCCGGGATTTGAACCCGCGACCTGCGGGTCAGCAGCCGAGTACCTTAGCCACTAGACCACCGCGGCGGGGCTGAAAAAAAAGTTAGAAAAAAGACAAGTGGTATATATTTTCGAGGTGGACTTCAACAAACTAGCACCACTTGCCATTAGGTCGCGCGCCGCTATAGTGTCTGATAATTCGATCAGGCATTCAACGTTCAGGCACATATTTTAACACCATGTCTTGAAGTTGTTACCGGACGCTTCGCTAGGAATCTTGAAGGGCGCTTGAGCTTGGACTTCAAGAGCAGAACGCGCGTAATCGGGCCCTGTTTGCATCTCCTTCTCAATGGCTAGTCTGCTTCGGTTTTCGGTGCGTACCTCAATCGCGCCTCAAGGAAACGAACTCTGCGCGTATCGTTGTCCCTTTCAAACTATCCCAGAACGCCTTCCGCTAGTCCAGTTGCGAGGTACCGGCAGTATAATTCTTTCTCCTGCGAATTAGCGAAAGGCCCACCGTACTCGTCCACAAAGTAACAAGCGAACCTATCCGGACTACATTCGCGTCAGTATGGCAGACAACTCTACATGCGACTCCTTCGGAGCTGAAGAGTCCTTCGAACGCGTCCTGTGCAGCTGCGCTTGCTACAACACGCAGCGATGCCGACTCCGGATGGTTTTGAACCAACTGGACTCTAGACCATTTAGTGTGCAGAAAGAAGATTCTGGGACCTTGGGCGTCTGCCTCGATTGCGCAGAAAGCGACTCAAGCGCTCCTACATTACTTGAAGACAACAAACCTGAGCGACCACCTGTAGACTGCGTGTGCTGCCGCGAGTGTGTTCGTGATTGTGTGTACTTTTGCCCCGCCACGGTGGTCTACTGGCTAAGGTACTCGGCTGCTGACCCGCAGGTCGCGGGATCAAATCCCGGCTGTGGCGGCTGCATTTCCGATGGAGGCGGAAATGTTGTAGGCCCGTGTACTCAGATTTGGGTGCACGTTAAAGAACCCCAGGTGGTCAAAATTTCCGGAGCCCTCCACTACGGCGTCTCTCATATTCATATGGTGGTTTTGGGGTGTTAAACCCCACATATCAATCGATTGTGTGTACTTTTCTTCCCTCTCTCCACCCTCTTTTCTCTCCTTCATACTTTCCGCTGTGCAGGGTAGCAAACCGGACGTGTGCCTGGTTAACCTTCATGCCTTTCCTTGCATATCTCTGTCTCTACGCAGGGTTTCGGTTTATTGATGTTTGTGCTGATGATGGCGATTAAATAATGTCTGAGCACTTTGTATTGGTGGGCCTTCGAAACGCCCGCTCGTCCCTCAACTCACATGTTTTGACGCCAGCGAGATTCTATGCGCTTCTGCCACGCAATCTTACATGCGTTTGACTACATGACACTGGCTGTGTTTTTTCCGAAGCAGTTTCGAGAAATGTATTGCTGAAATACCATTTTTAAACACAGTGTTGTTCGGAACTTGTTTTCTAATGCCTGTTAAACATCCCTCGAGGCGGTCTTGGGTCTTTTGTTCGCCATGTATATACGTAAACTTCATTTGTAATAAGTAGCAGGTAAGAAACGAAAGCTATATGGCGGTTCTATGTGGTAGAACTACTGCTTAGCATAAAGAAGGCCTAGGTTTGATTCTTACTCCATGCAACGAAAGATTTTTATTATGTTTCTCATCTTCTCGATTTTTCGCTCATAGATGGCGCTGATATCACCACAACTAAAGACGCCGACACTGACGTCGACATCCAAATTTCTGAGAATAGAGTTCCTTAACGCTATCGCGCGAAAAAGACAATAGTAATTGTATTTGCTAAGGCCAGCACTTTACTCCAAAAGAAGCTTTTTGGTGCTATTTTCTCTTCGTGTCGACATGCACGAGTGTTCATTGATGCCAAACTGATTCCACTCACCTTGTGCTGTAACCAGAAGTGTGAAAATCACCGCTGCTAGGCCTATAAGTTTGCTTTGAGACGAGGTCGACGTCGACGGCGCCATGTTTGTTGTCAAACGTCAGGGGGGGGGGGTCCCACTTGCTATACCACACCCGATTCACGCGCGCCCCTGCTTCTCACCGCACCAATACACAAGTGGCGGGTCACCGACGCCAACTCTTACCGTTTTATAGACGCTTGGTTCAACCTTGCACACAAAAAAAGTATGTGGGCGTTTGTGTGTGCGTAGGCTTAACCAAGATCGTCGTCTGCTAGCGCGCCTTCTGTTTCTCGTCTGCTGCACGGTTGGAGGTTGATACCACGTGTCTTCTTCTTTGTCGGCTGCTTTTCATGCGAAACGAAGCACAACAGACAGATAAATAATCATTCGTCTGCTACGTAAACGCCTGTTACCTGAGCGTAGGGAAGCAGACTGACGCCAGGTGTCGCTCGCTACAACAAGGTGGTGGCGATTCCATTTGGGCAGGGGGTTTCTTTCGCCCACCGATACTCTCCAGAGTCACGACATCGTGTCTGAATCACGGGGGCTGAAAACCTCGCGAATAACGAGGAGCAGCTGCCACGCGCACCATACCGTCTGCTCCCGTGTTTTCTACGTTAATTCTTTTTCGGTTACATTGGGCAGGCCTTCCATATAAAGGCCGTCACGTGCGAGCTGCGAGAGATTCAGTCATGCTGAACCGTTATGACGTCTCCGAAGGAAACCGGCTTCAACTCGTATAAAGGGGCCGTCGGTGGGCCCTATACACACGCTGTCCGATTCAACCTGTGGGCCCCCGCTTGATGTGCCGGCAGATTTTCGTGTTTTTTTTTTCATCTAGATATCCGGTTTGTGTTTACGGAGGACTATATGTGGGGGCAGCCCTTTGAAATCGGCCTACTTCTTCTGCTACCTTTTTTCGTCGCCGTAGCGGCCTTTCATTCGCGGAATCTGGCCACAGGTGGTCTTATTCCGGGAGTCTTTATGTGTGACCGTGCGTGTATATATGGAGGGATGTGTTCGCGTACCAATTGAGACTTAGCCACACGTACGTAAAAGACACCCCCCCCCCCGCGACACACACACGCACGCACTTTTATCTAACCTCAACCTGCTTGCTCTGTGGTTTGATGCACACATTTTCCGTGGAACCTTACCCGCTACGGGGATCGAATTGTGGTGTTATTTTTTTTCCGTGAACGAGCAACTGTTACTAAGAAAACAGGCCGGCGTTTGCATGCTTGTGGCGTCTACCCGGAATAACAGCTTGCGCTGTTGATGATCAGGGACGACACAAGCTAGTGCCTTCCCGGATTTTTTGCTGCGTCACGATCTGTCCATGCGTTGAGAGTGGTAGCATGGTTGGAAGCGTACGTGGTCTCGGGATTTCGCTCGCTTGGTTAAAAAAAAGACAAAACGAGCACGTTATTGAAGGTTTTGGTCATGTGACCAAGCAATAAATTACCGGGCTTCGCTATTCATTGTTTGCTGAAATTGATGTACAGCCTACCAGGTGGCGCATTTACTGTCTTGGCCGAGTCTATGCAGTTTCAGAAAGATCTGTGAATTGATAATTTTCGCAATATAATATGGCTATTTGGTCGTGGTAAGTTTTTGCAGCGGAGGCTGTCACAGTGTACACTTTGGATGCATTTGATGTGGTCACGGTTCCCTGAAAACTGTATGTCGTTCTGCACATCTTCTTGGGCATTCATTCGTCATGCTGGCTTGGGTCACTTTGTATGTCTTTACTCTAATGTAATAATTTGGAGTTTAATTATCGTCCCGAAACCATGATTTGGTTATGAGTGACGCCGTAGCGGAGGGCTCTATGTTAGTTTCGACCACATGAGCTTTTGTGACGCCCAACTAAACCTAAGTACACTAGCCTCAATCATTTTCATCTCATGTGTAAACCACTGATGGAGGTAATTGGTTTAAACGAAGGAGGAAGGCTTAAAAAAAAAAAAACTCCTTAATTTGAACTGGGTAAGCCACACACTGACACTAGAAGAAAGAGAAAATTACCAGAATTAACACTGGTGCTTACACGTAAGAATGGTTTATTGAAAAGAAAAGCGCGCGGCACACACACGCACGCAGCTGGGATTCTATCCCGCGACCTGCGTGTCAGCAGCCGAGTAACTTGACCACTAGACCACCGCGGCGGGGCATACACCATTTCAGAATTTATTGACCAGAGGCGTGAATTAAGTAGAGCGTTATTTTGACCGACTCCTCCCCTACGGACTCTTCCAGAAAAGTTCCCGATAAATATATCTTGTGTTGTCATCCCTTTCAACAAAGCTCTCCTTACCGTGGTGCTATTCTGGAAATCGTCGAATGCCACCAGGTTGTCATATTTCGTCATTGATCGATGCTAATTGGCCAAGTGAGCTTCTACGACCTTTCTGATTGGCTTGAAACGCTGCCATTATGAAATTTGAAATTATGGCGGAATTAGACAGTGTCTGGAATAGCAACCCCGGTTTGCGATTCGAGGCTGCTAATTATAACGGCGCCAAGAAGAGCACTGATTACGCGAGATATTGGTGTTAAAGAGCACTGATATCATGTTTAAAACACCAATTGCAGACTCACGGACTCGCGAGTCGATCCACTCAGGCTTAAATCAAACTGTGAGACTGAGTCTGAGTGAGTCTGGGTGAGTAAATATTTTGGCGAGATTGAGTCCGGGTGAGTACGGTTCAAGAAAAGTTTCCTTAGTATCAGTCCGAGTAAGTCCAGCTCAGGAAAATTTTGGTGCACTTCAGTGGAGGGAGCCCCGTGCCCAAAATATATATTACACGTGTGAGTCTGATAGAGCTCCGCAATTTTCGCCGCCCTATGAGCATGGCCCCTGAAGACGAACTCATTGCCGCCCGGCAGGCAGAGGATGCTGCCACAGCCCAATGGTTTCGGGCTACCCCACCTTGAAGGTGTTGCTTGCCCTCAATCTGCCGGATCAGAATAATAATTTCTCTCCTCACACACACACAGGCCCGCACTCACATCTCAAGCGATGAATGCGCGTGTTAGAATAAGGGCTAGCCCCGCACGAACGGCACTCATTCTCCAATTGATGTTTAGGCGGTGCTGGAGAATTAAAGCGATCCCCTCGAATAACAGCGCACCTCTATGTCTCCCCACAAATCTATGGGTCTGTCGGCACCACTATTGGAGTGGAGAGTTTTTCGGTGGGCCACTTGTGCGAGCTTAAGCGGTGCCACGCTTTCATCAACCGTTCGAGATGCGGGCGACCGGGAGATGAAAGCGCCGTACGTATAAACCCTAAATGAAGCAGTCCGAATGGAGCAGCTCTCGCAAAGCTATTAGTGGTGTTGAATGGTTAGTCGTCGACGTTTTGGGGCCCTCGGGATGCAGCCTTTTCATATTTCGATGCCTTTTCGAGAGAGAGAGAGAGAGATTGAGAGAGAGAGAGAGAGAGAGAGAGAGACCTCTCTGTAGAGGTCTTCCTCTGACCACAGCGTGAGCAATAATCTTCTCTCAGCTTCAATGAATAGCGTCTTTGGCTCGTCTCGACTCGCTGCGCAGGTTGCCAGAACCTGTCAGCGACGTCGTCCGCCTTGAGGCGGTCTTTATCGAACCACGGGCATTGCGTGAACGTCTTTACAGACGTTTTCTTCTTATTTTAAAGTAATTTTTTTGCATGATTTCGAAGATATAATCAGAAGGCCTTTTTAGATTTTCTGCACGTTGCTCCTTCCTGAGTTTAAGTCATAGTGGTGGGCGGATTGGCTATTCATTTTTAACTTAAAAGGTTTGTCCGCGATGTTACAAAACTCGTTGTGGTAATGATAACTTATAGATAAAAAAATGTCCTAGATACTTCATCAAACAAGAAAACTGGCCTGATTACCTTGTTGGTTGGCGTCAATGCGAGTGATGGAAAAAATAATAAAAGAATCACCGCCCAAGCATTCCGTACTAATAAAATGGTTAACCAGCGAAAGCTGAAGCGTGCAGTCCCGGTGTTTAGCAGTGTTTGCAACCTGACGCTGCACTGACGCCTTTTACAGTTATTGGTTTCATATTCGTGCTTCTTAACGAGTTTAGACACACGTTTGGCTCGGGTTTACCACAGCATTTATTTGACATGCCGCATATTTTGCCTCGCGTGATCACGGTCATAGAGGAGTGTAATGAGCAGCTAAATGCCTTTCGCATGCAGTGTCGTTAATTACAGTGGTTGTTCTCGAACCATGGGCGTTCACAGACGTAGCAGCCGAAGCCACCTATGTTTGCGATGACTATGTATTGCTTGCTGCTAAAAACAAAACTTACAGATTGATTTAAGCAAGCCGTGGGTCTTGATGGAGCATGCCTACCGATGATGTTGATTGATGCTTTGATGTCCTAAAGATTAATATGTTTTACGCCCGTAAGTTAGTAAGTCGTCGGCGAACTTGTTTGTAAGTTGTCCTAATGTTGTCTTTCTCTTTTCTCTGCGCAGGTAAGTCGAACTCGGTTGCTCCGTCTTTTCGGGCTGTGGTCTTGTCGACGGACAAATCAGTGGTAAGAACTTGAAACCTATATGTCGGTACAGTTTACAAAACACTTAGAGAAAAGAAATTACCGAAATATTTATGTCTAGAACTTTATTATTCCTGATTCTTGCTGCTTAACGTAAACGCAGCTACGCAGAAGCATCATGCTCACTTTTTATTCTCCGGGGGAGGAGGGGTGTGTGTGCGTAGCGTGTGAGGGAAACCGATCTTTTTGAAATATAAGTGCGATTAAGGAGAAGGTGCTGCCTATTTGAAACAGACTAGATGGTTCCTTGCAAGAACGTCCTTATGAACTGTTTGCGGAAGAATTGGGGAACCAGATATTGGGATACCTATAGTAATGCATTGAATGACTGTTGTTTACTTTACCAACTCATGTACCCGCTTCTGCTACGGCTCGTATTTGGAGGCAGCAGTATTCGTAAACGAATAAAGTAAATGTATGGGGTGCTGTCTCTTCCATAACTGCATCGGTTCGAACTGCATATTAACCAGTGTTGCTTACGCAAGCGTGTTCGTATGTGCGCGTCGCATTAGGTCACCTTCGCGTTGCGAGGTTGGCGTGTTGGTCGCATACGCGTCGCGTTCACGCAGCTGACGCCAATGTTGCCCGACGCGTTACGTCACTCCCTTTGATTCGATTTTGGTCCACTCGGTGAGCTTTCGTTTAGGGCAATCGCACGCGGTTAACCCGGTCATGCGATAAGCGTAAGGTTTCCCTTAACGTGCGACGTAAGTACTTTGCCGTATGCATCGGACTTCTCCTCCCTGCGTAACGAAATCTTACGCGCTGGCACGATCAGGGGATAACGGGTCGGTCGTTCGGGCCTTGAGGAGCTTTCTTCCGTTCGTCGCGGTGTTGGGAAATTTCGGCGTGTGCCCCGGAGTCTGCGTGCAGCTTCGGCCGTGTTCGGGTTAGGCGCGGTTGCTTGCGTGGGCCGCCTGCGAGGAAATTCAATCCCGTGGCCGCCTTCGCAACCGACTCAACGAGTGCTGACAAGCGTTAGCAGAGTTTGCCAAGGATCTGAAAATATCGGCGCTGCGCGTTGTCGTTGCAGCTTTGGAAATATCTCTGTGCGAAGCGTTGTGGAGGGAGAGACGAAGAGAGAAAAGATTTTTTTGCGCGATGAGAGGTCGTCTTCGTCGGGTGGAGCCCTTACTTTAGGGCCCATTGGCTCGCGTCACTCCACGTGCCCGCTGGATCAGCCGAACCTGCGTCAGCTGACCGTTACATTTGAGGCGAACGCCTTGAGTGCGTTGAAGCAAAAAAAAGAGAAAGGAGTCGGCATGACGTCATGCAACCCGGCTTGGCAAGCCAAGCCGTTTTGAAGCCAGCAGTGTCGGCCCAACACGTGACCTTTTCCGGCAAGATCACGCTAGCAACGAGACTTGCCGAGACTTCGAGGCATGGTGCCCGGTAGCTTTTAAAAGACCGGCCGGCTCACGCATGAGGTTCAAAAACTTAGAGTATTTATATGCATAGAGTTTCCTAAAGTTAACTAGAGGGCACTCTTCCGCTGCAATCGTTCAGCGACCATGGGAATGATGGGTAGCACACACATTTGCCTAGTCTTCGTACTTGCGGGCGGCGAATCGTACTTGCGGCTTCGTTTCTTGCTTTGTTTCGGTTTTGTTTTGTAAGAAAGATTGAACGCTTTTGAACTTCGTGAGCCGATTTGGAAAGTAAGCCTAAAAAATAAAATGGTGAAGCGCAACCGCTGAACATTTGCTAATACTTGTTTCGTAAGAAAACAGCTCCAAGCCACACGAACTCACACGGAGCCAGAAGCAGGCCAGAGGTACGAATATTAGACAAATGTGTGTACTACCCATCATTCCCATGCACGCTGAAGTGCCGTGTGTTGCAGCTCCGATAGACACTAGCGCCAGAGTTCCCTCTAGTGTATATTTGGAAACTCTATGCTGATATACTAGGCACTAAAGTTCTAAAATCTACCGCACGAGGTTCAAAATCACAACTGCGAGCACTAAAACCTATACCGCACGCTTTGACGTTTTGATGACGCGTTGGGCTGACACGGTGTCCTTTCCACTCGTGTGAGGTAATGCTCCGTGCTTTC
Source organism: Rhipicephalus annulatus (assembly GCA_013436015.1). Classification (NCBI taxonomy): domain Eukaryota; kingdom Metazoa; phylum Arthropoda; class Arachnida; order Ixodida; family Ixodidae; genus Rhipicephalus; species Rhipicephalus annulatus. The sequence goes on from WOVY01002375.1 coordinate 121,877, forward strand.
TCTTTTCCTCCCTCCATGGTTTGACGCCCCATAAAATGTAAGAATTGGCCATCGGTGTCGGCTTCCCGTGTCGGCGGGGTCAATGCGATTGATTCAAAAGGTTGTCATCATGTGGTGGCGTCACCGTATGACGTCATGATATCGTCGCAGGTCGTCAATATTCGTGGCGACATTGTGGCGAAATCATAACGTCCCATAAAGTGACGTCACATGATGACTTCAAACACATGTCACCTTTGCTTGGGCCGGTGACGGACGCAATTAAAAATGAGGAGAAATGCAGAAAGTGCGCAGTGCCTCTGATCATGGAGGCATTGCAAAATCAGATTATGTGCAGAATGTTTCAGATGGGCAGAAGTGGATCAGTACATTGATTGAGATGAAAATGAAGACAGCTGTAGTCTTCGAGTCGTCTCTGGCGAAAGCATGAGGGTCCCTGCGATGTTTCTTCTGATGGCAGCTGATGAAAACGCAGTTCAAAGCACTCCTATTCCGGGGATATGGGGACTCGATGCAGTTGTTCCTTGTTTCTCTTTCGCTCTGTATATCTTGTGCTCTTATGAAATGGTGATTAAAAGTGAGTATTGTTACGTGTCGTGTATCTCCACCTGATTACGTAAAACGAGGCGCAAAGTCTGCCCATGGCTAGTACTCACTCCGACTTGTCACTTCTAAGAGCAGGATAATGGTCACGCTTGTCTCTTACGATAGTGAAGGGCCGAAATCCCACAACCTTGCGTGTCAAGAACTGCGTAATTACAATAAATAAATAAATGAATAAATAAAATAACGCCGTCATTTTGCATAGTATAGTTACATCGTTTAGGATATACCCGAAAAGGTTCCCAAGGTCAGGAAACCGTACCGGGACCCTCTGTACATGATGAGATAAAAATAAATACGATATAACCACGTTTCTCCCGGAAAGCCGAGAACAAGAGGCAGGCCATTCTGAGAGGCGTGTCATCGCTTTATTTTTAATATTTTTAATCGATCGTGGGGCACGTTTTCTTGTGGACTTGACCAGTTGGTATGGTTGTCGCTGCAATCATAGTTTCCTAAATTTAACTGTACACGGGAGTGACGAGTAGTACACAAATTTACCAAGTCTTCGTGCTTGCGATCTTGGGACGAACTTGTGGCAATGTCTATTGCTCTTTTTGGTCCTGCTTCCAATAAAAAGAACGTGCCGCTGTGAACTTCATGACCAGATTTGATATGGTGAGCCTAAAAGGTAGAGGTGGTGAAGTGCAACTCCTTCAACATTTGCTGATTTTCGTTTCGTCACAAAGCAGTGCCAAGTCACGCGAAGCCAAATGGAGCCGTAAGTACGAAGATTAGACAAATCTATCGTTCCCGTGTAAGCTGAAGTGTTGTGCGTTGCAGCTTCCCTAGACACTAGCGCCAGAGTTTCCTCTAGTGTAGCCCCGCCGCGGTGGCCTAGTGGCTAAGGTACTCGGCTGCTGACCCGCAGGTCGCGGGATCGCATCCCGGCTGCGGCGGCTGCATTTCCGATGGAGGCGGAAATGTTGTAGGCCCGTGTGCTCTGATTTGGGTGCACGTTAAAGAACCCCTGGTAATCGAAATTTCCGGAGCCCTCTACTACGGCGTCTCTCATAATCATATGGTGGTTTTGGAACGTTAAACCCCACATATCAATCAATCAATACCTCTAGTGTATTCATTTGAAACTCTAGGACTGCAATGAACCGTGGCACCTTCCCTGTATTGTTAAACAATGGACACGCCTCTGCTGTCTGTGTGCAGGGTCGGCCGATCTAAGATCAACCGTTGGTTAGTATTCAGGTCGATAAAGCTAGAGCGTTTGTTCTACTTCTCCAGTGAAACGTTCGTTATATGACATGTTATTATGGTCTCCATAGACACGATAATTTTATGAATTACCCATTAAACGTCAGCTTCTATCATGTTTTAAATGGTAATGAGGTATTCACCTCAGTCGTCGATGACACATTGCGTGACTCATGTGTACGCACTATGAACTATTGGGTGACTGACTGTTTGCGGGCCACCAGCCAGTCACGTGTGTGACTGTATGTGTCATGTGTTTATCACTGTATATGTTATAAGCACCTGGAGTTGCATGCCAGACGAAACAAGCTCTTCATTAAAACATTTTTGTGTGTCTCTGATTTCTCCTTTGAATTTGCCGGATGTTAGTGTTAATCCCTGCTACCGGGAAGTAGTGGGCCAACCTTTGGCGCCAAAAGAAGGAGACAGTGCATATTTTTTCGTGGCTTTCATTCCTTTTATACCCCTTTTCCGTATACATAACAGGGACGCAGATTGATCGTAGATGCGAGATCATTTTTACTTCTGCGTCTTGGGCGGCGACCTCGACGGTGTTGTAGCCCTACGCGTTCGGCATCCAGTGACGGCTGCGATGCGCAGCTCCTATTCGTTTGGTGTTGTCCGAGTCTCCTATTCGTCCTGCATGCCGAAGAATGCCTCGCGCCTGCCGCGATATGGTCCCTGGGCCTCCCGGCGGGCGTCCTGGCGGTACCTTTGGGAACGAAAAAGATAGGCTTAGCTCAAGCCTAACTATACAGCGTGTCCTACGTATTAAGAAACTCAGATCCTTTGCTTTTTTTTTAAAGTACGCCAATGCTGCAGGAATAATTGTCTCACAACTGTGCTGCTGGTATTTAAGCAAGTTTATGGAGTCACGTAGTTTCTGTAGCGAAACTACGTGACTAAAAGAAGTCGGTATTACGCCTGATAGGCTTAGCTTAGGCCTGACTCCCACCGTGGCTCTCATAGAACGAACTTTTGATATTGAATTTTGAGAATCATGAGGGCTACAAAATAATTGTCGTAGAATCAATGCGACCGTTAGTCAAACAAATTGTTTTAAATGAATATATGTAAATGGTAAAGCTTAACAAGAGGCATTTAAGTCTGATAGGCTTCACCTAAGCCTAACTAAGTGCATAGAATTTCATGCTATAGTACTTAGGGGAAACTCTGGTGCTGGTGTCTATGCACTGTAAACGACTTCTCATCCTTAAGGGAAATTCAAACAACGAAAACACACCACTTTTCTGAACAAAAACTTGCAAATGTTATAGTGTAAGAATGTTTTACTTTTCCAAATATACTTTGAGGGGCGATGTTTAAACTAAAACACCGTTAAGTTGTAAGTGTTCAACGGGTTATCGAAACACCCATGACCCATATTGCGGCTGACAGGTGGTAACTGGGACTCGCTAATTAAAAAGTCGTTGTAACTGAGGAGAGTTCACATGAAAAGATGTCTCTCTTTGGGCTGCATAGAAGCATACCACGAATTTACGCCTATTCCCTTAATTTTTGATATTCATTTTTGCCAAACCAGTTTATCCCCACCGGCACTGAAAGCCGGCTTAAAATATTGTGGCTATATATACCAGATGTCCACTCTAGGTCTGTGTAGCGCAAGTGTTTCGTCCATGGGGTATTTTACAACGCACTCTATTGTGTGTACAGTTCGCGCGTACGTGTACCTGTCATGCTGATGCCAACTGTAATTGCATGTACCCTGACTGGTAGTTATTATTTTTCACATTATTTTTTCAGTGGTAAGGATGTTTAGGCCATGGGAAACGCCCCATGATAAGGGAGCTATAGGCCAGTGGCTACACCCTGTAGTATGAGTGTTTTGATTGGTGCAAACACCCTTTTTTAGTAGATAAGGGTGTTAGTTATTGACACGGCAAAGCCTCCTTAAGGGTGTAAACCGGTTTACTGTGTGCGGGGCTCCTTGAACGGCGCTTCAACCAGCATGAGAATGATGGGCAGCACAGGCTTCGGTTGTGCTTCGGATGAATTTCGTTTTTGAGATTCACGATGCTTGTTTACCGACCTTCAAACGAAAAGATACGAAGTGATTTCCGGTTAAGATTTACTTCAAGCTTTTGTATGTAAAAGTTATTGCGTAAAGTTCGCTTGAACCCGTGAATGAAGTAACGCCTGCACAAATTCAACCATAATACCCCTTATACGAGACAGGGAGGAAGGGAAATGGCCGCCGCTGTAGCTCAGTTTCTAGAGCATCGGACGCGTCATTCGCAGGTCGCAGGTTTAATACCTGCCAGCTGGAGGTTATCTCTTTGTCCACTTTGCTTTTTTTCCCCACATTTACATCACAATCACTATAGTGATAACATCTTCTGGACTTTGTTTGGCATCGTTGTCTGTTCTATTAGTACGTGGTGAGAATCATTTGTCCTGTCATCTGGTGGGATGCCGGGGCGCGTCTCTCCCAGTGGTTTACCCCCAACGCATCTCTCGTTCTGTTGTTAAGCAGTTCGGATGAATGTGATGGTGCGTCCATACCACTTCGCCGCCCCATTTCAACCAGTTCTGACAGGACGCGCTTATCGAAAAGCACAAGCTGTTTCGTTTTTGGCACTAACATGAAAAGTTATGTGAGTGCTCACGAATGCACAGCGAAGAGTTTGATGCAGAAGAAGAGGCTTGATGCCTGAGAGCTTAGATTTAGGTGCGCGTCAAAGAACCCTACAAGTGGTTGAAATCTACGGATTCCTCCGCTAGTACGGCCCTCGTATTCACATGTTGATTTTGAGAAATATTAGCGGTCATTGCACGAGGTTCTGCGAAAACTATCAAGTTCAACTTCTAAGTCCGCTACGTCGCAGTGAACCAAGAGACTTGGTTGTCTTCAGCTTGTTTCGTAAAAGGATCATTTTGACTACTACGCAGCGCGCCGCACTACCAACGCTGCGCGAAGAGCGAAACCAAAACTGCAGACAAGAATCCATTGACAGTTCGCCATCTGACGCTATGCACTCTGAAGCCTGCACTTCCCGTGATTCCCTTGATTGTTGAATGATCGTAGTGCCAGTGCCCAATTCTCCTTTAGGTCATTGCAGGAATGTCGATGGCTAAATCATGATGACGGCTGTGTGTGCCTTATTGAAACGATCCGTATGCGATGTCCAATGATTCCGTATGTTTCCGCAAGAATACACATGCTTCCTATATATTTTCCATATATTTCCGTAAGATTCTTACGGAAACATACGGAATTATTGGACATCGCATACGGATCGTTTCAATAGGGCGTTGAAGGTTGAGTTTGCTTACCCGGCCATGTCAAAGTCGGATCGGCGGCCACGGAATCCGCCACCGAATTGGCCGGGTGCGCCTCCGAAGCCGAAGGCTCCCGGTCTGAAAAAAAAAATAAAGATGGGTTTAGGGCCGTAGGTGTGTAGGAGGGGAGTACATAAGCATAAGGTGTGCCCATGTTTCAGCTGGACATTAGGTATTGCGTGCCGTTTCTTTGTTGGGCTGCATTAAAACTGAAATAGAACTGTGCAGAGGACGGAACATAAGCGGCAGTAGCAGCGGGCAGGACGAGCGCCGACTGCGCTCGTCCTGCGAACGATGCATTTACAAGCGCCTGCGTTGAACCTTAAGATAGAAGTTCAGGGAAACACGAAGGTATGGAAGAGATAAAAAAATACTCGAACATTGTTTGTCGCTAGAGCCAACATTCTGGCAACTTATCATTCCTTTTTAAAATTTCTGCCTTGAAGAAGACTAGGTGATTTCCCGAAACATTGTCTCTAGCCACATTAAAGAAAAGAATGAGTCTGTTTTATTAATCATTTACATCAGGAAGAACTTCGCTGAAATTGGGTTTGTTGTCAAGCTAGTTTCATTTCGTGTTTATGACAACAGTCAACCCACGGGTACCTTCCGTGAAATGACTTTTTTTTTTTCGTAAACCACCCACGTTTTCTTAGCTCTAGTTTTATAAGTGTATTGGTTGAATTTGGTAATGGGAATTTGGTTGTGGTTAAAGCGTAAGGTGGAATATTGTTTTTATATGAGTTGTGAGCATGCCAGCTGAGTAATTTTGAACTATGTGAGGTCTACTAGATTATGCTTACTTAAACCTGGCATTGTTCGATTCCATTCGTTCTCGAAGTTTAATATTTGCATGCCTCTGCGTTTGGGTGTTTTAACGATACCATACGGGCTGGTACTTACCCTCCATGGCCTGGTGGAGCCATAGGTGCTTCCTGACCTGCAACGAGATGTGCAAGAGATGGTGCGTGATTTTTTTTTAAACTATTGATATTATTCGGTCTCGAAAATTAAATGAAATGCTCCAAACATTGCTAGCATTGCTCGGTGAAGAATAAGGTGAGCCCTTTCAGGCCCACTAAACATATTTTGTTTAGTGATGATAAACGAGCTGCACTTTTTTTTTTTTTGCACTTTGGGCTCACTCGTGCTCAGACTCGCCAAGATTGCTCTCAAACGGGCGCACTTGGACTCAAGTTCACAGAAACAATTCACAGCTCGCCTCACTCGGTGCCAAATTCGCTGTGCGATCTGACTCCGGGTGAGTCGACTAATGAGACGGTTGGCCGACCGTGCGATTGTTGAGAGACAGAAACAGTTTAAGGCTGCGCAGAGCTGTCTGAGTGCGCTTGTGAGCATTCTCACTTCTCCACTACACGGACGACGCTTGTGACGCCTTGTCAAACGTGGTAGAATCGGGTGGATCGTGATCGTGCGCTTGTTGAACGTTATCGTTAGAGTTTGACGCCCGATAGAATCTATTCGGTGCTCTTCGGAGTCGGCGAAACTTTCATCGAACCTTATGAACCTTACTAAATTCTCTCATCGTTCTTGTCCCCTTCCCTTAACCTCCGGTGCAGGATAGCCAACCGGATGTCTTTCTGGTTAACCTCCCAACCTTCTCCCATTAGTTGCTTCCTTCCTGGTCTAAATTTCCGGAGCCCTCCACTATGGCGTCTCTCATAATCATATAGTGGTTTTGGGACGTTAAAACACCACATATCAATCATTAGTTGCTTCCTTCCTCCTTCCTTCCGACAGTACACATGAACTGACGTGTCTTTAGCGCCTCACCGAAAGCTAATCTGCTGTTATCGTTTCGCAGCAGCCCTCCCCCCTTTTTTTGGAAACTTATCAGCCTTGCTGTACTCGACCCGACCGTGCACATACACGCATGCATATTAGCTTAGCGCGTCAGCCGCAGGTTGCGGGATCGAATCTCGGCTGCGGCGGCTGTGTTTTCGACGGAGGCGAAAATGTTTGAGGCCCGCATACTTAGATTTGGGTGCATGTTAGAGAGCCCCATGTAGTCAAATCTCTGGAGCCCTCCACTGTGGCGTCTCTCATAATTATATCGAGGTTTTGGAGATATTGAACCCCGGATATTATTATTAATTATGCTTAGCGCATCCTAGTTTGCTTAGATTCACTGCGAGTGGAATTCGGACCCACATAACATCTTATTAGTACCTATCGTTATTGTCATATGCCCGATACAAATTGGTTAGTTAAGCATCATTGGGACTTATTTGCTGTAGGTCAGTATTCGTTAAGAAGAAACAGTAGAAGAGGAAAGGCAGGGAGGTTAATCATCCCAGGACAAATGATTTGCTACCCTGCGCATCGGGACGTTAAGGGGGACATTGAGAGACGGAGAGCAGAGAGTGGAAAGAGAAAGACAGCACACAACACAATGCGCACACGCAATCGGTCACTCCGGCGTATTGACTGTAATGCGAGCATTCGGAAACCTGAATGGAAAACATACACCACACAGCCCCAGTAACGCTAGCAGAGTACCGCATCTCGTCATGCTTGAATGATGGACAAATCACCATAAGAACCAGTCGCCTGAGAATGCTTATGCTTTTAAAGGTTCTGCAGATCAGGATGTGTGAGACAGGGCTGCGCGATAACTTTTTCGCAGGAACCTAAGTATCCAGCATGGTCGGAGAACAGGAAAAACGCAACCGCGGGCTAGCCCAGTTTCTTGTCGTTCCTAAGATATATTTCTGGGCCGTCGCTGGATCATCACACCTGGCCATGAGGGGAGGTTGATTATAATCGCGTTCCTTGGACGTCTCTTTGGTAACGAGAACTTCATAAGGAGCAACAGGTAGCCGTCACTGACTAGAAGGCGGGACGGAGTTCCTGTTTGCAGCCTTGGTATCGCCGGTGTGGGATACCAGGGACACAAAGAAAATCAGTCGTTCGCTGAACACACAAATTACGCTCTAGTGTCTCTTTTCGGTGCACCTTTCCAATAAAGGGTGGCTGGGTGACGGTGTTATAGATATGCGTTACCCGCATCCCGTACCTCCCTCCAAAACATGCACTGCCGGCCCTATTTAGCTGCTGCTACTCGCTAGAATGTGTGTTCTGGCGCTAATTGTGGCATCTTCAAAACTCCACTGACGGGTGCCTGTAGCGCACGCGTGTAATAGTTTACCTGCTGTCGCCGTGATCAGTGCCATGAGTGCGCTGGCGACGAGGACCAGGAGTACGGTGACCTGCTTGACTGACGCCATGGTGCTGACGGGCGGCTCAGGAGTGTCCCGGATGCGAGGAACTCAAGGAGGTCGTGCTCGGATGGAGTGTGCGTCTCCACCCCGCAGATCGTCCCAGTTTTGTCGACTCGCGTCGCGCAGTTCTTCGTGGAAATGCGCAGGTGGTGAGGGTGAAAGAAGGGCGAGGGAATGGATGTGGTAGATTACAATGGTACGTCGTCCACGACCGGTAGAGTAAAGCGTGGCGGTGCGTCGTTCACGCATGTCCATTGGGGACGATGAGACAGGCTTACAGCTCACAATACACTAGACAAAACTGAAAGAAAAAAATGCGAGGGGTATGGACGTTGTATAGAGAAACAGTTGTACGTCCTACACGACCGGTAGAGTATAGCTGAGGTGGTACGTTGTTTACGCTTGCGCGTTTGCGACGATGGGACGTGAGTTTATGGCGCGTATACGTGGACGGGGCGAAGTGGGAGGTTCGTGTCTCTTGGTCACGAGAATCTTTCCGGCCTCGCCTCTCTTTTCTTTCTCGGTTTGTCTCCAACACTCCTTAAGTGTTTGTTGCTTGCGCATGCGCATAGTCGACGACACGAGTTTTTTTGCGAATGCACGTAAGGACAAGACAGGCAGATGCGCAAAGAGAGACGTGTCACGAGCGCTCTTCCTCGTGCTGTCTTTCTCTCTCTCTTCCCCTCTCTTTTAGGCTGTCTCACTCGCGCTAGCCCGAATGTACAGCCCTAAACACTCATCATCACGACTGTCACGTTCTCGGCAGTTCTATCGTTCCAACTAGAACAACACCTAAATGCTTTTTTTCTGGTTTCTGTTTTGTTCGAGCTGTCGGCACCTCAAACTCCACCGCTTTCTTCCCCACTTTGACTGCTCTCTGTGAGCTTGGTTTGAGGCTCCAGGTCCCACTTTTCTTTGGAAGTTTTTCTCGTCCAAACGTAGTTTAGGGTGTTTTGTTATCGTTGTGACGGGCGCCTTTGGGAATGTTTGTACTATTGCCAGTTTTTGTGTTCACATCGCATTAAACTTTGGCTGTTTACCTTCTTTATTTTTCTTTTCTGGTTGTATATTTCGTTTTCTTTTTTTTCAGTTTTCCTCTCCGCTACCTCTTTAGGTATACGCTTCGTGAACGCACAGCTGCGTCGGGCGTGCTTCAACGCCTAAAGGGGGGGGGGGGGTTACTTGTTCTGACAACTCCTTGAGAGTGCGATGGAAGTCCCGCGTTCTTGTGCGAGTGTCGTGCGAACCGTCTTCTGAGACCCTGCGGGCTGGCGCCATTTTTTCCCCTTTTTTGCAGTCCTGGGGCTGTGGTGATTCTAAGCCCGTTAGAGGATATATATAAGCTGCTATTCTTTCAACTGGAGACGCCTACGGCTAGCCTGCACTAGTCTGCTGGTGTCGTCATTGGGGAAATGAAAAAGGAGAGAAGGAAACGAAGAATGACAGAGGGAGAGGCAGATGTTAAAGTATGATTCATGGTCTCATATCCGAGTTTCCCCTGAGGCAACACATTTTCCGTCTACGCTTGTGCCTCTGGGTGCCCTTTGGTGTTCGGTTTATTAACTGATTGGGTTCTTGTCATCTCAGTATGTTTCTGCGTTTCCGTGCATATGTGCGTGCGTGCGTCTGTTTGTGCGTTTGTGTTTAATGCCGTCTAATTGAAATGGAGGAAAGAAAAAGAAATTTTAATATCTCACACTAACAGACTTGCGTTCACAAATTTTTTCCATCGTGGACATCCTTGTCAGCTATCAGCGAAGCGAAAACGCATATCGAAATGATCAATATGGAAAGACATTTACGTCTCAAAATGATGAACACAGCTAAGCGAAGAATACTACAAAAGCGACTGTCTGTTGTCTGCTTCCACTTATCTATGGTTTTTATACTCTTCAGTGCTAGTGGATAACCGGCTAGTTCATATGTTTGTTTTCCTGAAATCGATATCCGCCCATACTTGTTCAAACTATCAAAAGTGATTACCCGCACTGCGTAATAAAGCTGAGACAGTGTTGATGTGAAACATTTATTTTAATGTGTCAACTATGGCGCAAATTTTAGAGATTGCGCGGTGTTGGGAAAGTTGAACACCGAAATTTGCTTTAAGTTGATGAAAGCCTCTGGTGCTCGTCGAACGCGAATCTTGGCCGTCGGCATCCTGTGGTGTTGAGTTTGAGTGTTGCAGAAAATAGTCACGATATGACGTCACCATATGACGTTACGATAAGCTCACAGATCACGGAAATTCGGGATAATTCATGACGTCATCTCACGCCACATTACGTAACGTCACATGATGACATCATCGCATCGCATCGTAGCTTGGTTAAAGGTGGTCTGATCACGGAGGCCATGCTAAATTAGTTGAGGTACCTGCGACCATGAAGGCAATGCAAAACCAGTTGAGGCACCACCGATCTTGGAGATAGTACAAAAGCATGTTAGGTGCTGAGAGCTTTCGAAGCCTGGCGGGGCGAGATAAGTACGTTGGCTGAGAGGAGAAAAAAGATGGCTTTGTCCTTCCAGTTGTCTTAACTGAATGAATGGTGAGTACTGGCAGCTTTATTATCGAGAGACCGGCCATCCTTTTTTTGACGCCTATTTTCCCACCTCTGTACAGAGTAGCAAACCGGTTTTTCAACCAGTCTAACCCTGCTGTCTCTTCGTTTATGTATCGCTCTCTTGCTAACGTCCCACAACTATGTCGAAAGGCACACTACAGTGCACGTTCGCCACACATTATCCGTTGTGTGCTATGCTGCTTTCGTGCAATGTTTTATTGGCAACAGGGTACTTTATAAACCCTGTCAGCAGTTCGTGAACGAAGAGCACAGTTGTCCAAGCGTGCTGCATTTACTCGCATTCTTCCAGCGCAATCTAGTGTGAACTTATATGTTGCTATAACAAGGCTAACTTCTTCCTGTTAATGGAGGCTGGCTTTTCTTAATCACAACTAATGTTGACTTCATTCGTGGTTGGAGATGGCCCAATATAGCAAGATGGTAGCTCATGTTGGCTAAGTGCGACTAAGGTTGCCTAGTGCCGGTTAAATCGTGGATAATGTCGGCCAAATGAGAAATGACGTCTTCTATTGCTGGCTAAATAATTGTTGATGTTGGCCAAATATTGCAAAGTGATAGTTAACGCTGGCCTGTTCTGGCGAAATAATATCGAGAGTTGACTAAATATAGCTAAATCATTTTAGTACTGCTTTGCGTTGGGTTATGTTGGCAATGGTGGCTAGTGCCGTGTTGGAAATGACATACGTTGGCAATAAGTGGCTGTAGTGTTGGTTAACTATGCCAAATGATTGGCAATTTCGGAGATTGTCTGGTAATGTGCACTGTCCGCCTTTATAAAAGCGGCATCGTTTTCATTGAGCGTCATTCCAAAGGTCATCATCATCACCACTACCACCAAAACTGCTGCCATGGTCGAAGGGGCCCCATGCCTGAAGGGTTGCCCTGAAAAACGTTAAATTAGTTTAGCTAGTACAGTAAACGAGTGTTGATTCGTGATTTTACAGTCAATTGGAACTGACGACCTTGTTCGGGCACAGCCCTGTGCATTTCATTTTTGTAAGAGAAAGCTCCCGTCAATTCGAACGTACGTGTCAGTATCCACAACGGTTTATCCGGATTGGGATCCCCCTGTTTTCACCGGTCCAAGCGTAAGTCGGCCCATGGTGATTACAGCGTGTTGCAAAACAAAACCTTACTTACTGGAGATGCCAAACAATGAGACAGCAGCATTTCTCAGCGTAATAAAATTCTGTTGCTGCGATGCAACTCTTGGGCAAGCCACAAACGATGATCATGGAGTCGCGACAGAAGAAACGCTACCGTATAAACTTATTGCATGATCACATTTATTATTGTTTTCGTTATCGTTGCTACGTAAATAAGTGTTTTTGAGCATAAATAGTGTCATATATTTCGACATTGAAATGCGCTGCTTACATGAGTGCATGTGGGTACTTGTTTCTGGCGTAACTGACTGATCAATTTGATCAAATAATTTCTATCCTTTGTTAGAGATACATCAGTTTCATTTATGAAATCATTTGCCATAAACGTGTAGTAGTGCCTGATTCCCAATAACGACTCCTGTGGTGGCTTTCTTGGCGATAGTTATAGCGCGAGAACAAAACGACGACACAGAGACAAGAAGGACACGAAAGTCTCTGTGTTGTCGTTTTGTTCTGGCGCTATAACTATCGTCATGCCATACCAACTAGCCCAAGCTGCCACACTTCTAAAGCTTTCTTGGGTTCTGTCCGCGCCCGCTGGTGCACTGTGCACCCTTAAGGGTGTTATGCCGTGTCTATAAATAACACCCTGCGAGAAGGGTGTTAGTTATAGACATAATATACATCTTTAAGGGTGCAAACTGGTTTGGAGTGCATGTGATGTTCGCTCATTGCAGCGTTTGCATGCTAATTTGAACTCCTCTTAATTAGAACGATTTTGTAGTTTACTTCGAGTTCAATTTACCCACCTTTTACTGTACCGGTCACTAGAACAGTGTCTGCTTCAGAAATATTGCAGCTAAAGAGGTTACGAGATGACCTAGAATGTTGGAGCCATTTTGTGCGCCGACATGTCGCGACTGGGGATTTCGATGGCGGCAGTTTTGTTGAGGAGCCGCTAATGTCTGCAAGCTGTTGCTCGCTGCTCGCGTAATTAGCGAAGAACGTAGTAAAAGAAATTGAGAGAAATTTTAATGAGGCAGCAGCTGGCGCATGGTTGTGCAAGCGAAAGGACCTAAAGAATATAATACTACGAAACGGCAAAAAAACAGCAACGAATACTCCAGGAACACTCGAAATAACGGTGCTTGAATAAGTACGCGTGTACATATGCGCGTGAAATGCGAATGGGCGCTTCTCAAGCACGAAATATAAACACACAGAATAAAGTGTTCAAAGCGAAAAAAAGCAAAAAAATATATCAATAAAAAAAGAGGCACAGAGGAGGCCTTCTTTGAAACTATTTCGCTGACCACAAAGCCGCCTTGTTGGTTGCCGGGCAGCCACGGATTTCCAGCTGCGTTCACGTTTGTGGAGGAGTTGCGGCAAAGGGGTACGTTTCGGGGGGCGTTTTCAGGAATACGTGAAAGAGAGCGAGCACTTCAACTCAAACACACTTTGTGCGGGGACCTCGTGAGCACGACTCGCGTAGCGGTGCGGAGAAGTTTGTGAATGCGCCGAGGCTCGCTTTTCACGTGGCGAAAACGCAAGGAATAAAAAAACAGTACAAAACAAAGTAGAGAAAGCGGCTTTCAGCATTTATCGTTGTTATCCCTCTCTATTCGTTTCTTCGCATTCTTGCTCGCTGATGGTGCACTCTGTGTTCTTTTCTTTATTTATTTTCTGTTTTTTTCTGAAAGTTTAGTAGCCGCTTGTTCCTCCATGCTCACTGATCCTCCATCCTACTATTTTCGCTTTTGCTTTTCTTATTTTGAACATTCGCGGAAAAATTTGGCCTTACTAAGTTCTAGACTCGCATTACAGGCGTTCGCTTGCGTAAGCTACACGTTGTTTTCGCGCTTGACGTCTAGTTTTTATTCTTTCATGTCATCTACAAAAACAGCGTGATCTAATGCTTTGCTGTCTACAGTTTGGTGGCTGTATAGCGGGTCTTTACTTGCTATAGCTATAGTTTCGGTTTTGAATGGCTTTCCATGCTAATGCTTTCTCACCTTTTCGTTTTTTTCTTTAAAGAGAGAGAGAGAGAGAGATAAAGATGCAAAGAAAGGCAGGGAGGTTAACCAGACGCACATCCGGTTTGCTACCCTGCACTGGGGAAGGGATAAAGGGTATGGTATTTTCTTTAAAAGTCCGTGTCCTTCCTTTGATCCCGGTAAGTGACTTTCCTGCGGGAATGCATCGGTGAAAGCGTGGTTTCTGCGTGGTAGCGAGCACGTCTAGACCTCGTGTTACGACTGCCACTTTCTATTTTTGGCTTGTTCAGTTTACGAACACTAATGGGGAGACAGGCTATCGTAGGGATCGGAATGTAAAACTACGCGAGGTGGATTAATAAATATCGCTTGGCCGGTTAGTGGTTCGGGACTGGTTAGACTAGTGGTAAATCAGATCATAGACGGTGGTGGTGCTTTTTGTTTCCTATTTGCTATTTTTGCGTAACTTTAGCCTCGTCGAACGGGGATTTCGATCTGGCGGTGAACGTGCCTTGTATGTAGCTTTTTATCAGCTTTACTGCAAAGCAGACGTGTGCTGCGGCGTGGTGCATTAGCATAGGAATGGAAGGAAGGAAGGAAGGAAGGAAGGAAGGAAGGAAGGAAGGAAAGAGGAGAGAAGAAGATAGGAAAGAATAAGCCCCTCAAAGTCGACCCCTTCCGCCCTCTACAGCACTGACCGCCTTCACTCCTGCCCCCCCGCCGCCCTGCATCTACTCCTTAACCGCAGCCGACAGACCCTTTTACCCTCCTCCTCCTCCCCCCCCCTCCAACCCCCGTGCCTTCCTCGCCCTCCCTTCCTTCCGTCCGACCGTCCCTTCTTCCGCCTCCCCTCCCGTCCTGACCGCCCGCCGTCCGCCGGTGCAGTCCCGACCCGCTCCCCCGCGCCTCCTCGTCCCCCGCTCTTCCTTCCTCCTCTCCCCCGCCCTCCCTTTCCCTCCCTCCCTTCTGGCTCACCTCCTTTCTCCCGCCCTCCCTTTCCGCCCGCCCTCCCTTTCGCTCCCGCCCCAGTGAGAGAGAAAGAAACAATGAAAGAAAGAGAGAGAGAGGAAGTAAGGAAAAAAGAGAAAAGGAGAGAGGAGAAAAGACAGAAAGAAAGAAAGGAAAACGAAAGAAATGAAGGAAGGAAGGAAGGAAGGAAGAAGGAAGGAAGGATGCTATATCCCACTGTATTAGATGCCCTGGATCACACTGTACCACACACTCGTTCCCATATTAAAGACGTTCTTCTGTAAAACTTCGAGTAAACGGGGAGTTCGTACTATGCGGCCATTCTCTGCAGGCGCGCCCCTCCCCCACTGTACCCGTCCCAGGCCCCGCGGGTTAAATATCTATTCACCCACGATTCCCACACGCGGCGAGCCCGTTCTGGTTTCAGAAGCCTGCGTGGCTACTTACGCATTCGTACTTAGGGGAAAACCATTGAAATGCAGATTTGGCACGATGTCTAGTGAAACGGTCGTATACGTCGGCCTCAGTATACCCGTTTTTTTTCGTGTGCGTATCGCTTTCAACGTGATCGTGTCCCATAGCGTTTTTGCGTGGGCGGCGCTTGATAAAGCGGATTTCGGGGTTTTCTTAAACGGATTACCCGGCTACGTCTCTGCGTGAAGACCTCGTCCCCACTCTTCGGTCCCGAGAATAGCCGGATAAAAAGTTTTGGAACAACGTGGCTCTGCACAAAGGGGTGAAAAGTTAACAGCCTTGAGGGCTTCGCTCGAAGTCTTTCTCGAGTATTCGCGTGGTAATATGGTGGTCGTTTGATCCAAGAGGGACCTCTGGAGTGCGACAATCTATGGGCACAGCTTACGCGTCAACGCACTATATATATACATATATGCAGCGTGTTTCAAGAAATGTGTCCACTATTAAAAAAATTCCAGGACGGAGGTATCTGCGTGATACCCGCGGCGTTTCCCTTACTGCGGCAGAAGGCATCTGCAGCTGCGTACAAACATTACTTTAGGCAGTAATTATAAAAATAACATGATTAACCTTTTAACCAGTGGAAATGAGCAGGCGAGCCAAATGGGGGAATGGAAGCCCTTTCAGTGGATAATCCACAGTCAATTTGAAATTTCTGAAAGGCGGCCGCTGGTAATCACCACGGGGTGATGAGATCTGCTTAGCAGGTGAAACCGAAACCTGATTCACGAAACAGTGCTTTCACCAATCACTTTGAAACTACCCCCAATGACGAAAAAGTGTTTAATTAGAGAGAGAGCGAGAATTATTTTAATGGGAAGCTGGAGAGGTTTGCCTGGTTTTTCACCTGACAGGCTACTCCAGTTGCCGGGTGATGACAGTCATACATACAATGATAAACACACAACACATGCAGTTACATACACGCATTACAGTCACATAACCTATAAAGTGTTTAATTATGAGTGGTGATACAACATATGGGAAAACCTTAGAAACATAGAAAGGCTATACAATAGCCTGGCAAAGGGAATGCTACCCCCCTTGCTGCTTCATCGGTGAGCACGAAGCGCGGCTGACTGAATTCGTTTTCCTGTGTGCTTGCGTATTTTTAGGCGTATCAGATAATCACATATCAAGAATCAGTAAACTTCCTCAAGGTCAGCTGTCCTGATCCAAGAAAAAAAAAACACCTTAGCCTTCGCACGGAAGTGTGGCAAATCTGTCTGACTAGATTCAAATCCATTCGCTCCTCCTTTCTTGTTTTTTGTTCAGAAATGCGGAGAAGCGTTCGATGAAACCACTCTGCACACCGCGGCGCGAACGTCGATTCCGGAAGCGTGTAGTGTTGTGTACAACATGCTGTCGACCTCCGACCGCCATGTTTTCTTTTTGTTTGCGTGTTCGTTTGACGCCTGTAGGAGTTTGAAATCGCACTCCAATGTTAAAGTGCCACAAGCCTTTGTGACGGGCAAACAGCCTAGAATAAATAAACGCGCTAGGATACGCAGTCGAAAGTGAAACTACCGAACAACCAAGTGAAGAAATCGATATATGAAACGGAAGAAGGAGGGAGCGCGAAACAGACGAAAGTGCAGACGAAAATGAAGAAAAAAAAAGAGCAGACGACGTCTCGAAAAGAGTAGAGATGGCTGCTCTTCTTGTGGTCGGACGCTGTGTTGATCGTGTTCGACGCCTGTGGCGTATGTTGTGGCCGAGAAGGTGAGTGCCTTGTACTCTTTGTAGTCTTTTTTATTCTTTTACTTTCGCGTTTGCACTGGAATAAACGTTGTCAGAACACACTCGCTATTGAACAAACTAGTTGGTGGTTGTGAAATTCAGTAGTCTTTCAAGAGCCTGTTTCGCGATCGTTTCAGCTCGTCTTGTTGCGCGACAACTACGGAATAGGTATTCAAATGTGGCTTTTAAACTGTTGAGAGGCTACAGAATACGTGCGGCGGAATTCAGTCAAGGGCTTCTCCTCTCCGTGCAATACAATGACGGCGCAAAGCAATAAAGTCACGCTTTGACTTTCCACTCTTTGCCTTAGCTTCCCCTTTAATGAATAAGTAAGAATATTATAACGACGAAATAACAATTGAGCATTCCAAAACCATGCCAAATTAGGCAACATTAACGCAATACCTTCACCACTCTGCGACGCGTATACTCGAGTTCCCGCCGTGAGAAGATTCGGGCGCCAATATTTTAAAGACGATAGTCTTTCTTGGGGACCTTCGACGCAAAAATTTCGGCCTGTCTGTCTGCACATTCGTCTGTTTGTCCACCCTTAACGGTACCGGGTACTTTAGACGGCACCAGCCAATACCCCACACGGCCGACCCCGTCCGCAGCGCCTACTAATGTTGCTGAAGAATTAGCGTTCATACTTGTGCGATTGTCAATTAAAAACAATTATTGCGCACATCTGGGGCACCATAACAACACGTATATATTCTGTATGTGCGTCTTTTACCAGAAAAGGCATACATGAGTAATTCTAAGGACCGTAGCGTTTATCACGCTGCGGTGACAATGTAACGCTTGCACAAAAAGACGAGTGTTTCCAACGCTTTGCTAAGACGACACAGTGGTGACACCTACCCGTCGCATTGCGTTCTACACCTTATCACCTCTGAGACCTTCGCGCATTGTTTTACAAGAAAACTGCCAGATGGCACTCATGTCTCACGTGTGACGTGACTTGATGCGCTCGTTTGCCTCCGCTGCATGCTCGAGGCGCTCTGACGCAGCGCCTCCAGAATACCACTCACCGATTTTCTTGCGCAGAACATTATATAGATGTTTCGTTCATTCTCTCCCCACGCACGACTATCGTCTTTCGGCGGCATTTGCAGATTAACATGCAGATACGGAGCCAATTTTTTGTCAGGGCTCTGTGCAAATGCTTGCGCGAGAGGTAACTGAACAAACAAGGGTGAAGAGTGTTTGACTACTGATGCTTTTGTTAGAACTTCACCTTCAGAATCATTATCTCTCTCTATATCTTTTTGCTACCGCTTCCCCTTTCGCAACGCTTAGCAGCACGTCAGGACGTCCTGTATTGCTGTTTCACGACCACCATGAGTACAAAGTTGAGGCCCATTTAAATTTGCTGCATCTGTTTGTTTCGCCCGATGTATGCACACGTGCAGTGGCTTGTCTGATTGCAGAATTCGAGGGTGCGGTTTTTATTAACCAACGTCGTTTTTTCTTCTCCCGTCTCCCTCACTTCTCTTGTCTTTTACGCTAATTACTTCTCGTGCTAATAAGTCAGTAGTTTTTTATCGCGTTACTTCTTTACTAACTGTTCATTCATTTATTGATGCCTATGATGCACCCGGCTACAGGATGAGTGGAAGTCGTTGAATTGTCTCTCCATATAGGCTTGACATCGCACTCGTGGTCTTCATTTTGGTTTGGCTTCGTCCCGCCGTACTTTTTGACGTTGTTGATTTTGATCTGCGGCTAGAAAGAAGGCGGGAAAAAACGGAAAATGTAGAGGCATTAAACTATAAGTGATGCTATGTGCGGCTGCAATGCTGTGCATTTCATACGTAAAAGATTGCTTGCTAGTGTAGGCTTGCTTATCGCAGCTTATGTTTTGTGAACTTACGCGTCTTTATTTATATTTGCTGCAAACGTGTATTTTACGAAGGGCTTTATGTCGAATGCTCCTAGTGTTTCAGCTATCGCAACCATGAAGACTCGAACGTAGGAAACATGTAAGTAACTGTGGCGGACCCCGACTTACATCCGCCAGCAATATACCGTAAAAATATCTAGAAAGGCGTCGCGAGCCGAGCAATTAAGCGCCTTCCTTCCTTCTTCGGGATTGATTGATTGATTGATTGATTGATTGATTGATTGATATGTGGGGTTTAACGTCCCAAAACCACTATATGATTACGAGAGACGCCGTAACGGAGGGCTCCGGAAATTTCGACCACCTGGGGTTCTTTAACGTGCACCCAAATCTGAGCACACGGGCCTACAACACTTCCGCCTCCATCGGAAATGCAGCCACCGCAGCCGGGATTCGAACCCGCGACCTGCAGGTCAGCAGCCGAGTACCTCAGCAACTACACCACCGCGGTGGGGCACCCTTCTTCGGGAGACTACAGATGTGCAGCCTCTTCTTTTTTGCCGGCATTTTCAGTTTTATTCGCTCTTTTTATTAGCCCAACGAGGGCGAATGAAAACAGCGTGTATTCGCCACGGTGGGCTTGTGGCTATGGCACTCGGCCGCCGGCCCGCAGGTCGCGGGATCGAATCCCGGCCGTGGCGGCGAAAATGCTTGATGTTCGCGTGCGTAGATTTAGGTGAACGTTAGAGAACGCCAGGTGGTCGAAATTTCCGGAGCCCTCCGCTACAACGCATCTCATAATCCTGTGACAGTTTTGGGACGTTTATGCCACCCCCCCCCCACCGAAATAAAAAGGGAGTGGATTCGCATTGAATCGAGCAATTAATTAGAAGCACGAGTGCGTATTCTTTCTCCTTAACGGTGCTTCCCCTGCCATGTATGGTTTTGATACGTGACCGAGAAAGGGCCCCCTCCATATCTCGTCGAATTATGTTTCACCTTAGGGGAGGGGGGGGGGGAAGAGAGCGCTTGATTGGAATTTTGCGGTAGAGTAACTCGCTCCATTACGCCTTAATCAGCTCGTCACTAGGGGTGGATAAGACGTTTCCAGGTAGGAAGGGAAAGTGGGTGTCAGATTGTGGGATGTCCTCTCTTGGGGAATTATTCATAATAGGTCGTGTGAAGGGCCAATGTGTACGAAAGTGAAGAGATATACAGTCAGGGCATGTGGTTTCCTGGTCCCTCCTCACTCCCCTCTTTGGAGCTGCCTGTGAAGCCAAGCGAAAGTAATGAGAAGCAATTAAGTTTGTTGTTAATGCACTTATATCGCATTTAGCACGAAAGTGTCGGTGGTGTTATTATTATTTTTAAATAATAAACGCCACAAGGTGGTCTAATGCAGTATCAAGCAGTACGAAAGAAAGACAATCTTAGCGGTCTTTGCATTCATTCAGAACTTGAAATCGCATCAACGCAAAGTAGGTAATTTGAAGTCGACTCTCTCTCTCTCTCTGTGTGTGTGCGTGCGTGCGTGCGTGCGTGCGTGTGCGTGTGTGTGTGTGTGCGTGCGTGTGCGTGTGTGTGTGTGTGTGTGTGTGTGTGTGTGTGTGTGTGTGTGTGTGTGTGTGTGTGTGTGTGTGTGTGTAGTGATGCGTGGGCCTTCGGAAATTACTTACCGAGTGTCGCAAGCACCTTCATGGCTTCATCGTAGTCAGACATTTCCTTCGAGAAATCAGCGGCCCCATCGTCCTGTTTCCCCTCCTTGCTGACGTCCTCGAAGACTGGCGTCGCGTCGCCGAGGCTTTGGACGGGAAGAGGTTTCAACAAGGTGGGACGTTAGCTCGTTATTTAAGCGAATCGCAAACGGACAAACTGACTACGCTAGTTAAAGGGTTACTAGGAAGAACAACGATTCCTCTGCTATTAGTACGCTACTCTTTGAAGATTCCAAAACTACCGCGTTAGCCGCAAGCAATCAGTTCGCAAGCGAGAAAACGCGCTAAAGGTAAGGGCGCGGGATGACGCCATCTTGAGAGTGCCGCACCTAAGGCGATGACGTCATAAATTTTGACGGTGTCTTCTAGCTCCGGTGTATTTCCTGATCCGTAAAAATGAAGTACGTTGCCCTTCGAAAGGGACGCAAACTAAGATCTCGTCGCGCAATAGTCACCACAATACGAAAAATGCGAATTGAAAAGCAGTGACGTCACAGGAGGACATTTAGGGGCGAAATTCAGACATGCGACTTTGGCTTCATTTTTTTATTAGTAAACCTGTGAAATTAACAAAATTATAGTTCTGGGAGTACAATTCGCTAATCGTAGCTGATTCGTTTTTTTTTTCACTTTAGGGTCCTTTGAAAAGTGATCCAGGTGCAGTCTTGTTGACGCATATTCACATAACCACTTTCACCAGTGCATTCACAACGTCCTCTCGCCCACATCCACTCTCATGCGATAAAAACTAAGGGTGAATAGGACGAGGACTAAGCTGAGTCTTGAAACACACGAGTGTTGCGTGTTCCGTCGTGTGTGATTTTAGCTTTTGTCATGCCTTACCAACACACCCAGTCACCTTAGTGAAGTTCACTTCAACGTTATCACAATCACTTGCCCCTATTTTAGACGTAATAACCTTCGTTCACTGGACACTGGACACTGGACAGTAGACCTTTTTCCGAAGAGAAGATACTTGGCTCATGGCTCTACGCGTCGCTGGCCAGCAAAGCGACGCGGGCATTGCTAAGTTTCCTAAAGACGACCGGACTACGCGACCGCTTATAAGCGTGCAATGGACAAGGTCACATCTACACACACGTTGCCCTTCACTTCTCTCTCTCTTATCTTTTAATACCCTCACCCCTTCCCCCAGTGCAGGGTAGCAAACCGGACGTGCGTCTGGTTGACCTCCCTGCCTTTCATTTCTTCCCTTCCTCCTCCTCCTCCTCCTTCATTCACTTCACGGTGACCACTGTCGCTAGTGGACTCAACTTGGGAGTGCTCTCTCACATACTCGCAGCTGCTGATTTAGGACATCGCTAATGTAAACACTTTGACTCGCTCGCATGTATTTACGAATATCTTCTCAATGAGACACTGACGCCTGCTTAGTCAAAGTTACTATAACATGCTCATTTTTCTTCAGGAATGCCCTGTCGCGCACACTCTGGCGTAACGTGATCGCCTTTACCCACTCATTAGCATAAGCTCACTGAACAAGACCAGCGAACGCGCATTCTATATAAGCCACCTTCCCAATAATTCACTTACGATCGCTGTTTCAATACTTCACGTCAATCGTCATCATCACTAACATAAAAAAAAACAAGATTCAATGAACCACCGAGTCCGTTAAGTTTGCTAGTTGATGCCCCACCCACCACTTGGTAACTTGCTCTGGCGCGATCACTCTCGCTAGATAGCAATCGCACGCATTCTACTGTAGCTCAGTCACTTTCACCTACTGACTTCACTGCACTTCCACCCACTCGCTCACTAATTAAAGCGCGCCTATTCGTTCCACACGCTCGCTCACTTCACTCATTCACTCGCTTCACTGACTGAACAACACACGCTCTCTCACTGCATGCGCTCTCTCATTCATTTCACTCACTCACTCACTCACTCACTGAATAGCACTCACTCATACGATGATTCATTAACTCTCCGACACTTCTTCACTGATGTTCGCTAACTCACCCACTCACTCAGTCATTAACCCAGCGACACTTCTTCACTAATGCTCACTCACTCACTCACTCACTCACTCACTCAAAAAAGTCTTCAGCTCATGCGCATTCAGTTAAACAGGCATATGCAATCATTTACACTCACGCACTCGCACTTCATCTTTCCCATACTTAAATGCCTGGGTTATGTCCTTCTCTTAGTGTTCATCGGGTCATTTCTAAGTATCCGTTCGCGTCATTATTGTTGCGCGCCTTTTTATACTTACGTTACTGTATAAGGCAGGAGCGACCTCCTTGCCCTCTTGTTGGCTCCGCCTTTTCCCTGGGCTTAGAAAAAAAAAATAAAGCGATTTTGTTGAATAATATCGCGTGCGTGTTGATGAAGGCTCATCGCTAGCTATCGGGCGCGAATGCCGCGTGCTCAGCGAAGGGCCTGCACCGCAGAGCGTCCTCTAGACTACTGTGCAAATGAAGAGAGTTGCCCAAAATGGCTTGGTATTTGGGACAAGAAGTTGCCATGAACGACTAAAAACGCTAGCCTGCGTTGACTACAGGCACACGGCAATGGTAACCATAATGACCACTATCCGATACAAGGGCTACATTTTTATTGCGATAGCAATTATATGTACTCTCTCATATGGATTTCTCTGGCAGCGGAGGCTCCCCCAATTTTTTGTATCTATCACTTACCGCTGTTGGCGGGCATCCCGGGGGGAACTATCGTGTTTTCAGCATTATCAGCATGATGGCGCAGAGAGGGCGCGGTGGCTCTCATCTCTCACGCGTACTTTGGTCCGCGGACAGAAGGGAAGTGGACGATCCCTCGCGCGCCCTTATCTCCAGGCGGGGATTATCATACGTCTTGGCTTGCATTGAGCTTGCACTGGAACGATTCTGTTGCATTTACGGGGCGCACGAAGGTCACTGTAATCGTTTCATAGCCTCCGTTTGAGAAAAGAGCGTGCTTTTAAGACACAGTGAAGTAACAACTGAGACGCTTATTCGCGTTCATCTGTACCTGTGAGTGCGTATCGTGCGTCATTTTTGCGTGAAAAACGCGGGTCACGTTTCTATCTGCTTGCCATTTTGCGCGTGACCTTCCAATTTGTTGCTATCGCGTTCATTGCTTCGCCTTTGTGGCAAAAGTGTGACCTTTTTTTTTTCGAAGGTGTGATTGTTCGCTAAGTAATAACTAGAGGGAAGATTAGAACTGCTTTATTTGGATCACTTAGGTACCAATACCAGCTACGTCTCTACGTTGTCATCGTTTTAATTGATGCGCTTGTCGTGCGGCGGTGCGAACATTCCTGCACCCTCCTCGTGGACTGCAGCCGCCTATACTTTCAACCAGTTCTGTGCGCCTGGTAGGGTTGCAAAGTGAGCGTAGTATAGTTAACCTCGCTACTTTTCTTATATTACTTCTCTCTGTCTCTCTTTGTGCGCCTGTCTGCAGCGTTTTGTTAAAACACCTTGCGCAAAGCTTGCACCTTGCACCGAGCACAGAAACTGTGACATGAGTCGTTTGAATCTACTCGCTGAACAAGGTCATAGCTTTACGCTAGCTTATTTCCCTGTCCGTCTGCACCATGATCTCCGTGTACTCCTTTAAATTCTCCATAACACTGCAGCACTTTTGACACTCTTAATAGTTGTACCGCGCAAATTACTCATTCGTAGATCTATTTCAGCCGCACTGCAGGCCTCAGCATGCAGCGATCAAATCACAGCACGCACTTTCACTATAACTATAAAAAAACGCGGAAAACGTGAATGAAATGAATGAAACAGCTCGATAATTTACTAACAACTGTATTTTTTATTGAAAACACGAAGAAAAATGAGGGCGAAAAAATCACAAGGCCAGGCGCGCGTGCTCTTAAATGAGAACACTCTCACATTTGTTCCTAAAGATACGCAATTTCTGATTGAGGAAATGCCACTGAGGGCTACGTGACACAACTATCTTTAACATTTAAAATAAGCTTCAACAAGCTTACGAGTCGTACTTTTTTCCTTGTGCCGTACAATGACTGCTGTGCGTTGAGAATCTGGGTGCACTTACACGGCAATTCAACAAGTTAATAAGGTTGTTCTTTCGGAGATAACTCACATTTAATGTTTGCTGGTAGACTATAATACCTGAGGCGTGTTTATGAGGCCGTCGCGCGCTCAGAAATGAGATCTTCGACCTTATGTGATGGTCCAGCATAGTAGAGAGATCGTGCAACTAACGTGCGCGTGCCATCGTCGGATTTATATCGTGGTTTTTAATAAGTGACAAATCGGAGCCCTGGAAAAAAAAGGCATTCTATATGCACATATTCTATGTGCAGCCTAAACAAAAAAAAAAAACTTAGATTCTCGATTATGTTCTCATGGTAATTGACATTTTGTTTCCTGGCTCATATACTAATATCTCCTTATACGTAATGGGGGGGGGGGACAAATCCCTATTTACCAGCCACTTTGAAGTGCAGTGGATGGATCGCGTTCACTGTAGTCTTTTCAGCTCTCTTTGCATCAGAACTGAAAAGCTAACAAAAAAAAAACATAAAACATGCATAGCCGAGTCGCTTTGACGCTATTAAGTGGGTTTAGTTTGCTTCGACCAAGTCAGCGAGGGTAGGCCGAAATATAGATGACTCAGCTTTCAAGTAGCCCGCTTGCTTTTCACTGAGGCTGCGCTGCACAGACTGCCTTATTATAGGCCAAGCTCGTGTTTTAAATTGACTCGCATTTGACGGGAGTTCGTGAATGAGAAAGTTAGGTAGTTTTTTTTTAAATCCCACTTCAGGGTGTCCAAGGTTTTGTCAAGATAAATAAATTAATTATTGTAGCCGAGTCCAAACTGAATCGTACCTTACGCATGAATACTGCGAATAAGGCGTATAGAGATTGAGTGACATTGGCTTTTTGCGCGTGGGCGTACGTGCTTCCACTTCGAAGATTGGCGATGCGGGTGTACGAAGCCAGGCGAATAAAGTTGGCGTTGCGCCAAGAATGACTTCATCGGCGCAGCTGTAACGGTGCAGGACGATTCACCTATGGAGAAGGACGGCTAATCCGCATAGCGCTGCCGGCTCGGGTGTCGATTCGCAATTACTGCGTGAGCTCGGAACAAATTGCCTTGAGGGAAAACTCAGCTTTAGGAGGAGATACGTTATACAAGTTCTGTATCGGCACTTTTAGAACACCAGGTGCTTCGTAGCCGTGATTATTGATAAGTAGGTTGCAATCGGCCGCTTGCATTAATCATAACTTGTGTTCAAGATGAGTAGCCTAATGCGATGTTATATAAAAAAAAACTTGTGAATTACGAAAATCCCTGTAATGGTTCAAGTGTGGCCGAAGTGGATCCTTGCATCATCATTTAGTTCGGAGGACGTAGGTGTCCTTTCGTACTGAGTGATTAGATAAAAAAGGAGGTGATAAACAAGGAGATGATATACAAGGGGATGATAAACAAGGAGACATGGAATGCCGCTACAAACGAGAAGTAGGATAAAGCGAAAAGCAGCCAGGCTGTCTTTGTAACACGAAAAGGCATATTTTTTTAACAGTTGAGGTGTTCTAGGCCTGGGCCTGACTTCAGTTGGGAGCCCGTGCCGGATGCTGTGGTCCAGTTGCCAGATAAACCTACAAATGGCGGTAACTGCCCCGGTCAGACCTACCGAAATTTTAAGCAGGAAATTGCGGGAGAAAAAAATCTACGATAATTCTCGGGGTATAATTCTCTGCTTTTCGAGGCTAGAACGGCAGTATTGCGAACCAAGACGTACCGAGCAAAATACGAAGGCATAGAAACGATATGTAGTGCATGTGGAGAGGGGGAAGAAACGGCTGAACATTCGATAATGTTCTGTAAAGGGCTCCACCCTATAGCGGAAGATAATGGCGCCGAATTTTTCAAAGCATTGGGGTTTAGGGAGAGTGAAGGAAAACTACACTTTTAATGGGTAGAAATAAACACGAATAGGCTAACTGATCGGTGGCTACAATCGAGGCGCGAGTGAAATTCAATCCTTAAACACACAGTGATAGTACCTAACTTTACGGCTTGGTGGCATAAGCTACCGCCTGATCTGAAGGCCACAGCCGGATACATCCATCCATCCAGATACGGAGCGAAATGGTGAAGGGTTGCTCGAGCACGAATAGGGCCTAAACTGACTGTAGTATAGAGGCGAATGTGGCAGCAAGCTGCCAGATGTCCTTTCCCATGCGTCCCTACTATCCGAATGACCTAATCAAAGACATCCGCACAAGCTCACAAAGCATCCATAAGAAGAGAGAGATTATTAAAAGTCAGAGAGTTTGTCTGAAGTTTATTCGGTCTAGCCTGCTTCTCTGCGCAGTAGAGAAGGGAAAAGCAAAAAAAAAAGAGTGATGAAGGGTGACGATGGGGATAGGTGGAGGTGGCGCGTACGTACAGTACTCACGGATTGGAACAGGACAATTTACGGATAAGTGTAGGACATTCATTCGTTTCCACCATCTTCGATTTGGGTCACAATGGTGTAACTTAGGCTCGAATTGGTAAATCAGAGCCGACACTCTCATTAGAGACCGGAGTGGTTGCGACATGGCGAGGTTATCTCGAGGAATGGAGAATACCAGTCTTCATGCCGGAAAATTTGATGTCCTGTTTGAATGCGTCAGTACTGTACAATGACTATTGAGAACAATTATCAGCTTACAGCGTAGTACCAAATACAGTGCTTTAAAAAAATGTAGAACAGCTTTTCTAGTAGTTTGTGACATTTACTGATACTGCATTACAGAGAAGATGCAACTTTCGCTAACTATTATGACTATGATACCCACAGGTCGCGGGATCAAATCCCGGCTGTGGCGGCTGCATTTCCGATGGAGGCGGAAATGTTGTAGGCCCGTGTACTCAGATTTGGGTGCACGTTAAAGAACCCCAGGTGGTCTAAATTTCCGGAGCCCTCCACTACGGCGTCTCTCATAATCATATAGTGGTTTTGGGACGTTAAACCCCACAAATCAATCAATCAATTATTATGACTATGATACCTTCCAGCGTTAAAATTTAGCGTCTTCCTTTTTGTTTACGTCAAAATAAAATCATGCAGGAAACAGATTGGAATCGGAGCTCTGTTACTGCAAATTTCACACCGATAGTGTGACTGTGGTTTAGGCAAGTGATCTTAGTTGGACGACGAGTTTCACCCCTTGTCCTCGTGCAGCTGATTGGCTGCAAATGAGTGACGTAAAGACTCACCGTTGCCAGTAGTGAAGAGCAACGTCCCAATGAACACGATTACTAAATGTCGCAGCGTCATCCCCTCCGTGACGCAGGAAGTTTCGAGCAGGCTGTGCTGTCTTCGTTGTGATCGGAGAACGTGGTGCAGCTTTCAAACGCTGTTGTTCGAGCAGCTACGCTTTTTGCGACCACAGAAATGATGATAATATCTTGATCAGCGGGCTACAAAAGCATCTGCGTTCGCGGCAATAAAATATCATGGTGCAGCGTCAGTCCGCCCATTAACTTGCGTGCAGGGTATTGCATCTTTGTTTCGAAACAGAAACTCTTTCTGTGGCTTCGCTTTAACACATGGCTCGCCACGTGATAATTTGCTTTATTACTACACGTTGCGCTCTCTCACTGTTCTTGATCAGCGTGTAAGGGCGTTTTTATTGCGTATATCAATATCCTCTGTGCGCTAGTGAAACCACGTTAACTTTATTACACAAACTGTTTTACAACTTGCGCTAAGTGCAACACGTCATAAAAGAACCTTCGTGATGCGATCGCTTTTTGCTTATAAGGCAGCGAAGTCAGGTTCCTCCCTGCAATTCAACATTAATCACGTTCAAATCCGTAACCCGTAATAATTTTCGCAACCCGTTTAGAGCGCGAACGTCTCTGGGTTTTGTTTTTGAGGCTTTACTTGCTACGCAGCTTCTGTGTCGTCTGTCGGAAAATATCGCCAAGCATTTTTTTCCTTCGCCGAAAATTCGACCCCAGTGGCCAGGATTCGATTCTGCTACCTTCAGGTCCGCAGTCAAGTGGCGTGACCATTAGACCAACATGGCGCGTAGGAAAGCGCTTTTAAACTCCCCTCTGCTCAAACGACATTCCCGGCCTTCTCAGATGGATCAATATCGATACATAGCTATTCAATTTGCAATTGAACGCATTTAGGAAGTTTTTGGGCGTATTCCGCCCTGGTGGATCAGTGGCTATACGGTGTTCTGCTGCACACCCGAAGGTCGCGCGTTCGATTCCAGTCGCGGCGGTCGTTTCTCGGTGGAGCTGAAATGGTTGAGGCCCGTGTGCTGGGCGATTTCAGTACACGTTCAATTACCACAGATGGTGAAAATTTCCGGAGCCTTCCACCGGGGCATTTCTCGTGATCATATTGTGGCTTTGGGACGTGAAACCCTAGCTGTTAACTTTGCGGGGATGACGTGTAAGCAGCAATCACATACGACCGAGTTGATTGTCTAAACATGAGATACGATACGTTGTCGTGCAGTTGTGTAATCAGACTGCTGATAACACGAATACAGACAGTGAACAACGACCGCAGAACGGTGACACTGAAGACGACGTTCTTTTATTTCTTCAAGGTGAAAGCGCGCCGTTGAAACGAAGCAACCAGTACACAGTGCTCTCTCGACCCCACGTGTCTTTATTAATAGTTATTTTTGTTTTTACCTGCTTAAGCACTCAAACCATCCGCGATGTGGGGCCTTGCGAGGATGAGCCCTCCAACTTCAGCCCATAAACTGTTCTTGTCCCGGTCGCTGGAGTGGCCCTATAAACGGGTACTGCACCTGCTGTGGCATGATGGGAACTGCGCAAATTACGAAGAGGAGCGTGTTAGGGACGGACACTTCGTGACTCGTTTGTTTTGCGCTTGTGCTGCAGGCGTCTTTCAGCAACACATTAAATGCAGCGTTGTAGCGCATGAATGACGATAGGACGCGATAAGAAGATCGGACACGCCACATCAATGAATCGACTGCTGTGTCAGTAGTATATCTTCAGGCGAGATGCCCCCGTAACACGGCCATCACCGAACTCCGTCGTACTCCGTCAATGTAAAGGTCCGTTAGGGAGTTCGACGCGGATGCAGTTGCGCCCGTTTCACACCGCGGCAGTTTCACGAAATTGTGACAGATGCCGTGAGTGGTCCGTTAGGCACTGTTGCATTAGCGTCTGCATTCTAGATTTCACGCCTAATCACGCTGTATACTCTTTCAATCATACGCGTGAATATATATATATATATATATATATATATATATATATATATATATATATATATATATATTATGCGACCACGTCCGGTACGGCAGTAACAAGGTTATCTCTTTAATCCAGGTGCACGAGCCAAAGAGAGCCAGCCCGCGTGGCATACGATGATGATCACTACAATGGTTTTGTCATAAAGATGAAGATGAAGTACGTAGTCAGCGCTCACAATATATATACACACACACAACATGGAAACACATTCGTGAAACCGCAATCTAAAAGCTGGAGGACAGCTATCAGAGGTGAAGTGAAAAGACAAAACCTGGCCAGTTTCTGTGAATAAACTTTCGTTTGAAGTGAGCGCTTGTTTGTGTAATCTGTCTCTTGTATCTTGTCTTTCACGCGCTCTTAATACCGCCATATGGATAAGGACAAACGTTTCTCTTACACTGTGGCTGCTGTGGCACCTGCGGGTATCCCTTGTATCCGCCGCCTTTCATGCCTCCTTTCGAGCTGGGAAAGTAGCCACCGCCGCCGCCGCCAGGGTAGAAACCGTCTCCCTTGGTTCCCGGCGGGTACATCACATTCTGTCCTTTGATCACTGCTTGTCCTTCGCAGCCTGAATATTCAGAGAGAGAGAAAGAATGGGAGAAACGGATATGTTTAGCAGGCAGTCCAAGGAGGGTGCCGCTGTTCATATACCCTGTGCCGTGGGAAAGGGGTTGCTTACTACCTTATAATGAAGAAATATCAGCCATCATGCAGACACTGCGAAATCAGGGCGTCGATGAAGTATATATAAATATCCTGGAAGAAATCTACAGGGGATCAACTGGTACCATAGTGCTTCTTGAAGAAAGCAACAGAATACCAATCAAGAAGGGTGTAAGGCAGGGGGACACAATCTCCCCAATGCTATTTACCGCGTGCTTACAGGAGGTTTTCAGAAGCCTAGAATGGGAACAGTTAGGGATAAGAGTTAATGAAGAGTACCTTAGTAACCTGTGCTTCGCCGATGACATTGCATTGCTGAGTAACTCAGGGGACGAATTGCAACTCATGATTACGAAGTTTGACAAGGAGAGCAGAAAGGTGGGTCTTAAAATGAATCTGCAGAAAACGAATGTAATGTACAACAACCTCGGAAGAGAGCTGCGCTTCGAGATAGGTATTAGTGCACTTCAAGTTGTAAAAGACTATGTCTACTTAGGGCAGGTAATAACCGCGGAGCCAAACAACGAGATCAAAGTAACTAGAAGAATAAGAATGGGGTGGAGCACATTCGGCAAGCACTCTCAAATTATGACAGGTAGATTGCCACTATCTCTCAAGAGGAAGGTATATAACAACTGTATCTTACCGGTACTTAGCTACGGAGCAGAAACCTGGAGACTTACAAAGAGGGTTCAGCTTAATTTGAGGACGACGCAGCGAGCAATGGAAAGAAAAATGGTAGGTGTAACCTTAAGAGACAAGAAAAGAGCACAGTGGATTAGGGAAGAAACGGGGGTTAAGGATATCATAGCTGAAATCAAGAAGAGGAAATGGATATGGGCCGGGCATGTAGCGCGTAGACAGGATAACCGCTGGTCATTAAGGGTAACTGACCGGATTCCCAGAGAAGGCAAGCGGATTAGGGGGAGACAGAAGGCTAGGTGGGCAGATGAGATTAAGAAGTTTGCGGTTATAAATTGGCAGCAGCAAGCACAGGACCGGGTTCACTGGCGGAACATGGGAGAGGCCTTTGTCCTGCAGTGGACGTAGTCAGGCTTATGATGATGAATGAAGAAAAGCTCTGCCAGGAACCGTTGCTGTCCAACCCTGAGAAAATGTGCGTAAATGTCCCGTTTTTTTGGAGAAAATTAATATTTGAGACGGTAAACATGTTGAGAGAAAGAGAGGTGTAGTTACAGAAGCGCAGAGAGATCGGTCTGAGCGATGGCTTGCTCTAGCCTGTTACTGTACACCGGGGGAGGGAAAGGGGAGGAAACAAGTTACAGATTAGTAAGATGGTGAGTTAGACAGGCGGGTGTACACAATTTTTTCATACCTAGGAAATTTTATAGCCGTGAATATAGTGAATTCGCTTCTATATAAGGAGGCAATCGCCGTGCCTATGATCACAGTTGCACTGTTGGTGTTAGGCCAAGGGCCATACACGGTCTCATCAGTTGATGACCTTTTGCGAAATTGTTCAGTTGAAGAAGTTGGTGTTTGCCGTTCACGTTCGTAGGCTGGGCAGTCACAAAATATGTGCTCTAGCGTTTCTGGCTATAGATTGTGAAAGCTTTAGAGCACTGTACGCGCTAACGTTAATCGTTGGTACGCGATGTACTATACTGGAGAGCCATGAGTTGTCCCGGCCTGTGTTCTATATGGTGCCCACTATTAAATTCAACTTGCTTCTCTCAGTGACGTCATAATTTTTTTCGCGCATGCCAGGTAGGTGATTGGCCCCTTATGGGAACGCAATTGTGTGGGTATGGTTTTCGGTTGAACTTGCTGACCAAGTTCAGCGGTGATTCGTCATCACTTCCGAGGGAAAGTGTAATATTTTAATTAGGTACAACAAACTTTTACTTGTTAATAAGGACAACATCTTCAGTCGCAGCGAAAAATTAATTACGGCTACGTCGGAAGCATTCTAGCAAAACAGTCGCACAAATTCACGGCAGATGTGCCTCGATTCGTGTGGCAGAACTTGTATAGTCGTCAAAACCAAGGGTGCAACTCAAGAAGTTCGCAGATGCTCCGCCCATACAATCGAAACGCGGCAGCTGATCGGGTCTGCGACTGAAAAAAACAGTTCATCTCGTGCACTGTGCAGTTTTATTCGAAGGTGGAGCCACCGGCAGTCTCGTTCATGACGTCAGTTCGCAACGCGCGCCCGTTGGTTCAGGCCTGTGTGCATCCGCCTTTGAGAAGGAAATACCGATGTTTTTTAGAGTTTGTAACTATACTCGGCGACAACGTTCTGTGGCAATGAAGGGAAGGCTACGGAGCCAAAGTGGGCTTAGAAGTGTGGCAGCTTGGGCTAGTTGGTATGGCATGACAATAGTTACAGCGCGAGAACAGAACGACGACACAGAGACAAGAAGGAATTACGTGTCCTTCGTCTCCTTCTTGTCTTTGTGTCGTCGTTTTTTTCTCGCGCTATAACTATCGGCATGCCAAAGTAGGCATGTGCCACTGTTGTAGAATAGAGTACCACGAATGCGTCCATGCTTTTCACGTGAAAGTGATAAAAAACATTATTTCTGCTAGATGCTGTTTATGAAGAGATGCTGCACGCGCCAAGGAGGTACCATTATTTCTAGTTGCTTTCCGAAGAGTCGTTTCGCGTTTTTGCGGGTCTGAAAACCTCCCACAGTTTACGTGCACCTCACAGTCAAAACGGCGTCTTCGTCTTCAGGTGAGCACGCATCGCCCTCCAGCTATTCCGACAACTCGCCGAAGGAGCTTGTGCTGAATTTCTTTCAGAAATGGCTGCGAAAGCAGGCCTATCAAATTGTGTGCAGTGTAATTACATAAACGCGGCCGTGATTCGAATCGTGTGTTGAACCGGACTATACTTCGCGGAGGAATACAGAAGCAGTAGCTCCGCCCTTGTAGCCATCCCTTCATTGCCACAGAAAGTTGTCCCCGAGTATTTTTTTTATTTGAGCATAATGCAGGCTTTTCACGGCCTATGCAGGAGCGGAGAAAAGAAAATACATACTAAGCATCGAAAGAAAATACATACTGGAAGAACGAGAAAGAAGATACCATGTCAAACAGCTCATAATTCAAGATTGACACACTGTATTATATTCATAAATGATTGAATAGTGTTACAGCACACGCTATTGTTGTCTAGTATGCCCCGCCGCGTTGGTCTAGTGGCTAAGGTACTCGGCTGCTGACCCGCAGGTCGCGGGTTCGAATCCCGGCTGCGGCGGCTGCATTTCCGATGGTGGCGGAAATGTTGTAGGCCCGTGTGCTCAGATTTGGGTGCACGTTAAAGAACCCCAAATGGTCAAAATTTCCGGAGCCCTCCACTACGGCGTCTCTCATAATCATATGGTGGTTTTGGGACGTTAAACCACAGAAATCAATCAAATTGGTGTATAGTATATTCCAATGGTCGATAGCTGACGGGAAAAGGGAACGTTTGTTAGCGTTAACACGACTGAAAAGTTGGTGGATAGTTTTGGAATGGTTCAGTCGCGATGAGGTCTTATAGAGGTCTTAGCTTACCATAAGCAAACCACAGGTACACCGAGCAACTTACCTTTGAGGGACGCTAAATGTTCGAAAAAGTTGCATTCTATAACACGCACCATGCAGGCGGGTTGTTGACTATCGAAACGCGTCATTTTCTGTAATCGAGATACCGCACGCGCGTAATTTCTGTTAAACAAGCGCACCTTTCGACGTGGCTGCCACTGCTGTCAAAGAAGGTCAGCATGTCTGTTAGGCCGCGCTTGCTCCCGGGAACGCCAAGTTAGAGCCCGCAACCGCCGCAAGGTGTCGCGCCGCTAAGCAAGGCTAGCTGCTCTCGTGTTTCTACGCAGACGGGGACGCAACTGTAACTCATGTAGCCGCTCGGTATAGGTCGGCGAACTCGCTCATCGGTCGACTAACTCGGACTCACTCAAACTCAGCTGGAGCCGTGAGTCTGAGCGTGTATGGGTGAGAAATATTTTGCCGAGTCGGACGCCGAGTGCATGTGGTATACGGTCGAAGAAAGTTATCTCGTGAGTTTGAGTCCGAGTGAGTTTGTCTCCGGAATTTTTATTGTGATTATGAGTTTGAGAGAGTACAAAGCGCAATATACATTTGCTCAGTGAGTCTGAGCCAGTTCCGCTTTCTTTTGCCGACCTAAGCATGTATGTCGTTTTATGGTATGTTTGTCAAAGTTTTAAAAGAAACACCAGGTATATGTTAAACCTCCTCTTAGGTTTTACCTAACGGACATTTTGACTCTTTCCTGCGCTCAGCCCTGCCGCGGTGGTCTAGTGGCTAAGGTACTCGGCTACTGACCCGCAGGTCGCGGGATCGGAACCCGGCTGTGGCGGCTGCATTTCCGATGGAGGCGGAAATGTTGTAGGCCCGTGTGCTCAGATTTGGGTGCACGTTAAGGAACACCAGGTGGTCGAAATTTCCGGAGCGCTCCACTACGGCGTCTCTCATAATCATATGGTGGTTTTGGGACGTTAAACCCCACATATCAATGAATCAATCATTCCCTGCGCTCACTAGGATTATCACTTTTATGCGCTGCTATTGCCAGTTACGACCTTTTGGTGGTGCAGAAAATGTTTTATTGTGCGAACTTCATGATAAGTGCCAAGCCCCTTGAGACACGGAGCGCTGTTCGCAATCGTGTAAACCTGGTGTACCGTTCGGAACACTTGTCAGTTTCACCTGGCTTGGCTCCCTAGTCTATACCCGAGGAACAATTCGGAGTTGATAAGTGGGTTCGTGTGTTTGTAACCGGAGATTACGACGGATTACGAATCGCATGGGGGGGGGGGGACTCAGTAACAAGAAAACTTATGCGAATATCGTCGGCAAATCTTTAAAAGTGCTCTCGAATACGCACTAGCTGTAGAGGTTCCCGGAGGGATTAGCGTAGCCAAATATTAGCCAATTTTCATGCGCCCAAAATATTTAAATTATTCGTGTGGTGAAACAGACGTGCAGGTATGCACAAAGAAGGTTTTGACAGCCGTTAGTCGTGTACTGAAGTTATTTGAACCCAGAACATTTGCAATTGCATATTTTTACGAATTGGTTATCAATGATTCCTAACCACTTCATCCAACTTAACCTGATACCATGATTGGCGGCTGCATCCCTTGGAGTTAATTGCGTCGCTTTAACTGACCACTAGAGACTTGGAGCCTCATTTACTTATCGAGCTGTGTTATCGAGCATTATTATCGATAACAGAGCCTTCAGAGAGCTGAACAGTTAGAATTAATTGAGCGATTCACTTTAACTGGTACTCAACTACCTTTGAATGAAGCTTTTTGAATGACGTCACTAGCGGAGCTTATTGCTCCACGAATCCCGATTGCGGCGAAAATTTCTCTAATCCGTCAAAAAATGAGTGGAGTTACACAGATTTGTCGGGCGCTTTCTCTCTGGTCATGACCATCGCGCTGGAAGTGACACACGGAAATATTGCACGATGCAATAAAGTTACGCCAGCGCGCGTAAAGAAACGCGATCACTTTCTGCGTGCGCGCGCGGCTCACTGTGTAATGTCAGCACTCAGCGAAGAGCGGTGCCTGCACGTTGAGGCCCCCCGTGGCAAGTGTATAGTCGCTAATGGCAGTCGCGAAAATAACGGTACAATAAGAGGTCGAGACGTTAAGCAGCGCTTAAACGTTAGGATGACATGTTCTGTGTAAGACCGGGAGAAGCGCGTGATGTCACGTTTTGATGACGTGTTTGTTTTTTTAAATAGAAAATCGAACTCGTTAGTCGAGTAATTCACCCAGTTCGGCGTTTTAAAGACGCGTTATGAGCATGAGAAATGTCGTAGTAGAGGGCTCTGGAAATTTTTGCCATGCTCGGTGTTCTTTAACGCGCACTGACATTGCACGGTATACGCAGGCCTTTAATGTACCGCCCCCGTTGAATTCAAGGTTACCGCCGCATGCGAGATTGAACCTGCGATCTTCGGGTCAGAATCTGAGAATCGTAACCGCTGTGTGCCGACGTGGCAGACCGGACAAATCGATTTATACAGACAGTAGTTACGTTGTAATCGCCCCGCCGTGGTGCTCTAGTGGCTAAGGTACTCGGCTGCTCACCCGCAGGTCGTGGGATCGAATCCCGGCTGTGGCGGCTGCATTTTCGGTGGAGGCGAAAATGCTGTAGGCTCGTGTGCTCGGATTTGGGTGCTCGTTAAAAATGCCCCAGGTGGTCGAAATTTCCGGAGCCCTCCGTGACGGCGTCTCTCATAAATCATATGGTGGTTTTGGGAAGTTGAACCTTACATATCAATCACTTACGTTGTAATCAAGGCTCTGAACTTGTAAGTTTGTGGATGGACATTGTTCCTACTTGATTTCATTTGTTAATTCTTCAAGTATGTTTCATAAATAGTGACTTTCTGCGATGGCGGTAGTGGAAACGCGTGTTGGTATAGCACAGATACCCGAGACATTTTAATGTTGTGCTTTAAACTTACGATGACGCGGTTTTCTTGAAAAATTTGGACATGGCAAAGATCTTCGACGTACCTGCCAGTAGGGAGGTGATGACCAGTCCGGCTACCAGTGCGACGTTCATGTTTCGTTGCCTCTCCCCTCTCGTATTTCGCGATCAAGCCACTTTCGAACGCCTCTTCCTCCCTGGCAAGCCGCAGGCGTCCGTCTAGCCAAACCCAAAGAAATGTACTGTGGCTTCGGCTGCGGTCGGCTACCAACTTATACGTGCACCCTTTGCTCGCGCTATCGCAAATGATACGCAGGCTTAACCAACCACCGTCACCGTCGACCTAAACCTTCACGCCTCTCGCCCGTCGTCGTCCTGTTTGTTTATGAGCGTGACGCTGCTTGCCGCCTACACGCTTAAACCGTGAATGCTCGAGATGAACCCGCCTTTCAGTAGTCGGCAAGATGGAGAGGTCCTTAGGGGCTTGCTAGGTTTCTCTTGAATGTCTTCAATGGAAGTGGTTGGAAATGCAGTTTTCTGTTTATTTTTGGGGGGGGGGGAGGGGAGAGGGGGGCGGCTTTCGGTGCTCGCACTTTTGGTCTTGGCTCTGTAGTATCCTTAACGAAGATGACAGTTTAAATGGAAGCGAGCCTTTTTTTTTTTTCGGCCGCCATTTTTCGTCGGTCTCAGAAGGACTCCAGGACGAAGCGGTTTCTTTCGTTTTTTTTTCTTTTACGGCAGGAATATTTAGGACTTTCTTTTTATACCATACGTCACGCTGCCGTCAGCCACGCAAAAGTTTTCGCCGCCACTGAATTGGTAGGTAAAGCTTTATTTCCAGGATATTTGTTTTGTTTTTGCTTACTAGGAAATTTGCAAACGTGCGTAGCTGGTCTATAGCAGGAACTGGTTTATGTGGCCTTTATTCTTTCCTGACGTGGCTGTATGTTCCTTTTCTTTCGTCCGGTGAGCTGTGTTATTCCGAGGTTACAGCGGTAGATGTATACAGTGTTCGGGACTTTACTGTAACCCGCAGTGCAAGTGTGGAGCGAAGATTTATGCGGAAAAGCTGGCGTGTAAATAGGGTATAGGAATAGCGGACAACCGTTAGAGTAAAGATAGGTACACCTAGCCCTACCCCTTCTCCTCGAAATTTAGATGGAAAGGGTTGTTTTGAGAAAGTGAATGAGTAAAATAGGTATTTCAAGGAGTGAACGCCTTCAAAACAAGTTCGCCTCAGCACGCCCGCGCTACCTAAAAAATTCCTTGCTGTGGACCTTCTATCTGTATGCAAAGCCTTAAAAATTATTGAAAACAAAGAAACAAAACACTTGTACGCAGCTGAAAGCGTTAATCCCAAATTGATAACAGTGATTGCTGGGGCAGAACGTACCCATGCCCTGCAGCGTGGTGACTGAGAGTTTCACTACAGTAAAGCACTTTGACATGACCACCTTGGGTTCTTGATCAACGCTTCTTAATGGGTGAATAACAGCCCGGACACCCACCCACAAGGGAGACGACGCACTAGCGCTGACTGACAACTGGATTTATTGGCAAGAATGACACACCTTATATATGACAGGTTCTTGAACGTGCACCTATATAAACCTTAAGTACGTGGACCTCTACCATTTTCGCCTACATCGAACTGGGACCACCGCTCTGAGGATCGCACTCGTGACCTCCAGGTCGGAAGGCGAGCAACGTGGACCCACTGCACCACCGCAGTGGTCCAATAAAGGAGATCTTTTTTTAGGGGCGAAGCTCCTTATGGCGTGGCTTGGGCGTCCCTCGTAGTACGTAACCACCAGTGGCACATACCCGATGTAGGTATAACATTTGACCTCCAAGGTGGTGCCGGTGAGAGATTTCTTCTGTGCGTTGTTTAACAATAAAAAAGGGCTCAATGTACATGTAAATGGCTGCTAATGGGGAATGAGAGACAGGAGCATCCGGCTTTTAGTCAACGCGCACGCTGCGATGCCCATTAGCAGCCATTGGCATGTACATTGAGCACTATCTGACAGAAAAAGGTTGCTACGTTATACTCGCTGGGCGTAACCTCCTTGGTTTTAGAAAGGTTTAGCGAGCATTGGGCCGCAGTGCCATGAATACAGTGAACTAATATATACCATGAACTCAATAGACCCGGAGCGCAAGTCGTAAGAAAGTGTGCGTGTGCCACCTCTCGTTTAGTCCTTGGAATGTCCGCTGGATGGCGGTGCTTCTATATGGGGAATATATGATAAAAAGATGCGAGATGGTGGGACTTGGAGTGTTGAATAGATGGACGAACGGACACACAGACAGCTGCATGGATGGACGCATGAACGTACGCAGGGGCGGATGCATGAACGAACGCAGGGACGGGCGCACGAACAGGCGCATGGACGGTCACACAGACGGACGCGTGGACGGACGAATGCTTCGCCCCACTCTCCATCATTCACTCCGTGGATATGCTGCCATTTTTTTTTCTGCACCCCAGAGAAGGGTCACGCCTGCGGCTATCGCGTTTAGAGCGGCTGGAGCTTTCCCCGTCATCTCCGGTCTTCTTCGCGCGTCAGTCGGCCTTTCTATAAGCAGGCCCATAGAGCAGCGGCAATAAGGCGGCGTCAGCTTCTTTTAGCGCCTGAAACGGCCGTCAGGTGGAGGTGCTTTCATTCTCACCGACGCCAATTGGACGACGCCTTTCATGTCGTCAGCACCTCGTCTCACGTCATGGAAAAGTGTGCCCCGTGTGTCGTTTTATTTGTATTTTCTCTTTCCGCGCTCGTATACGAATGACGGACACACGGCTATGCGCGTAAATTTATATGTTTTTTTTTTGCGTTCGCGGTTTGGCGTTGATGGCGTTAACGAAACCGGCGCCTTTTTCGTTCGTGGGCGTTTCCTGCTTGGTTATTAACGCTTTCAAATTGCGAGGATAAAGCCGCCGCTTGAGTGATGCCCGCAAGGGTTCTCGTTGCTCCAGCATTCGAGATAGAGCCTAATGCAAAATCGTACCAAGATTGCACAACATCGCCTGTAACAGTGATTTATTATTATTATTATTATTATTATTATTATTATTAGAGTTGCTGCTGTTGTCCTTGAAGGAAGGGTTCGTCACGACGATAACGTACATCTGCGTAAAGACTTGTGTGGTAACAGTGCGAATACAAATGTTTCTTTCTGAATCTTGGCTTGACCACAAGGACTGGCTGTTTTTATGCTGATATATTCTTATTTTTTCGGATGTCGGCTGGGCCCCGAGGTAACGCTTGCGTTGTTACAACTTCCCGGCTAGCAGTCATGAACGTAGTAGCAGCAGTTTGTTCTTGTACATTTGCACCGTGTAAAAAAAAAGAACGTGATACGGCTGGCATATGTTGTTTTTGGGCTCTAGAAATGCTTACTATTGTGATATGTTCCGGCATGACTTAAGAAACTCGCAGGGTCCCTCATGTATTTACTCAAGAGGGTGAGCCTTTCTCATCCTCTCATCTTCTCATCCTTCTTTGCCCTCTAAGTCGTATTGATGCTGCCCTGGCCGGCAGGCATCATAAACTCCCTGCAAATATGGTAGTTTTGCATTGCCTTCGGGGTCGGAGGCACCTCACCTGGTTTTGCGTGGCCTCCGTGATCAGATCGCCGTTGACCAAGCTACGATGCGATGTGATGACGCCATCATATGCCTTTGCGTCACGTGACGTCACTGTGACGCCATGATGGTGACACGAAAAATTTTGTTGTGCTGCGTCATCCGTCACCATGTGACATCAACTCGTGATGCCGATTCTTTCGCATCACAACCTCCCCCGTGCCATGATACACAAGACACACCCGATGCGTGAGTACGGCGGTCTGAACAATAAGATTATTTATAATATCTTGGGGTTTCACGTTCCAAAACCACTATATGATTATGAGAGATGCCGTAGTGGAGTGCTCCGGAAATGTCCACCATCTGTTGTTCTTTAATAAGCAGTGCTGAACAATAGAATTACCCGTACGTCACCCCCTCCCCCACCTGCCCAACGAGGCACAAACGAGCGGAGCCACAGCCTTTCTGTTTTCTTTTTTTCCCCTTTTTGCTCTGCGGGATAACATCTTCCGGCGTTTTCGGTTTTTGACGAAATGTGTCAGAGGCAGGCGTGGCCTAATAGTCGTGCTGGCCACGTCAGGATCCGCCAAGTGTCGCAAGGCGTTTCTCCGCATAGAAAAAAAAACCTACCAAAACTGACCGCTCGCGCGCTCTATGCAGACGTGGACGCAGCTGTACATTTGAGGGTCCTCAAAACCTGTTGTAATACTCGTGTCACGTGGTGCACTGCCGATCGCGATAAAGCCTGGTCGATATCGAATTTCTCAACGTCGATTGGATCCGTTCTGAAACTTGCGTAAACGAGCCAATCGCGACTCAAAAAGAAAATTAGATCCGGATTACACGCGTTACGCCAGTATCAGACGATGCATCTGCTTACAACCTCTTGCTGCCTCTGCGTGGCCTTCCTTTCTTAGAAGCCGCTAGGTTTCGTAAACGCGTCGCAATACCAGACCACTTATTCGTTTCTCTCTCGTTTTTGCCCCTACCTTCGTGCCTTCTCGTAAGCACAGATGGCGCTCGCGTCAGCGTGGTATTTAACGTGAACGGGGAAGTTTCGTGGCTCTTTTCTTTTTTTCTCCCTCCGTTGTGTCCCTAACTGCGCGAGTTTTTGCGGGGCCACTTTCAGAGCGGCTGGTTGTTCTCGGAAGCATGCGAACCAGCGTGCTTTCGGTGTTTTAGAAGGCTAAAGAATTCTCGGTATTGTTTTGTCTCCTGTGCTCGCGAGGGGGTGTTACTGCTGCACTAGTCTTTACGGCATCTACGATTCTGCACCTGTTCTCCTTCCTTACGCCATTCGCCTTTCCCGGCTTGTCTGCTGCCGTACGAAACGAAGAAAAAAAACGAAAAAAAAAATACTGGCGGAGAAGTAGCGCTCTCGTAAACGTTCAAGCGTCTCCCGTCTCGAAGTTTCAGAAAGCATCTCGTGTAGTCGCGTCGTATTCTGCTACCTTGCGTGTTATTACATTCATGGCTGGAGAATGCGCGAAAACCAGCACAAACGTGTAGCTCAGAGTAACTGTACCCTGGTTAGAAAACGCTAAAAGGTCCTTTAACTGGACGAAAGCTTGGTGGTTTGGTGGTGGTGTCATCCCTGTTGTAAGTCTCCGAAGTTCCAGTGCGTTGTCTCTTTTATTTTTTAATTTTTTTGTGGTTACGCTAGCTCACTTGATTTAGTGTATCTTGTAGTGCACCTTTGTTCGCCGCAACTATACTGTAACCTCTGCATTCGCGACGCAGTCGGTCATAGAACAAACGGCCGTAACTACTTTAACTACCTTATTCACCGTGTTTTCTTCGTGAACATGGGTGAAAGTTTGGAAAAGAAGCTCAGCATGTGCCGCGTTCCGGAAGTTAACTTTGTATTCTGAAATGAAAGAGGACGCACATGTGCGTGCGCACACATACACGCGTAAACAAGCACGCACAAAGTAACAAAGACACATCCAGTGCTGTGCGATGCGTTCAATATGTATTTCATGTATGCAGTATAACGCCGTGATCAGTTCCGAAGTAGTCTGGAGAAAGAATTAGTTGCGAATTTGCCGCAATTCAGTCTGCGTTTTGGTAATATATGGTTCTTGGTGGAAGCGAGTCACATGAACGTGCAAAAAGATTACTTACTGCTCCTAATTAATACTCAATGTGAATATTCCGTCAACAGATCATTGAACTGTTGACGGAATTGCGCGCGATGCGTATAGCTTCTCCGTGTGATAACACTGGTTTTATCTTGGAGTACCCCTTTTTTGTATGAAGGCATCCTGGCCTCCAAGATTAGTTATGGTGCCAAGTATGACACACCGCATTGCATCATGCCGTAAGCGTTGGGTTTCCTATTGTCACACATGTCCCGTTTATTGGGGAGGCGATCGCCGGGCTAATTCCAAGAGCCGAAGTATCGGCCCCCCGAACCGCACCACGAAAGCGTGGACAATTTAGAAGTGGTCCTTTTTGGTGCGCCAGCGGACGCCGGCTGTGGCCCAAAGAACAAGTCGGAGCCGAGAGTTGATAAACAAACAAATTATATTCTCCATAATGGCAGATCGAAAACAATACGCAAAAATGCACACTCCACAATAGTTGCATACAATATGTCACCAATCAAACCAATCAATCAACGTACTACACAAT
Source organism: Rhipicephalus annulatus (assembly GCA_013436015.1). Lineage (NCBI taxonomy): Eukaryota > Metazoa > Arthropoda > Arachnida > Ixodida > Ixodidae > Rhipicephalus > Rhipicephalus annulatus. The sequence continues at coordinate 165,233 of WOVY01002375.1, forward strand.
ACAATCAGCCACACTTGAAACAACGGACACGGACAACAATACGCACTACAATGCAGTCGCATGCATTGAACAACCAAGACACTTAAAGACTAAAGAGATAGAAAACCTATTCAGTCCAAAGTTCTTGGAACCAAAGCCTAGATGATACTCTTCCGAGAATCACTCACTCAAAGTCCAGCCTTGTTGTCGTTCCGCAGCCCTCGAAGTTTCTCTTCCAGGAAACCTCCCGTCTTCAATTGGCCACTCTTCAAACTTCAACTTCTTCGCCGGAAAACCGTCGGCTTCACACACGCAGCTGTTGCCCGCGTCTTCGCTCGATAGCGGTAAACACACGCTCTTGCCTGTAGCTCGAGCCTTCACCCACAGGTGGAACTCCTCTTCATCTCCTGCTCTGTCACTACGGACAGCACCTTCGCCGACTCCACGGCGGAATCCCTACGCGCTCCGGCGCTAACTTTCCGTCTTCTCCTGCTTTCTCGTCTCGGCCGCTCGATTAAATACCTTCCGCGCCACCTTCCAGAACGTTCTCCTCATTTCGTCGGCGCGATGCGCAGCGAAGGCTGGGGAGAGGCACGAGACGGTTCGACTGCTCTCCCCGGAGGATGATTCAACTCAGTCTGATCCCGCCCCGTTCGTTCTAGAAAAATCGCGGGCTTGCTCGGCCGCCGCTGTGGGGTGAGGAGGTTAATCGCTTCGCCGCTTTCGAGAGGAGAGGCGTCGCGCGCCCGGGGAGCCCTGGATGCTTGTTTTCTTTTTTTTCCTTTTGACCTCGCGGCGTTTCTCCCGCCCGTTGTCGCAAGAATTTGGCGGCGCGCTCATTTTTAGCGCTCGTTCTGTGACACCTATAAATACATTATAGGGGGAATTCTGGCGCTATAGTCTCTATAGAGACTACAGCGCCGGAGTTCAGTAACCATATATAGGAACTGCAACGCAAGGTGCTTTAGCCAGCCCGGGAATAACTGGTAGTACATAAATGTGTCCGTTGCTGCCGCCGCTGACGACAACAACAACAACAACAACAACAACAACAACAACAACAACAACAACAACAACAACAACAACAACAACAACGACGACGGCGACGACGACGACGACGACGACGACGACGAGAAAATTGACCGGGTGTCTTCATGCTTCGCTGCAAATGTCGTCGAACGACGATAATCTTCGTCCTTTTGGCACCGTCTGACTTCGCGTGGCTTGGGGGTGCTTTGTTAGGCAACGAAAATCGTAAAATGGTCATCATTTACGCTTCACCACCACCTTGATCTTTAGGTTTACCATTTCGAATCGGGTGACGAAGTTCAAAAACGGTTTGTTCTCTTATTGAAAACAAAACCAAAACACAGTGATAAACAAAGCCTCAAGTGCATTCGAAGCCCGCAAGTACGGAGACTAGGCAAACCCTTGTGCTACACCAATCATTCCCATGCTCACTCAACGATCGCAGCGCCTGAAGCCCCTCTAGTTAAATTTAAGAAACTCCGTGGGCGCCATCGCCTCGGCTAGTGCGTGATTGTCGAGGTAATCGCTGTGTTTGCCCGTGCTGCGCACTTCTTTAGGTTTGCAAGGTAGCTGCATAGGGTGCAGTGTTTGAAACTATAGAGCAAGACGTACACAAGGACCGCATTCGCGCAGGATCGAGCTCGTGCATTCAGAAGTACACAAGTATACCATACCATATCAGCGCTACACTCGCAGAATCAGCTGTTGCTTAGAACGGACTTAGCAGAACATCACGACCCCGTGACAATAGCAGAACATCACGGACTTAGCAGAACATCACGGACTTCGGCCACGTCACGACCCCGTGACAATATATGTCCTGGCTTCCATGCACCGGTCACTCGCAGATTTTCTTCACGTTTGCTCGGGCGGTTTCACCGAACAGAATTTAATCCTATTCTTAGAATAACATGATTGCAATTCAAAAGTTGTGATGAATCATTGGGCTGGTGTGTCGTAAATGATATGAATTGATCCTTGCTTATCCACGATGGTGTTTTAGGGTGTGTGTATAAGGAACATCTTTGGTGCCGTCTGGTCTCGTACCTCTGCTTTTTTTTTTTACAACGACGCTGGCATGTGTTTAATACAGAAAATTTAATGGACAGAAGAAGGTACAGTAATGCGAGATGGATTGCAGACGCACGGATACTGCGGCGTATATAGCCGGGAATGAACGTTCAAACTACACAGACGCGCAAAGCGCTTTGCCGCTCTTCGAGTGGGAGATGTTTTACTTTCTCAATCTGTCTGGCTTTCACTGAGCCCTTACGAGAAAAAAAAAAAGAACACGATGAAGGAGCTTTAGAACCGAGTTGAAGGGTAGTTTTCTTACGAAAGGATGAATCCATTGAAGAAGAAGAAAAAAAGTTTTCCCAACTTCAATATCAAACGAAGTTTAAAGAGAACCTGCGCCCACGACGCTTAATTTTTTTTTGTCTCGTCCAGTGTATACACTGCTTGTCAGCAGCTCACTTTCATAATCCCCCTTTTGCGAGCCGTGTCTGGCACCTTCGTTAAGCTCGAAATTAAATGCGGGGATTACGCGCTTTTAACTCGCAAGACGCTCGACGCGGTGTCTCTTGTCGTTATAGCGAGGCCTTAGTTGCCCGAGCTTCGCAGAAAAAAAAAATAAGTGTTGAGGGTGGGGGGGGGGGATACGCGTTAGGGGAACGTTATTTGGTCGCGTTGTTTGCTGGCGCCGGCGGATGGCGCGATTATTCGCTTCACATTTCGGTTGCTCCATCTGCTCATACCGTCACCCATTATGCGTAGAAGGTGACAGTTGTGGGGACAGCATCGCAAGAAACCAGCACTACCACCACCACTTCGTAGCCAGCCTCGAGCTTAAGCAACTCCGCTGCTAAGATTTATTACATCGCAGACGATTGTTATCAACATCTGCTTCTCACAACGTTTCTCTTCTCACAAACATCTGCTCACAAACATCTGCTTCTCACAAACAGCTCGTTTACCAGAATCTGTACAGTTAAGGCACATTGATAAACATACCTAATGACTTGGAGAAAAGTAGCACATGGGTCGTAAAAAGTTTCAAGGCCGCTGTCGCATGTAATTGTGTCGCTGCGAAGCCTCAGAACTTTTGTACACACGTTTGTAATGGTCTTTCGACGTTGATGCGCAGAAGAACGGTAGTATAAGATAGGTATGGCGCTAACTATCTACTCATTATTTCTTGAAACAAGAAGCATGTATATGTTGTGCATGGAGTAGCAGGTAAAATCGTAGAAGCATATTTTATTCAAACAAAATTGGACGATTCGTATGTCGCGATACCCTCGGGCACGTTGCTTGCCCCCGAGTTCGACTTCCTGGATACGCATTATTGTATCAATCTTTGCCTTCTCGTGTTTTTTAGCACGAAAGTGTTTCACGCCGGCTCCGCGGACTTGTTTCCGTCACGGAAAGGACGTTGTAAAAAATAAACAACGCATAAACCAGAAAACAGCGTCTGTCCGTCGGTCCATGCCTCCGTCCATCCGTCCTATTGTACACACTTCTGTTGGAGCGACGCCATTTAGGAAACGAGGCGAGAAATGGTGGTGAGACATTGCCACCGATTATACGGTTCCGGAGATCCTGCCGGTAACGCCTGACGCGGGATGAGGTTAGACGTGGGATAAAGGATTACAGCAGCTTAATTTAAGAATGGATAGCACTACGACTTGCACACAAAAAAGCATACGCGAAAAAACAGTCACACACGTAACGCACCGAATTTCGCAAAGCGCTTGCTTATATAAATGAAACTGTAGTCCGCGCTTAGAGGTGCCCGAATATTGATAAGAATGCACCCACGCTGAGTGAACTCACCGAGAAGAATTAAGTCGCCCCGCCGTGGTGGTCTAGTGGCTAAGGTACTCGGCTGCTGACCCGCAAGTCGCGGGTTCAAATCCCGGCTGCGGCGGCTGCATTTCCGATGGAGGCGGAAATGTTGTAGGCCCGTGTGCTCAGATTTGGGTGCACGTTAAAGAACCCCAGGTGGTCGAAATTTTCGGAGTCCTCCACTACAGCGTCTCTCATAATCATATGGTGGTTTTGGGACGTTAAACCCCACATATCAATCAATCAATCGAGAAGAATTAAGTCGTCGCGAGGGAATCGATTGAGACGTACTACCGTAGTGTCCGTCAGATTCTTTCCAATGCGTACGTCGTTGAGTTGCTCCGTTTGCCGTCGTGTGAAGCCATTGTAATGTGCGATGTCACTGCACGGTAAAGAGCACTACAAATGGTCGAACTTTCGGCAGCCCTCCGCTATGACGTCCCTCGTGATCGTATCGTGGTTTTGGGGCGCCAAACTCTAGACACTATTGTTTACCATAATTACTAGGAATGCGCTCTGAATAATGAGAATTGCGTCTACATACGCAACGCTCACGTGGTGCTTGAAGTATGCGTGAGCATAGAGTTTTCTAAAATTAACTAGAGGGGACTCTGGCGCTGCGATCGTTCAGCGACCATGGAAATGATGGCTAGTACACACATTTGCCTAGTCTTCGTATTTGCGGGCGGCGAATCGTACGTACATGCGGCTTCGTTTATTGCTGGTTACGATTTTGTTATAAAGGAAAGAACAAACCCTTTTGAACTTTGTGACCCGATTCAAAATGGTAAGCCTAAAGAAATAAGTTCTTGAAGCGCTAACGCTGAACATTTCGTAATTTTTTATTTCGTGAAAAAAAAACAGCTCCAAGCCACACGAACACACACAGAGCCAGAAGCAGGCCAGAAGTACGAAAATTAGACAAACGTGTGTACTACCCATAATTTCCTTGCTCGGTGAAGCGCCGTGCGTTGCAGCTCCTATAGACACTAGCGCCAGAGTTTCCTCTAGTGGATCTTAGGGAACTCTACGTGCGTCAGTGATACGCACAGTTACGCCAGCGAGTAACGTTCAACGGTAAACAAGCTTGTTGTATAGCATGGAAATGAACGAGGGCAAAAATGAAGTACAGGACGAGCACAAGAGCTTTGTACTTGTTTGCTTTCGAGCCACGGTACAAGCCAGTTCACGATGACCCAACAAGCCCATATTGGTGTTATTATATAAGTGCAATGTTGTCTCACGTGAGGGGATATCGTATGCATTTTCAGGCTACATTTAGTCCAACCAGAAAGCCCGTTAATGTCTCATTAGTGCTTTCAGCAAATCCATCCATATCTGTTGAGCTAACAGACATGTTATTGGCTGATGGATTCGTGCTGCTAGTGCGGATCACGCCACGTGAAACACCGTTCGTGCTTCCTTATAGATGTGATTCTTATTGACACACAGTAGTGCTATACGATGTACCTTGCATATCATGGTGTGCCTCTGTTGGTACTGTGAGCGGACGAAACGGTCCGAAAGGGAGGAAAAAGCTTTTTATCGTTAAAAGGAACGCTCAATACAAGCAGCGCGTTCGATGCTCTCCGCTCTTCGCCGGGAACTGCGGGGCGACACTCAGGGTTGCTTGACCTTATTCTAGAACCCGCCATCTCTGGAGCTGGAGCTCACAGTACGTACTGTGTACACAGTCTCGCGTCAATAACCATAACCAATAACCAATAACGCTCGAGCAAACACTTGAGTACGCATTGCGTGACTCTGATCGATACAATTTATTCACGTAGGCACGCCATCGCTACTGTGCATGCGCTTATTGGCCTTAGTCTGTTGTTAAAATAAGTCTCTCCAAAATGTCAAACTTGGAAGTCGTTGCAGCAGAAGGCTAAGAACATAGGAGTAAGCAGGGGGGGGGGGAAGGGGGTTGACCGCCCCTCTCAGTCACCTAAAAAAAAAGAAGGGAGGGGTGCAAAATCAGACTCACTCATTGCGATATAGGGAGGGAGGCGCTGCGAATCGGTAGGGAGAGCGTATTGTGAGCTCTATGCATTGACATAATACGAAGTGCGGCGATGCGACGAACCTCCCCTTCTCCCCGAAGGGAGACTCTGCGCAGGCTTTTAATAGTGGGTCGATAATAATAATTGTTCGTATTTGAACTAGTTCCGAAGCTACGCTATGATTATGAGAGACACCGCAGTGAAGGGTTTATCGAGAAAGTTTACCCGCCTGGTTTTTTTTTAACGTCCATCTAATTCTAAGCACACGGGCATCAATCATTCTCGCCCTCATCGAAAATGCGGCTACCACGGCCGGGATTCGATCCCGCGACATGCAGGTTATGGAGCACCATAACTAGTAGACCACCGTAGCGAATAAGCAGAGTGTTGGGGTAATCTCGTTGCTAAGGGCTCTCTTGCATACAGAGTGGCTTAAAGAAAACATACAGAAAGGGCGAAGGATGACAACACGCGCTGTTGTGCAGTTGTCGTACCGACAGCAAACTTGAATTAACGACTGTAGTAGGCACAAGGGTCCTCCTGCTGCAGTTAGATGCAGTGACTCTGTATACATTTTAGATTTATATGTAACCTACGCATGTCTCTCTTTCTTTCCCACTTCCTTCATCATACATATATGGACCTCGCCGTTATGTAGTAAAGAGCCCCTCTCGGTGTCACACTCTCTTACAAGCTTACTTCGAGCTCTCGCTGCGAAATATATATCCACGGTCTTGTACAGTAATATCTCTTTAGTACCTGCGATGTCCATTTCGCGTCTAATGCGCATCTCCCCTGCAATACTCCGGTAGCAATAACATTACTGTCGCCTTTTTTTTTTCTTTTTGGCAGTGCGATCTTTTTAGGGGCGAAGCTCCTTATAGCGGCACCCGTTCGTCCCTCGTAGTCGTAGTGGTAGCCGTAGTGTGTAACCAGTATTACATTTTGACCTCCAAGGTGGTGGCGGTGAGAGATTTCTTCTGTGCGTTGTTGAACAATAAAGAATTCGCAGCGTGCGCGTTAACTAAAAGCTGAATTCTCCTGTCTCTCATTCCCCCTTAGCAGCCATTGGCGTGTACATTGAGCACTATCTGACAAGAAAGGGTTGCTACGTTATACTCGCTGGGGGTAACCTCCTAGGTTTTAGAAAGGTTTAGCGAGCGTTGGGCCTCAGTGGCATGAATACAGTAAACTAGTATACACCATGAACTCGAGGTGGTTAAAGGTGGGAAGTAGACACGAAGCGCAAGCCGTAAGAAAGTGTGCGTGTGCCACCCAAGGTGGATTAAAAAATATTGCTGGAGGGGAAATGATTGCGCAGAAGTGAAGCTGTTCCCCTGGCAAGATGGCGCTTATGGCGGCCATCTTATAAGGGGCATGATAAAGTATCGCCGTTTAGCGATTAAAAACGAAGCGTTTTCCTCGCACGCCCAACGAGTTTTTTTGTGGGAACTTTTTACTAGTTACTAGTTTTCCGTAGTGAGCCTCTGATCGGAGGCGAAGTTCTTTGAAGATTCAGCCATCCATACTTGTTTCTGTGTGTTATTTCGTCGGGAACAACTATCCTTTAATATAGAACTAACGTAGCATTTACATAACGTATCAAAGCAACTTGATCTTTCAGTGGGCACTATCAGAAAAGAGCATGTTTCCGCCATCTTGGCAGTGGCAGTAAGTGGCTTCACTTCTGCTGGAAAGCCATCGTAGGAGCTTCCACTCCAGATATTTTAGATGCGGAAGCATCTTATACTCGCGCCTTGTAGTGCGCCGTCCGCGCCGTCCGCACCGCTTCTCGAACATTCGACAGCTGACGCGCGCGCATGCGCCGTCGCGCCGTCGCCCACCATCTGTGCCGCGCGCGCTTCTCCTTCGAGAACATTCGACAGCTGACAGCGCATGCGCCGTCGCGCCGTCGCCATCTGTGCCGCGCGCGCGCTTCTCCTTCGAGAACATTCAACAGCTGACAGTGCATGCGCCGTCGCGCTGTATATATACTCAAGGTCGGCGCTCGCTCGCTCAGTTGCCGCTCGTCGGTTGGTTTGTACGGCGCGTCGACGTCCAAGGTCGCGGTGAAATGAATTCCAACGAATCCACAAACACAATGATCGACGTCCCTTCGACCAGCGCCGTCCTTTCGCATACGTGTGTACGTGTTCACTCATTTAACACCCCCTCCTACAACCACGTTAACCAATTTAGCCATCGACCCAAGTAATTCGCAATTTAACACCCCATTTCACAACCACGTTAACCAATTTAGCCATCGACCCAAGTAAGTCGCACTTTAACACCCCGTTAACCAATTATATGCTCCGCATCCTCCTCAGTGTTCCCCCGAGGGAAGCTGCGGGCAATTTTTTTCTTTAATCCTCCTTGGTGCCACCTCTCGTTTAGTCCTTGGAATGTCCGCTGGATGGTGGTGCATATGCGGAATATATGATGAAAAGATGCGAGATTGTGGTACTTGGAGTGTTGAATAGGTGGAAGAACGGACACACAGATAGATGCATGGACGGACTCACGGATGGCTGCACCGACAGATGGACGCATGGACGGACGCTGGGGCGGATGCATGGACGAACGCAGGGACGGACGCACAGATGAACGTGCGGACGCACGACAGACGCACGCACGGATGGGTGGATGGACGACGCGCGGATGGTCACACAGATGGACGCATGGGCGGACAGAAGCAAGAATGAATGGGCGGACGGTTGCATCGGCCCACTCTCCATCATTCACTCCGTGGATGGGCTGCCATTTTTTTTCTTTAATGCGGAGCATTTCTTGGTCGCACGAGGTCGCGGATACGGCGTCAGCGGTGCCGTCCACACGCCCAATGTGGATGGTCGCGTCTCGTCCCAACCGTTTTCCCCTCATCCTCTCTCGCCTCGCAAGGCCGACGCAGGCAGCGTCTGCTAGTAAAAAAAAACAAAAAAAAACGCTGCTCGCTCTGCAACGACCGTTCATTGGCCACCTCGTATATGCAGGTACTGAATCGCGCGTTCGTAGTTCAGTCGAGGGCGTCCTAGCTTGGCTTTCGTTTGACTTGACGGTTTGCTTGACTCGAGTAGATGCGATGAAAGCAACAGCAGCTTCAAACAGTAGTGGGACACAACCCAACATCAGCGTCCCACCACTCGTTGAAGGCAACGCTTCTCCTTCATTCAGTAAATAAGAATAATAAATACGAAATAACAATTAAGCATTTCCAAACCATGCATACCCAATTACGCGATGTTCACGCGATACCCCCACCACACTGTGACGCATTAGGGAGTTTTAGAATACCGTTTGCAAGCGCTGCGGGCGTTGCGGGTGCATTTAGAATAGCGTTTGCCCTGCCGCTAACGGCAACGCATGATCGCAGCGACACTGTAGCCTCGAAACCAGCGCTTGCGGGCCACATGCGGGCCGCCATTACCGCACACAATTTCGGATTTTTTGCGTGCGGTCCGCGAACGCCGACTCGCGTTACGACGCATGCGCAGTGGCAGCGACCGCACCGCAGGGGCTCGCGGTGCGCTATTCTAAAGCTCCCTATTTACTCGAGTTCCCACCGTGGGAAGACGGGGCCGTTTTTTTTTTTTTGATGTGAAGTGTTCGGATGGAACCTATGGCGTTGCCATACTGATCGATGTTGTAGAATCGTAAAGGGTGCTTGCAGGAGCTCCGCCCCCGATGCGCAGAAACTCACTCGGAAGACAACTGTAGGGCAACTACACCCCTTATGAGAAGGACTGTTGATTTTCCATTGTCGTAATGTGGTCGAAATATTGACTATATTGACCATCATTGGTTCCGCAATACTCATTGACTTGCTTCAATACCTCGTCGACAATATTTCTGTTGAGCATTTTGCAATATAAATGTCATTGGCTCCTTTTTATTGAAATACCATGAAGGAAGTATTTCGTAAACAATATTTCTGTTTCAGCGATTTGCTATAAAATTTTTATTGTCTCATTTCTATAAAAAAACCACGGACGAAATATTTCGTAAACAATATTTCTGTTCAGCACTTTGCAATAACTTTTTATTGTTTCGTTTTATCAAAACACAACGAACGAAATATTTTGCAAACAATATTTCATAAGAAAAATAGAGACATGCGGCCGCTCATGTTCTCCTGCGCGCGCGGGGGGAGAAGGGGAAAAAATAAAAAAAAACTGAAGCGACAACCGCGGAAGCTGAGATTCGTGTTCGCGGTGTGGCCGCTCTATAGTGCATACATGACAGTACTGAAACACCGGCCTATATGGTGATGCTCGTGTTCTACAAAACAAATTGAACTGATAATTTTAGGAAAGCGTGGCAAAAAGAAACAAACGGAAGGCAGCGCGACAGAGAAAGATCAAAATTGAAAATCGGTTGATTGATGTTTGATTAGTGGTTGCGTAATTTGATGATCAACTTGAACATCAAGTATACAGAACTCAGATGCAGAAGTCAGCAGGAGAGCGTATGCCACTGACATTTGCTCACTCTTTTGAATATTAGGTACAGTTCTCATATTCCAGCATGGACTTGTAACAGTGAACCACGACCAAGACAACCAGTGTACTGCTGTGGAGATAATGTGCCAGCTATAAACATCCCCATTTTCTAAAGAGCAACTGCATGCAGTAACAATAAAGATTTTGAGGTTCGTTCTGCACCATTTCTTGACCCCAACTGCACACGGACGTTCGCGAAACAGATGTACAGAAGCATTATTTATTTTGAGGGAGACCTACCTACCCGTCCGCCGTTAATTCGTGTACGTCATACTTCAGCTTGGTGCGCGTTTTCGCATTCACTTGAACAGCGGTGTGATGGTGAATAATGTTAAGTGTAGCCACTCCGCATAAATGAGATCAGCTAAAGACTGAAATTGAGTAAAAACCACACTGTCGCGTAATAATGCGCATAAATTTTATTTGCAGAAATAAGTGATCGTAGAAATGCTAAAAAGGCTCTGCTGCCCCAGCGTGCAGCTTGCGGCAGTTCGCACGTACGAAATTCAAATCTAAGAGTAGGCACGCTAAAGTACCCATGCAACGTTTACATGTAAAAGTGCATTGTCTTCAAACGGCTGAGAATAGGCTGCTGTCACTGACGCTTGTATACCTCCCTACACAAATCAGCCAAATTTATCACAGCACACTCACGTGCCAGAAACGTACGCAGGTTTCGACAGCCGAACACAGCCTCGTCCGCGAATTTCGGTGAGCGTAACACCCGCGGTTCACGGGGAAGCACTACAACGACGCACAAACACACGTTAATCGTTCTTGCGGAACGGCGCACCACGAATTTAAGTCGGAGCTGAAAGCGATCACCGTGGCTGTTTCGAGTTTATGAAGCCCTGCAAACTATTCGATGATCAAATGCTTGCATATGTCGCGAAAACAGTTGAAGGTTCCGCTGACGGATTGCAAAAAGCAACTTGGTAGATATATACCCCCGCAAAGAGACTCACCTTCATGCGGTGGCGCTCTGGTGCAATGGGTAAGACATCTGCTCCACGTAGATGAGGTCCCGGGTTCTATTCCAGTGTTGGGGTTGTCTGAAGACGTAGGTGACTGTGGCATTAATGGTTTTCTAATTACATATGATCATAATATCTACCGCGTTATTAGCGAGGAATCGCTCTCGAGTTCAAAAAATATTTTTTTCCTCATTAAAGAACCATTGATGACTTTCAATAGAAAGTCGTGGGCTAATATTCAATGCTTGTCAACAATTGCCTTTGTGATATTTCAATCGATCCACAACGTATTTTTCACCGTCATTTCATTTTTCTCAATGATAAATCTATATCGAGTTCATTGATGGCTTTCAGTTGAAAGCCATGGACCACTTTTTAATACTGGTCAATACTTTCCTCAATGGTATTTTAATTGAACCGTCATGTAATTTCGATCCCGGCTGTTGTCATTGCTCAATAACTTCTTTGTTTTTTTTTCAATAATAATTTCGGTAAGGGACTGAAGTGTCCTAACTGTCAGGGTGCTCACAAGGCTTCTTCCAAAAAATGTCCGAACATAAAGAAAAAGTTTTTTATTCTGAAGCAAATGGTACGAGACAGCTCAACCCACAAAAAAGCCGCTCATAAAGCCTGGCGAAGACGACGTCGCCGTCGAAGGTCTTTGCGACGGACAGTGCCAACTTTAGGCAGTAAGTCGACGCATCAGGAAAAATCGCCAGCTGTAGTTTCCAGCCTGGCAAACACCGACGTTGAAAAAGAGCAAAGGGGCAGATTAGTCTCTACAGAATAGTGGCCGCCACATACGCGTACACAACGCGCAGAAGAACCGCAGCAGAAGCCGTCTTCATCAGAACAAGCTGCTTCGATGAAGGACTTGCGGAACACAGATCAGCAAGTGATAGCTCTTCTGCGACCCTTAATTAACGCCGTTCGCGTGTTGTTAAGCAACATGCGCACAATGTCAGCAAGAAGTGCACTGCGAGTACTGGACGCTTTGGGCCCAGTTCTCGCAGCACTTGAGTAAATAATAGCCCAACAGCCACTGTCTTTCAGGAAGGAGGTCTGAAAGGCAGCGATTCTTCAATGGAATGCCCGGTGACTGAGATCACGCATCACGGATTTCGGTTGGTTCGTGTACACCAACAAGTTTCCCATCATTGTCATCTGCGAGCCAGATTTGCGGAACGAAATCAAATTTTCTGGTTATGCGTCGTTCATGTCGTCTACAACTGCGGACAATAGCAAAGTTCTGATGTTTATTCGATGCGACCTCACCTACATTCATCAGCCGGTGTCACCTGACGATGACAATCACTATATAGGTATAACAGTGAAGAAGAAAGTTATCGTCACGGTTGTGGGTGCCTACCTCTCTCCGTTAATCCGTTTGGACCATACAAGGCTATAAGATATCCTGTCAGCAACTCCTCACCATGCATTATAATTGGCGACTTCGACGCTAATCATACAATCTGGGCAAGTTCGAAGACCAATGCTAAAGGGAAAAAGTCGGTGTCCTTCGCCTCCGACAACGAACTCTTCTTGCTGATCGATGGTAGTTCAACGTTTCTGTGTGGTTCAAAGCACAGTAGCTGTCTTAATCTGTGCTTTCTATCACGAGGCCTCGTCAGGCATGCTGCGTGGTTTCTAGATATAGAAACGCGCGAAAGTGACCTCATTCCCACTTACATCAAAAGTGAAGGATCGTCCCATGCTAAGATACGTGATAGCGTTCAAAGCGTTGACTGGTTCAAATTTCAGTCTCGAATGGATAAGCTGTGTCAAGCAAACAGATCTCTTGAGACAGAGGAGATCATCAAAGGCACAATACACGACACTACGTGTACTGTCACGTGCTCACATAAAGTAACGGAATTAGACATCGAGTTAGAACGACTTCGAGCAATCCGATGGCGTACGGAACGAAGATACCGACGCACGGATGCAATGGAAGACTTACGTATCGCTCGACGTATACAGAAGAATATTCAGTGCTGGATACATAAACTTGAGTCACAACGTTGGACTGCTTTTTGTGAGTCGGTTGACCCACGCAAACATTCATCACAATTGTGGGTGACGGTGCGAGGTCTTCGCACAAAACCCACTCAGTGGTCACCATTCAGGGCTCTCGCACTTTCTGAAGAGACGCGACATTGACGTGGCAGAAGACTTTTGTGCCAGAGTATCTGGGCCACTCGCAGTGCCCAATAGCCTATTGCCCTCGACCAACTGTCCACAAACACTGGATTCCCGCATGGATTTGCCCTTTTCCGTGATTGAACTCAGAGCGGCACTAGCTTTGTGTGGAGGCACGTCGGCACCACGCCCCGACAGAATTTCTCATAGGGACCTGTGTCATCTGGGTGAACGCGCGAGAATCCTGCTCCTGGAGTTGTACAACAAATCCTGGCAAGGTGGAACGCTCCCGACAAGCTGAAAGACAAGTAGCCTAGTTCCACTTAGTTCCACTTCTGAAGCCAGGCGAGTCACCGTTGAAGCTCTCATCTTATCGTCCGATTGCATTGGCCAGTTGTGTAGGCAAAGTTTGGGAGAGGATGATCTTGGGATGCCTGGAGTGGTACTTGGAGAGTAAATACATCTACCCAGATGCCATCGCAGGATTTTGGCGTGGCCGATCATCGATTAACAACGTAGTCGACCTGGTCACTTATGTCCAATACTAGAAAGGCCGTAAATGTCTCTGCGCATCTTTGTTCCTAGACGTCAAAGGGGCGTGTGACAACGTTACGCATGAAGTAGTCCTCACCGCTCTCGAAGATGTAGGAGGTGGTTAGATGTATCGCTGGATACCTAGGCATCTGTCAGTGCGATGCTTCTTTGTGGGCACTGAAGACGGTCAAGCCTCTCCACATTACAGCCACCGTGGCGTCCCCCAATGTGGCTTACTCAGCCCTGTGTTGTTAAATCTTACGCTATTTGCTCTCACTGAGCATCTGCCAAGCACAGTCAGGCTATCAATGTATGCAGATGATATCTACGTTTGGGCATAGGCTGTAACACGCCTGTAGTTGCGAGCGAGAATTCAAAAAGCTGCCACTGAAACATTACTTTACCTCCGAAATCGAGGCTTGGAAATTTCTTTCGAGAAATGCGCCTTCGTAGCTTTTACATGCAAGCCTGTAAATAGGTACACTATAAGTATCAATGGTCGACGTGTACCATACGTTCGATCGCGCAAGCTTTTGGGCCTCATAAATGACAGGAATCTATCATGGAGTGATTACGTTTCGTACATGAAAAAACGGTTAATCGACATCTGTAATCTACAGAAGGTATTTGCAGGGAATACTTGGCGAATGTCACCCAGTGCGGCGCTACAGCTGTAGAGGTTACTTTTTCTCGGTTTCCCGTGGCACAGCTTACCGGCATTGAGCAATGCAAGCAAAACAAGCATACGCATGTTACACAGTGTTCAGGCCCAGGCACTCCGGATTTGCCTCGGCTTGCCTCGTAGTGCATCGACAATGGCTTCTATAGCAATCGCCGGTGACCACCTCGTCGCGACACACATTGACGTTGAGACACTCAAGACACACATAGGGCATATTGCTCGGAAACCCCGCCACAACCTTTCCTCTTTACCAACAGACAGGCCACGTTCGTTCTTTTACCAAACGGTAACCACGTATCGCGACTTTTTGCCAACATGCTTCACACCCGCCGCCAGGCCTTTGACTCTTCCTTGGTGTCTGACTCAGGCTAGCATCAGGCAAACAATACCTGGCATCCAGAAAAAAAGCAGATATGTCGTCGACTACTTTTAAGTAGCTTGTTCTGCTCTTGTTATACGAGACGTACCAATGCTTTATACACGTATACGTTGACGGCTCCATTTTAGAGAACAGTTTAACGGCATCTTTTGTTATCCCAATGAACGCCACAACAAGTAAATTTAAGAGCTCCCACCTTATGACATCAACAGGAGTGAAGCTCACAGTTCTTCTTCCGCATTGCGATTCATTAGTGATCAACAGCCACAAAAATGGACTATTTTCAGGGACTCTAAAGCGGCAGTGCAATCCCTTCTACCACCTTTACGCCGTGGCCCGTGCGAACAACTGGTGTTAGCGATTGCAGGAAAGACACCATTTCATTGAGAAAGAACATGAAATTGCCTTTCAGTCGTTTCCAAGTCATAGTGAAATAATTGGCAATGAACGGGCCGATCGAGCTGTCCGTTCTGTTCATACTGAAAGCAATCAAATATCAATGCCGCTCTCCAGAACTGACGCTGCAAGGAAACTCCGCATGCTTGCTCGCAAGCGCACGACGTCGCTATGGAACGAGCCACATTTCGCCTACGCGCGATTATGTACCTTAAACCCAACCCTCAGTTTTCGAAGTCCTCCATAACTTCGCCGACGAGACGCTACAATGCTTTGCAGGTTACGGTTGGGTGTCGCATTTACCAATGCGTATGCGTGCCGCATAGGAATGGCCGACACTACTGCATGTGACCATTGTGACAGTGACGAAACAACTTGGCATATTCTGTGCGAATGCCTGCAAGACTGCTCGCAAGCACCGTAACTCTGCAGTTCTCTAGACGAACTGGACAACCAGACTCTTTCGGAAGAAAGAATTCTGCGCTACCGACAGGACTCTTATGTCGCAGAAGAAGGCTGCGCTTTTTGCGTTCAACCGGCCTCTCCAAACGGCCGTGATCGGAACGCCCTGCATGTGTGTGAATGTGTATTTTTTTCCTAATTTATTTTTTATCTCTCTATCTCTATCTTCTTTTCAACCCTAATTTCCCCACCCCTGTACAGGATAGCAAACCAGTTCTTCTCGGTTAATCTCCCTGGCTCTTTTTTATTTTTTTTTGTCCTAATCATTTGCAGTGCGCCCCAAGTCTCACCTAAAATTGATATTATTCTCGCCTCTTTCCCCTTCCCCACCCCCATCTTCTTGTCACTGCTTTGCTAAGCGACCCTACCGTGTTGATGTCTATGCTGTTTTGGGTCGTTTCCAATTCAGAGTTCTCATCTAGGGCTGACGTATATAGCTCACGCTGAAAACAGGAACCTCCCCCGTCTCTCTTTCTTGGTCACGTGTTTGTTCTAGCTCGACGAGACATACGTCGCGAGATTGTTCCGAGATCCGACGAGATGCGACGGGGACCATTGTCGTGGTCGTAGCGGCAGCAACAGGAGGCCATTGCGAGCCGCCGCGCCATATGCATAATGAATTTGAAAGCCGACGCCGTCATCCCCCTTCGCCGCCGGCTTTGCCACGTGGCGTCATCTGGAGAATGAGTTAGACTAGGCAGCGTGAAAACTTGAGAGGCTTCTCTTTCACCCCCCTCCACGCCCTCCTGTTGCCCATTCGTGGACGACAACAATGAAGTTGCTTGGGAAAACGAGAGGAGGGCGAGAGGTGACAAAGAAAGACGTTCGCCAACGCTGTCCTCGTCCGTTATATTACACTTCGCCGCACTAGTAGCGTGCAGTGTGGTGAAGCTCTGTGCCTGGTGTTGATTGCGGATTTTTACAGTGAAACTGTATGTTTGTTTACATGGTTACAGCCTTAAAAAAAACTGGTAGCCGGAGTTAGCAGTTCCGCGTATGATGTAGAGGATTTGGGCGTTTTTTTTTTTTTTCGTCGAGTCGCTTGCGGAGTTTTCCAGCCGTTTGTCGCGTTTTGTTTGGGTCTTGCATTTTTCTAGCAAATACGGTTATTTCAGGCATCATCGCGCTCCTCTATTGCGTGTTTTTCGCTTACCAGGGATGTAGGTAGAAGTCTTTAGGAACGAATCTCCTTATTAGACTTGCACCCCACCGTTCGCCGTTGACGTGCCTGGAATATAGATGCGGTGCCGGCGCAAAGAGACAATGTTTGTATGTGAGATGCCGACTATCGTAGCCCTGCGCGTCTTCTCGAGTGTCATTGGGATTTTTTTTTGGGATTTTAGCTCTACATTAGTACGTCTTTCTTTCACCTCGAGGTGGTATACTTGAAAATGTAAGACGATATACCGGAAGTGCGAGAAATTTCGCTCACTGATTGCTCGTTTGTCGACGACTTCGAGTAGTAGAGCGTTGAAGCCATACATACGTTGGCGGAATGAACAGGGATCGGTAATCATGCGCGGGGGAAATGTTCGTTTCGCGAAATGGCGAGTACTCCGGAAACATTGCTTACAAAAATTACAAATGTGCTCTCGTTCCTCGTTGCGCATATTGCCCCGCCGCGGTGGTCTAGTGGCTAAGGTACTCGGCTGCTGACCGGCAGGTCGCGGGTTCGAATCCCGGCTGCGGCGGCTGCATTTCCGATGGAGGCGGAAATGTTGTAGGCCCGTGTGCTCAGATTTGGGTGCACGGTAAAGAACCCCAGGTGGTCGAAATTTCCGGAGCCCTCCACTACGGCGTCTCTCATAATCATATGGTGGTTTTGGGACGTTAAACCCCACATATCAATCGTTGCGCATATTTTCACAGTGAAAAATATTTGAAGGTGATTTTTTTCGCTATTCCTCGTAGTTTAGTGGCATAATAAATTGTATGAAGAAGTGTTATCGAGAAGGGGAAATTGTTTTGCATTTTTTGCTTCTCGTGGGCTTCTTCGCCAAGGTCACGCCGCCTTTTGTGGACTTCTTTGTGATTAGTATTCGCTTGTTAGCTGAGTAGAATCTGGCAGCTCTACCGGTAGCTCCGCCCGTAAGACCGTGGCACGCCGGCCTTTCAATAGCGAAGTCGCGTTAACTGGGTAACATTTCCAATAAGGATTTTCTATACACTGATAAAAGCACCACGCATAATAACAATTAAAGGTTCGTCGTTCCTGCGCAAAACGTTGTGTTTGGCTGAGTGGCGATGTCAAAATTCTTGATTAAATTTACCAGGACTTTGAAGTCTACGACCTAGAACCGGTGACACAAATGCGGACCTGTATGGCAAGCTCAGCTGTCTGAAGTTTTCGGTGGTATTCTCAAAAAATCTGTGAAAGTGATGTCGTGGGCTAGAGTGTAGGGACTCACAGGGGAATGCAAAAACATCAACCTTGCACTGTGAATGACACCCCCTTGTTTGTGCATATAACCTTACAGGTTATATAAGTTTAATCATGTCGATGTTCATGAATCTTCAGTCCTTGTACAATTTTTGCATTGTACATCACTGCACACACAAATAGGTTATTTCAACACCACCTAGACTATTCACAATAGTCTAGGTGGTGTTGGTTATTTTCGCTGTACATAACAGCTTGAACTGTACATACACATGATCATCATTGTCCATTTTTCTGTGTGCACATAAGCTGTGTAAGACATATCTGGAAATAAAATTCTCTTAAACAGTGCGAGGCACACGGGACGGTTTTCTGCTCTCCTATAGTAGAGAACCAAGTACTCTAATCGCTAACCATTTTTTTCTAAACACACAACAAACGCAGACTCCGGTTGCAATAGAGATAAACGTTCTTGCTTGGCTGGCCTCAAGTTTGAGTCCCACGGGACTGCTGTATGCGCTCCCATAGTAGAGTATCTAGTACTCTAAATTGTTAATCTTTTTCTCTAAACACACCAAGTACTTTAAATTGTTTGCATTGTCTAAAAACACCCTAGCGTTGGTGCGATGAGCTGTTCTCCCTGCATATAGTTTTTATGGACAGCTCACTGCTTTCCCATAGTTGAGTACGAAGTACTCAAAATCGTTATAAACACTTTATCTAAACACACCGCTTGATGATCTCCCATAGTAGAGTACCAAGTACTCTAAATCGTTAACCACTTCTTATAAACACAATCATTCAACTTTAAGGTTATGCTGTGATGCAGTCTAAATTTCTTTGACAAAGAGAACCGACGTATTTCTCCTGTTGAGTAAAAATACCCCGACTCAGTTTACCAGGTGCTGTTTTAGAGGCCGTTTCACTCAAAAAAAAAAAAAACTTCGCCATTGGCCAAACCTAAAGTTCTGGTCGGAATCGTTGCTTGCTCCCACGATTGCGTGGCTGGACCCGCACAATACGAAGTGTAGGTTCATTCGAGATGAATTTGAGCGTATGCGCGTTGATTGATTGATTGATTGATTCATTCATTCATTTACAAAAGTCAATGTGGGCTCTGTGCACGTTGGTACCGTCAAACCGAGCATTTGGCGCCATTGTAGATCTTCTGGACAAACCGTAGTTGATCTTTACAGACAGAACTTAAGACCATCTTCTGCCAGTGAAGCCATTTTACTTAGGGTAGTTGCGGAACAGCCCGCCCTTATGTGTATGATTTCAATGATGCTATCGTACGCGTTTCATTCTTTTTTTAATTTCACTTTCGGGCGTACTTGATTTACAAGTTGTGGAATCGGGTAAGCCCCTGTTTGCCTATTTACATAAACAATATGAATACACAATGAATTCAAGAACATTGCCCCGCCGCGATGGCCTAGTGGCTAAGGCAATCGGTTGCTGACCGGCGGGTCGCGGGATTGAATCCCGGCTGCGGCGGCTGCATTTCCGATGGAGGCGGAAATGTTGTAGGCCCGTGTGCTCAGATTTGGGTGCACGTTAAAGAACCCCAGGTGGTCGAAGTTTCCGGAACCCTCCAATACGGCGTATCTTATAATCATATGGTGGTTTCGAGACGTCAAACGCCACATTTAGAATTCAAGAACATTTTCGTACGCGAAACAAGAAAGTATTGACACCCTACAGCTAAACATACTAACACTAAATGTTTTAGCGGTACGAGGGACCTGTGTCAGACTTGAATACGGGCGTAACCACAAGCGACGGGTCAATCGCTCAGGTCTCGGCGGTGCTGCAGGGAATTAGGAACCTGCGAAGTGTTGGTCCTGCAGGAAACAGACGCTCATACTGTTGCCCCGAGGCAGCACACGTGCAGAATATATGAGGCGCAGCCCGTTCCGGCAGCTTTTGTTCCTATAGCCTATTCTGCCGCACCTTTCCCTCTCTCTTCTACCCTCCCGCCCTACTTGTCATGCAAAATCTACTCCTCTTTCCTGCCACGTAGGCAGCTGCTCCACTCAGGCTACTCTCCGCGTCTTTTGATCCTGATTTAGTGTTATTGCGCCCGCGTTCTGAGAACATACTTGTAGTAATGCCGGGGCTTTAACTTGTAGGTGACGCATGCGCCCTCTGTCGCTTGCTGGTCTGGTAGAAACCACCTTATTCCAAACGTTAGTGCTTGCTCCGAAGCGAACGTAGCGTGGCAGTGTCTTCTAAAGCAATCTTTGAAGGGACCGACAACTGGATAGAGCGTTTGATCCGACAAAATCCCTCTTGACTCGACCCTCATTGAAGTGAAAAGGCCGCGAATCGCAGCGACAGATTCGAGAGTTCATCTCACGATCTGAGTAGGACGTCTGCTGGACTCACGATCTGAGTCCAGCAGACGAGCTTTCAGAAGGCTCGTCTGCTAGACTATGCTGATTCTGCTAGGCTTGTGCCTTTGTATATAGCTGCATTTGGTTTTTGTTTCGATGAAACGGAAGGATCGTTGGCAACTACGTGAGCCAATTGAAACGTTGAGCCCAGAAGGTAAAGGTGGGGAAGGGCAACTGCTGAACATTTGCCGATCGCCGTCTTGTGACAAAGCAGCCTCGAGCCGATCCAAGCCAAATGGAGCCGAAAGAACGAGGAGTAGACAAAGTTGTGTACTACCCATCATCCCCATGAAGGCTGAAGCACCGTTCATTGCAGCCTCATAGACTACAGTGTCAGAGTTCCTTCTATAGTGTAATTATAGTAAACCTTATGGGGAGACTGTCTAACAATGGTCATTGTGGCGTAGCCTCTATGATTGAACAACGTGCTACATGTAATGGTTTAAAGTAGGACAAATAAATGTTCTGCACGACCATGTCTGTCTCGCTACTCTTCGAAAGCCCGAACTCGGAGTCCAAACTGGACCACAGGCCTATCAGAGCGAGCGGTGTAGCCATGGGTTGGCTATTTCAGTCGAGCTTCGATTTATGCACCGGCTTTATTTTCGCGTCTACGGTCGTGAAAAAATTTCGGCATCCCACTCGGTCGCAGCTTCGCTGTATTGATTTTAAGGCGAAAGCTAAAATGTCTCCTCAAAGGCGAGATCTGACCATGATCGACGGTGTCCTGTGGCGTCGGCGTCAGCTCGAATGATGCAACGAATTACCATATCGTGTTGACTTCACTATATCAAGTCATCGTGACGGCACAGATGGCCAAAATGTGCGACGTGGTTATGGCGTCATTATTTCGTCACATACGGTGACGCCAGATGGTTCCGCGATCAGTTGCCTCCGTGACACCGTTCACGGAGGCATTGCAAAACTTCGTTAGTGAGGGGCAGAAAGTTTCCGGACTGAGATGAAAAAAAAAATGGCTCACACCTTCGTTGACTTGTGCTTGGCGAATGCGTATGGAATCCCGTAAGCCTCCTAAAGACGACTGTCCGTCTTAGGATACTTCGATGCGGAAATTGTGTTTAGAGAAATTTATTCTCATTAACAGTGAGCATCAATTACAATCCAGCAGAACATCGTGACGAAATACAACATCCACAGACACACCAAAAATTGTTACAAAAGGATATGTTTACATATGTACTCGGAACACAACATAGACAGATACCCAAGAATTGTTACAAAAAGATATGTTTACATATACACAATACATGGTAAACGAAGAACACACTAATGAAGTGTAAAGATCTATATGCTAAGCATACAGATTATTTGCAAGGTATTTGTTCGAGTAATAAACGCAGATTAACCTACCAAAACCAGGTAGGCAGGCCTGTAAACAAGCTTTACACGTGTCTCGCAGACGAACACAAAAGCAAGTCCAGTGCTTGTCTGATTGTTTCTGCCTGTCACTCGACTCAGCCACCAGAGCGAAAGTATAGCGTCTTGCTGAGGGACCACACTTTTTGATCTCCTGGTTGCGTTCATACTAGTGAACGTTGTCAATCAAAAAGCAAATATTACGCATATTGGGGTGCAACATCAACATGCCAGATTGTATTGTGTGTTACTTTATTTTTAAAATGTATAGTACCTCATTCTAAAGACCGCAGTGCTTATCACGCTGCGCTGACAACGCAGAAGAATTCACAGCATATCCACGGAGTGAATGATGATGAGTGGGGTGGAGCTTCGAAGTGTTTTATGGACAAACCGTAAATCATATCCTGGCCCCGTCCATTCATTCGTCCGTCCGTCCGTCCGTCCGTCCGTCCGTCCGTATGTATGTATGTATGTATGTATGTATGTATGTATGTATGTATGTATGTATGTATGTATGTATGTATGTATGTATGTATGTATGTATGTATGTATGTATGTATGTATGTATGTATGTATGTATGTCCGACCGCATGTCCATCTCTCTATATATCTGTCTGTCCGCTTGTCCGTCCGTTCGCAGCTGCCAGACAGAAATACAGATGGATTGACGGATGGACGAAAGATTTACGGTTTACCAATAAAACCCTCCGAAGCTTCGCCCCACTCATCATCATTAACTGCGCGAATATGCTGATATCCCTGGATATTCACTCCGTCAATATGCTCTGTTCAATTTTTTTAACCTTCTACCATACACGCCATTCGACCGCTGACCGTGAGGTCGCGGTATGGAAATCTGTGGTTGCGGTGGCTGCATTTTCGTTGGAGGTATAAATTCTCGAGGTCCGTGTACTTACCCCCGTATTCTAGAATGTCCCTTCACTCAACCCTTCACCTTCACTTGAGAAAGCCGATGGGAGCGCCGTCTCTAGGCACGGCAAGTCACTGCATATCAGCGATAATCTGCTGGGATTCTTGAGTAGCGCAGCGTCATCTTCAGCCGAGCGGTGGCGCAGTGCTCAACTCTTGTCAAGTGAATGATGAAAGTCGAGTCGAGGAGTGTTTGTGAATACGGGGGTTAATCTCACAACTACGCCGTCTCTCAGAGTCATGTCGTGGTTCTGAGATGTTATACCTCAACGATTATTCCTATTGCCGAACCTTCTACCGTAAGCAACGGTTGCGAAGTCTCATTTAGACAAGAAAGGCTGGCCTATCGGGACATAGCTGCGTGGGCTGCATCGACTATGCGCAGATGCCTAACGACATCGCAGTGGCACGCTATCGAATCGTGACTGGCAGGAAGTTGTGTGCCTTTCTGGAGAGTCGGCGTATACTTATCGGGCTGCGTCGGGCGCGCCGTGCTATCCAGCGCATATACTCGCGAGCGAAAACACACCTCGCACGAAGCGCACGTAGTGCGCCGTTGTTTTCACAGGCTTCGCTCCTCGACTGACGCGTCGCCGGTTCAATCAGGCCAGGTCTGTCGAGCCGGAACTCCGAGCTGTCGACTTCATTGTTTACGACAAACAGAACACCCGAGAGCTTCTCGGATATGGCCCCGTGCTTTGACCGTCGTGCCACCGTTGTCGTCTCTCTCAACGGTGCGAGTGTCTGTGCTTATACGCATACGTATAGGCACAGCAGGTCTCTTCGGCATACGGTGTGAGCACACACACGCACACACACACACACACACACACACACACACACACACACACACACACACACACGCACACACAACACACACACACACACACACGCACACACGCACACACACACGCACACACACACGCACATACACACGCACACACACACACACACACACGCACACACACACGCACACACACACACACACACGCACACACACACGCACACACACACACACACGCACGCACGCACGCACGCACACACACCTTCAGCCTTGGTGGTGCCCAACATTATACAGTGCAGTTTGGATATACCCTTTCAGTTGCGCCGAGTTGGGGCGGCTGTTCTGAACGCTTATATAAACGCAACTGTGCCAACTCTAGTTTCGTAGCTGGGGAGTCGACGACGAATGTAAATCGAAGGCAGCGAGCCGGTCTTGGGAAACGTGCCGAGTGAAGCAGGGGAGCAAACAGTTTCGTTCTGGGGAAGAAAAAAAGTAGAATTCGCAGTACCGCCTGCAGCGCGCAGCCAGGTTGACTCGGTTCGGATTGACTTGGCCGGCGCTTGGTGTTCAGGAGCGAATTGGATTAGGGACCTGCTTCTTCTTAGATGAACGAGGGTGGGGGAGGAACTATTTGAATGGTGCGACTCCAGGGTCATTTAGTTCGTTTTCTTTTTTTTTTCGCAGCGCTTTTTGTAGTAGTTCTTGGTGAGAGTGGGGTTCTTTTGTAGTTTTCTGCAAAATGGACCAATTGGGTGTCCTGGCGCGTGTGATTTGTACATACGTACTACAGTGACGACCTGTTGCTTCCAGACGTTGTCCCCGAAATGGGGAATAGGTTCTCTGCGAGAAACTACGAGACAGGCGGAAATGTGCGCTTTCGAAATTGTCGGAAAGGAGGAGAGACCGTGCCTCAATTGTGCCCTAAGGATACGAAAGACTGTGCTCGTAACACCGGCTGTTTAAAGCTATCCCAGAATTTCTACTGCAAGCACAGTCGTCGGGTGTGCCCACTGTTCCTTTTGGGAGTCAGGGAAGGCCCCTGTACGCGTCGTAAGGCCGCACGTGAATCTGGGCAGCTGTTGACTTTGTCATTGATTTTGTGGTTGATTATGATCACATATGTCTGATCGCTTTGTAATGTGGCTCCACCGCGGTGATCTAGTGGCTAAGGTTCTCGGCTGCTAAACTGCAGGCTGCGGGATTGAATCCCGGCTGCGGCTGCTGCTCTCCGATGGAGGCGTAAATGTCGTAGGCCCGTGTGCTCAGATTTATGTGCAACGTTGAAGAACTCCAGGTGGTGGAAATTTCCGGAGCCCTCCACTACGGCGTCTCTCATAATCATATGGTAGTTTCGGGACGTTAAACCACACGCATCTATCGATGAATCGCCTTGTAGCGTGAAAGCATTTAAAGCAGCCATGCGCTGCTCACTTCGCATGTTCTGAAGCTTAGCGTGGTTCTATACGCTTCTACTAAGCCATATTACGCGCGTTGAGGAGGCTCCTCCCATTACATGACATTCGTGTAGTGTTATTTTTTTGTTTTTATGGAGCAGTTTCACGCAATAGCGTCGCTCTGCGGTAGAACTCCTGATTGCCACCGCATACGGCTCTATTCTCACTAAAGTGGAAAAATGTTTATTATTAAATTTTTTTGTCTTTCTCGATTTTTCTTTTTTTTTTCGGGCTGACGGCCAAGTTGATAATTTTCTCACAACTAACGACACCGACACCCGAATTTCCGCGAAAGGAGCTCTTTCACGACCGGTATCGCGTGAAAAAGTTACAATACGCGTTGTGCACGGATTTCGTAATAGTTAGCCTTATTTTGTGTTCAATTACTTTGCGATTTCTTTCATTTGTACGCCATAACCGTAGCGTCACGGGGAATTCAGCGGGAGGAACGCTCACGGAAGCTAAATGTTCCCGTTTATTCATTTTCAGGTAATGCTGGCACCTAGTTTAGATGCATTACGTGCAGATGCAATCTGACGTAATTAGCAGGAATGCGCTAGGTACAGCATTGTGAATTAATGCACTTGTAACCGCTGACAAGTACAGCTAATGCATTTCAATCTAATCTTCGTAGGAAATTAAAAGAAAATAGTTGCACCGTGCTAACAAAGCGAGCATACAAAATGTCAGAGGTCGCGATAACAGTCAACATGATCCGTAGTTTTCAGCAATGATTTATCTGATATTCTTTGAGATTCTGCGTTGTTATCAATCTGTGAAAGACCCTCTGACAACGACTGGAGTTAGCGATCGTGCCCGCTCATTATCTTCATATCTTTGGTTTTTGTCATCTTAACTATCCTTTGCGAAATCCCTCAGCCGAGTGACCAAATTGGAAGCTATACCCTATACGGTCAATCTCTGATGTTCTATATACGTTCTTTAAGTTTTATACAAATAATCATGAAGGCTGACACACAGACGTATCGCCATCATCTGACAGCTTCGTTATCGAGCGCAAGTGATGGCCCGCATGAGGACTGTATTCTTCATGTTTTTTTTATCGTCACGAGCATGTATTCAGGCAAAGAGAATGTCTGCACTCTAGTCCAGCAGGCCGGCCTGTCAAATAGTTTAAATAAGAAGCTGTCGCTTCGAGGTTTAACTTTATCACCATTTTTTTCTGTGCGTAGGGCATTCGTGAGCAGAGATATCAGGTGAAGTGGACTGCGGAGATATTCTACGTGTTTTCTTTATTGGAAGGATACAGTAAAGCAAAAAAAAAAAACATCGAGAAAACGAATTTCACCCTTTTTGTTGGCGACCGCACTATAGACCGCACATGGATGGATAGATGGATGAAAGAACTTTATTAATGTCCAATAGGTCGCTCTTGTGTCCTAGCCCGCACATGATAATTTTTTTTTGGGGGGGGGGGATATACACACAAAAAAGGAATAACGAAGGCACTCGGACAATCAAACATCACTTTTTTTTTCAATTCGACATCGTTGCAGTACACGTTATGTTGTTGTTTTTTTTCAAATTCGCATTGGTTTTTGAGCAGCCCATTTCGTTTCTAATTTCCGTCGCCTAGTTTCGAGACAGCGGCTCTTCTGAATCCAAATAATTATACGCAAAAAAGCGGCAGAAGTCGGAATTTAATTTCTCACTCCTGTCGGTCCCGCAGAAAGCCAACGTTGTGGGAAGGCGTGATTACAAATGCAAAAACGGGGGTTTTGCTGGTAGGCATGGAAGAATAAGGTGCATGACTTAGGGGAGGCGGTAGTAGATAAAAAAAAAGAGGGGGGGGGGGAGTTAGGTAGGGCAAGGTTAAAACCAGAGGCGCGTTCTTGTGTGATCGTTGAGACTATTCTCATACGAATGAAACTCCACGTTAATTTCACATGTGGACCGAACGTGGA
This sequence comes from Rhipicephalus annulatus, assembly GCA_013436015.1. Lineage (NCBI taxonomy): Eukaryota > Metazoa > Arthropoda > Arachnida > Ixodida > Ixodidae > Rhipicephalus > Rhipicephalus annulatus. The sequence continues at coordinate 192,402 of WOVY01002375.1, forward strand.
CGCCAGCCTGATAAGATGCTTTCGTCCTACGTGAGCAGCCCCCTCCCCCTCTGTTCTTTCGTCCCTCTCGTTTCACGTCAGACGCTAGCAGGTTCTATATTTAGAGCTTACCCTATGCGTACTCTTACAGCCATTTGCGAAGAACGTCTGTGAGCGCGCACCTACCGCCATCTTTGGGGCTCAGTCGCGTCCCATTGTTCAGCGGTTATCGCTCGTAAAACACCTGGTGGTGCCGTCCCCCCCGCCCCGCTCATCCCGCGAGGGTGACACCTTGCCTGTTTTTCTTTTACCTTTTTTTAGCTCTTTTCGGACATCGTTCTTCTTCGCTACAGGCGTTATTTCGTCGTCGTTGCTTAGCTAAATTTGCCACGCTGCCCTGCCTACTCTTCTGCCTGCCTTCGTGATCCTTAATGTCGGTGCTCTCCCTCTTCCACTTTCCCTTTCTCTCTTGTAGCTCACGCACACGCGAATACTCTCTCTTCCCTCTCCATCTTTTTCTCTCTCACTCTCTCGGCTTTGAGACCGCGAGCTCCGCGTATAGGCTGGCATGCTGCCGATACGAGCGCCGTCTGGGACCGTGGTAGGCGAGCGTCGTGTAATTATATCGTGCCACCCTGATGGCGCTTTGTTCTGAGCGTTATTGCAGTTCGCGATGGCGATGAATCTTTCCCTTCGCTCCCCACTTTATTTTGGGAGAGAGAGAGAGAGAGAGAGAGAGCGTGTGGGCGAGGCAGGTATACTCGCCTATCCTTTCCAGTCTCTCCAGGCTGTGGTTGGAGAACAACTTGCCGCCTGTTGCACGTGATGTGTGACGTGTTGCCCGTCATGCACTACATAGCTGGCTTTTGACACCTTTTGAACGATTGTATGCGTCTGCCTATTGCTCGCCGTGCGAGAAAAAAAAAATCTTGCTAATTACGGTTAGCGCAGGCAGGCCAATCTCTATATTGGCAGATTAGACAAGAAAATTCCTGTTATTTTTGGTGACCACGGGGCTCGAAGATAGCAAAAGCATTGAAACTACAAATTTTGCGAGTCTATAGGTTGGCAAATGGGTGTATTTTTCGCATTTACACATATTTGTATTTTTTGAACAGCGTATTTAATTTCGCTTTTGTTTGCTGTCTACGTGTTTACCGTGATATGTCGAACTCACACCGCGCTAAAATCCATTTATGGAACTTGACTATTTGTCAGCGACAAGTAAAGGTAAAGTAAATCGAGTGATGGAGACGAATTCGGTGTAATCGAGCGTGGTGATTAGGCATTAAGTGAACAAGCAATGACTATTCGGGGACGAGGAGAAAATGACAATAGTGTAAAGGCGGGAAGGTTAGCCGGAGCTGAGCCTAGTGGGCTACCCTACCCTGAGGGAAGGGCATTCAAAGGTCTCTGCTGCCGCTGAGGGTGCAGTGTAGTTCCTCGCTTGGCATCACAAGTGGGGAATTTGTGTGGTTGTTTTAAGATATATCAGCAGCGATGTCGCTTCGTTTCGAAACTGTCGTGCGCAGTCCCATGCATAGGTTGACAATGTCACCCCTTAGTCAGCTCATTCAATACTCGGACTTCGATGGGGCTGGGAGTCTGGGTTTGAGAAAGTCCGAGTCCGAACGAGTCCGGCTGAGAAAAAAAAATTGGTGAGTCCAAGTCCGACTGAGCTTTCAGCACAGCACATTTCTTGAGTGAGTCTGCGTGAGCGCCACTTAATTTGCCGATATACGGTTATATCTACACATATTCTTTTACTATGTCTTATATCGGCGCCCGTGTATGCCCGCATCTATCCACACATATTTCAATGCCCTAGCGTTCACACGCCAGCTGAGGATTCGTTGGTCAGAGGCATGAGGGACAGAGAGAGGGATTTCTAGACCCCTCTTCCACCCCCGCAAATTCTTCGGGGAATAGTTCTGGATACAAAATATGCCTTTAGTCGTGCCTTTCAATAAAAATGTCTACGCTGTATTACACTATATTTTGACCACTGATAACTCGTACTTCAAAGTGCGAAATCCAAAGGTGCATACTATAGCACCGATTATGTGACGTATTGGTGTCGAAGAGCACAGACACCAAGATCGAGGAACCTAACCCTAACACACTCATTAGTGAAATTACCCAGACTCAGACTCAAGTCGGGCCGTGGGTCTGAGTTCCGAGGAGGAATGCTGCATTGAATCTCCGTGCGAGTGATTCCGGTTCAGTGAAATTTAGGCGCGCCTGACCCCCGTGTTCAGAAATGCTCCTCGGCTCGACTTTCACCCTTCACTTGACAGAGTCGAGCACTGCGCCACTGCTCGGCGAAAAATGACGCTGCCCTGCTCGAGAATCGCACCACATTATCGCTGATATACAGTGACTTGCCGAGCCTAAAGAGGGCGCTTCCATCGCCTTTTTCAAGTGAAGGTGAAGCGTTGAGTGAAGGGACGTTCTTGAATATGGGGGTGAGTCTCAGCGTGCCCAAAGCGCGAGATATTTTTGCTCAGTGAGTCTGAGGTAAAAAGTAAAGGCGTTTTGCTGAGGTGACGTAGCGTTGTGCGAAGTTGAATCCTCAAACAAATGCGTGATAGTGCGAGACAGTTTCGAAAGACTTAGAAAGAATGTTACCTAATTGGCATCTACATTAAGGTCTGTGCTGTTGCGTACCCGGACTACGCAATCAGCATTGTGCTTAATGCTCAGGGCTACTCACGGGAATGTTGTGCAAGTCCACACCGTTGCATCGCAGTCTATGTCGCAATTTTCTGAAGCTCCTTTGCCGTTTGCTTTTTCGGGCCAACTGGCATGATGCCTTGCGGGTAGTGTGCCGTGCGTCAAATAGTAAAAAAAAAGTTTGTCTGACTGCAACGAAACCACAATACCTCAGCGCCGCGAGTCATCTAGCTAGGGATGAAGGTGGTGGGTAACATTGTTATTTTTTCCTCTTTTTTTGTGCGAGCTGTGTCGTGGCGAAACTTTTGGCGCGCCGTATATTTAACGAATGTAACGACACTTGTGACACCTGCCGCACGAGGCGTTTGTAACCACGCGAAGGCGCGCGATCAGAGTAGGCAGGCGCATGCGCAAACCGCACAGGGATCTTCAGGGCTGATAGCGGATGAAGCCTGTGCTGACGACAACTGTAATGCAATTTCCGTCGTTGGGTGTCACAGTATGCAGCTATCGGGCTTAATAGAATTAGTGTGTGTGTGTGTGTGTGTGTGTGCGTGTGTGTGTGTGTGTGTGTGCGTGCGTGTGTGTGTGTGTGTGTGTCTACACACACACAGCTTTGTCATTTAAATTTTTATACATCTTCGTTTCTTGAAATGCTAGTTAATTAAAACTATCTAATAAACTATACTTGAGAACATGAAAAAAATAGTCTAACTCCAGGCATCGGTGAGCAACATGCATTTGGTCGCGTCGTAATCGCGTGAGCCGGCATATTTTAAAACTCTGGCTTACCCCTGGGACGCCCTGTATAACCGTTGCATTTTACGTGCACTAAACCCTGCCGCGGTGGTCTATAGTGGCTAAGGTACTCGGCCGCTGACCCGCAGGTCGCGGGTTCGAATCCCGGCGGCGGCGGCTGCATTTCTGATGGAGGCGGAAATGTTGTAGGCCCGTGTGCTCAGATTCGGGTGCACTTCAAAGAACGCCAGGTGGTCGAAATTTCCGGAGCCCTCCAATACGGCGTCTCTCATGATCATATGTTGGTTTCGGGACGTTAAACCCCACATATCAATCAAATAAATCAATTACGTGCACTAACATAGAGGGTAGAAATCATGAAGTTTATAAAAAGGTTCACCCTAAATTGAGAACGATGCAGGAAGCTGTGGAAACGAAAGAGAGACGTGTTTTGATGAATATGATAATACCCGTTGTTTGATATTTCGAAACCACGCTAGGATTAGGAGAGCGCCGTAGTGGAGGGCTCCGTATATTATGGCCATGTGGTGTACTTTAACGTGCATACTCACATCGCACGTCACGTGGGCCTTCATCATTTTGTCTACATTGAAATGCGACAGCTGCGATTTACGGGTGAGCAGCAGATCAGCGTAAGCGGTGCACCAGCGCGGTGGACATATTTTAATCAAAATCTGCAGATTTGAGTTTGTGCGAAAAGGAAAGTGACATCTGTAACTTCGAGAGACGGAAGAGAGCAGAGCTCGTCAGTAAACAAACGAGTAAATAATAATTTTTGTCAGAAAAAAAAACTATGGGTACGGGCAGCAAGCACATGTTGTAAATGGCTGAGGTAACCGTAGGTCATTGAGAGTTACAGTTCATAGATTCCAAATGATTGAAAGCGTGCCAGTGGTAAGCAGAAAGTTACGTAGGCAGATGAGTTTAAGGTGTGGGTGAGGATGACGTGGACTAGCTGAACGATCGATTGACGTTACTCGCTTCATCACTCTTCCACCCACCACGCCCACTCGCTAAAGCGCGAGTTGTATATCATAGCCTTATTTCGCGCGCAACACGGGATTGGAACCGCCTTTCTGGAAGCAATGCCACAATCGAAGGCGATCAACATTTTAAAACAACACCAGGTAACTTTATAAACAGAAACCAAATACCTTGTATCTTTGCTTATTGTTTGCTTTTTCTTGTACTTTTCTACTTTCCTCTGTAACGTTTTTGGCCTTGATAGTGTCAATCAATGAAATAAAATATTCACCGATTCACGTGCCACCTCGCGCACTTGGTAGTACGCGGATTACTAGTTCACTCGCTTATCCGCCCACTATGCCCACTCACACGAATACACATTTCTTCCGCGCCTTCTCTCCCACTACGTCGAACTCGCGTTACGATCACGTGTGAACTTACTCCGCCTACCTTTGTGTTTGGTGACGTTTGGTACCTTTGTGTTTGGTGTTTGGTGACCGCTGTGACGTTTCTCCGTGACACATTTCTCACGACCGACGAGCGTGCCAGACCGCCATCACGTAGCCCAAGAAGCGCATCTTCAAATAAGTTACTACGAAAAGAGAAGGAAAAAACGACACCTAAAGGAGCTCCGTCTCAGGAAATGAGGATAGACGGCGGAAGAGATTGTAACCGAAGCGCCCCCTGGCGCGTGTCCACACAGAATGTGACCTTTGCGTTCCTTTCTTTTCCCCCGGTTTTCCCCCGCGTTCCCGTCCCTATTACCCTATTGTGGTTTCCGGAGGTTGGGATTTGAATCTGTCTTTTTTACATTGATTCTCCCGTACTTGGACTTTCATTTGAGGTTCTGCAGTGGTATTGCGTGGAATAAACTTGAGAACGCCTGGTTTCGGTTTATCTGCCTCGGTCAAGAAGCAAAAGAAATAAGAAGGAAAAAAGAAGCTTTTCAGCATCGTAAACCGAGGCTGTAAAAAAGGGAGAAGGGAGTTTCAGCTGCGGGAATTTCAGCCGGAATATTACAAAGAAAGCAAAGGAATCAAGGCTGTCGACGTTATTGTTGTTTACACGTGGTGCGCCGTCTTTTTTACTCATAGTTTTGTTTACTCTCTCTCTCTTTTGTTCATTGTGGCGGGAATGTTCAGCGTATTTTGAATTTGACTCTCGCGGTATACCTGCACGTCCTGAGTGTGAGTTGTGGAACCGTGAAAAGACCGGTCCCAACAATTCCGCAGCCGGCGCTGCTTGGATAAGGATTGAAAAGAAAAAAAGGTTATAACGAGAATCGCCAACCTAGCGAACAAGCGATTGGAGAAAGGCTGTATCGCGCTGAAGTCCTCTGGAATAAACTGAGAGGCACGCGAAAACTTATTGTCCCTAAACAGTGCTCTTTACAAATAACGGGCGAAAGAGCTAGCAAGCAAGACCAAGAGAAAACTATCAAGCGGTAGCAAACTATTAGGGACAGACGCGAGGGATGAAGTAAACCACTTCAAGTTATTTCAAGAGTCTTGAAACTTGAATAAGGTGAACGCCAAGTGAGATCGCGTGAGAGATCGAGACACGATTGTGGACATCGTCGTCCTGCTTTGAAGTTTTCTTTTTACTGTTGCCGTGTAGGTACGTTACGTTGTTGTTCACTCTACGGCTGCTGACTCTCATCTTTTATCCCCCTTACCCCCTTCCCCAGTACACGGTAGCAAGCCGGTCTGAGAACGGGCTAACCTCCCTGTCCCTCCTCTTTCAATCCTCCTCCTCCTACGGCTGCTGTATTCCTGATAAGCATAAGATGGTTAAAGCCCGGAACTTCCTTCTACAATGAAAAACGCCGACCTTCTGCAATTTCAAGTAGCGGACGCTGCGAAATGCTGCGGCAGCATTGGGCTAACTCTAGGTACAGTCTAGACCAAAAGCTTCCTGGACCTGTGGTAGATCAGTGGTAGAATTCTCCTTCCTTCCTGGACCTGAAATTCCCGGTAAAGCTGTATTCTGGCTTTCTCTGGCAACATCTTCCCCGAATAAATGTCCCCGCCTTTGGTTTGTCATGTATGCAATGCAGTCAGCAGCTAGATTATAAGTATCGCGTACTAGAAGAGGAGAAATGTGACTTTGGAATTTGTCGCTGTTGCTGAAACAATGCACAATAAACGCTCAACTACCTCTGTAAAGGCACGTTGCAATTTTGTGTTATACTTGTTCTTATGTAGGGGCATCAGCCACGTCTTTATGAAGTTTCACAATTTCTGCCCGAACGATGCAACTTCGTGCCCTCCTATCTTCACCTGCACTTCAAGCTCCTTCGCTGTACGGAATTGCCGGTGATTTTCCTCTCTGCGTGGACCGCGCCCATTTGCAGCACTTCGTGAAGTTCCACTCATACATGAAACGTACCACGCTTGATGTTATCGATTGGGAATTTATACGAAACATAACGATGACGGCGATGCAGACGGCGAAAAATTAGCTTCGAGTGACCAAATGATTGCTATATTGAAGTTATATGGGCAATCATTATGCATAAATTGGCCGGACCAAAATGAGTCTTTACCCAGGCAATAGCAAACACGACAGGACGTGCTGAAGGACTGCTTCTGCCAGAAATTAATGACCTAAAGAAAGCTGTCGCGGAAGGATGCAAGTTGATGCTCGAGTAATATAATGAGCGTTTGTCACTTGAAGAATAGCGTTCGCGCGAGGGCTAGAGGACGCGGACTGTTTAAAGATGGAACTCCACAAAAAGTATTTATTTAATAATTTATTTATTTACTTTTTTCGTTATTCATTCATTCATTTATTTAATTACCTTCAAGACTCGAAGGTGTTACAGAAAGGAGGAACAGTATACACAATGATAAAAAATGGAACTTACTGACATATGCTTCATGGCGTCTTGTATTAGGGTGTCTCGTGTTCCGCCTGTCGCTGCTTAAAATTGAATTTGGAAAAGAATTCTGACATGGGGACGAAAGTATGGCAGTGCTCGAAAAATGAAGGAGCATTCGACCGATGCTTGTGAATAACATACCAATGGGACCGCCATCCTTACCAGCAAGAATGTGAAATTGAAATTTACTGTTTCGGTTATTTGTTTCTTTTCAATCTTTTTCTACATTGGCTTTTGTATGTACAGCGTATTTCCGATGCGTGACTGAAGCAGAAGAAGACGGTTGAATAGAGGAATCGGTTCGGCATGTGAATGATATCCATGGCATTTGAATGTTTTTTTTTCTGTTGTCATTCGTAGAGTGACAACTTCTAGGATGCGTTGAGGCATATGAATGTTTCGGTTGGAATTCGGAAGATCTCAAATTGATCCGCACAAGAGCGGAGTTATTCGTCGTATTTTTGATGACAAGATCCTATCTATCTATCTATCTATCTATCTATCTATCTATCTATCTATCTATCTATCTATCTATCTATCTATCTATCTATCTATCTATCTATCTATCTATCTATCTATCTATCTATCTATCTATCTATCTATCTATCTATCTATCTATCTATCTATCTATCTACTATCTACCTATCTATCTGTCTGTCTGTCTGTCTGTCTGTCTGTCTGTCTGTCTGTCTGTCTGTCTGTCTGTCTGTCTGTCTGTCTGTCTGTCTGTCTGTCTGTCTGTCTGTCTGTCTGTCTGTCTGTCTGTCTGTCTGTCTGTCTGTCTGTCTGTCTGTCTGTCTGTCTGTCTGTCTGTCTGTCTGTCTGTCTGTCTGTCTGTCTGTCTGTCTGTCTGTCTGTCTGTCTGTCTGTCTGTCTGTCTGTCTGTCTGTCTGTCTGTCTGTCTGTCTGTCTGTCTGTCTGTCTGTCTGTCTGTCTGTCTGTCTGTCTGTCTGTCTGTCTGTCTGTCTGTCTGTCTGTCTGTCTGTCTGTCTGTCTGTCTGTCTGTCTGTCTGTCTGTCTGTCTGTCTGTCTGTCTGTCTGTCGTCTGTCTGTCGTTCTGTCTGTCGTTCTGTCTGTCTGTCTGTCTGTCTGTTTGTCTGTCTGTGAAAATTGATTGTAGACGTCAACACGAGGTTGCCCACAAAGGAAACAAGCACTATGACGTGTGGGATAGGCGTATTTTATGACTACGAGAGAAAATAGAGTCAGGTGTAAGTGTGCGCTCGTCCGTGTCTCTCCTGTCCTTGTTTTCTTCGTGCGCAGCTATACCTAGACCTTCCAAGTATAATGTCACAGATCCTCAGAATTTGTGACGTCATCTTGATGACACTTTTACGTTACGCAACGTGACGTCAGAAATGGTGTCAGCAGATGACGTCGCTTGCTAAAAGGTGGGCTGGTTACGGAGGCAACGCGAAACCAGGTGACGCGCAGAAATCTTCTATTGTTTTCGGTATTGGAGGCAGTGTTGAATCATGTTAAGTAAAGAAAACTTGTGGACGGGGTATGGGAGGGCGATATCAGCGTATCTACTAATACAATGAAGCTGTCTTCGCCTTGGAATTATCGTAAAGAAATGCATAATAGATTGTGTGGTTTTTTTGTTTAGTAAAGTGATACAGGGAATAGAGGGTGTAAAATTGGCTGTTTCGTATTGACGTTTTTGTTACCCATACATTATTTTCCGTATGACCTTTGGGAGCCGCCATGTTAGGCTGTTAAACTCATGTTTTATTGTTCTTGTATGTGACGACGTTATCCAATAAGACGATGAAGCATCGTATGCACCAGCCAAACCGTTTTCGTGTGTATGCGTCTACCGTAACACTGTGTGTTTAGTTGCTCAAATGCAAAACACAAAGGCTAGCAGCCCAATATGGTGGTACTTAAAATCATCTATAAAATAGCGTATACGAAGGTCTTGTACTTATAAAAGTTCAATTTTTAGTCAGCGCCTGTCCTCTGCGTTTTTCTCTCTGTTCTGTTTTTCCACGCGCAAAGTCTCGGCATGAGTCTTCAGAATAGGAAGCACGCTACGCCGTAGCCGCTACAGCATGAGCCAAGCAACAGCGTTGAAGGTGGTGACATAAGGAGGGGTGTGGCTCAGGTGCTTTCTCAAGAACTTTCCTTCTTTATCCTGCCCTTACTACTTAATAGCAGTGTTGAAACCGTTGGAGCCCGTAGGGTGGGGGAGGACGAGTCCTTTGCCCCGTTTCGTAATTGGATGTTTCCCTCCTTGTTTGAACAGGACGCGCCGGTCTGTTTGCTCTCGGCATTCTTCCTCCAGCATTCCTTTTCAACTATTGGAATCTATTTCTCTTTTTTTCTTGTTTTTGTCGTTCATGTGGTGCGAAGTTGCTGCTGCTGCTGCTGTCGCCGCGTTTTATCCGAGCCTGTTGTTAGCCCTCTGGTCGGGGGTGGAAACACGCTTGTGCGTCGCCCCCATCAGCGAGCTAATCTAATTTGTACCTTCGAGGGTGCGTTCCCTTCGTTTTTTGGAGAGTTTCACTTGGGGTGCCTGTCGAGCCTCGAAACTTTCTGTTTCGTTTGTTTTTTCGACGCGTCAGTGGTGTTCTCGAGCTTTTTACTGCATTCCCGTGTTACATTTCACCTTGCTGTGGAGTTGATTACGCGTTCTGCAAGACCGCGGCACCCAATAATCACCAAAATAGACTGTGTTGTACTCCACCTGGCTCCGATACTCTTTACCCCAATCAATCAATCAATCAATCAATCAATCAATCAATCAATCAATCAATCAATCAATCAATCAATGAATCAATCAATCAATGAATCAATCAATCAATCAATCAATCATTATAAGTAGCAAAGTAAGAATATATAATGCATGTAAATATGTAGACTGAGGTCCAAAGGTTTTGAACCGCAGTGTGGTCTTGCATTGCTCATACGCTCTAAATTGATTCACTGCTAATACATTCGAAACTCATTGACGAGCCTCCACTCGTCAGAGGCTGACTATTTCTTACTGGTATCCGCCAGGAGCAACTTCACCTAGTTGATGTTTATGTACAAAAGTACTTAGTTAAGTTCACGAGCTGATCTGTAGGCTGAGAGCACCGTGGCATAACGGCCGGTGGAAAAAAAAAAATCAAATGCAACCCGATTCAGAGTACGCTTGGTCTTTTTTTTTCTTTTTATATAAGCCATTTTTTTTATCCCAAGTGCAGCGAAGCAAACTAAACGCTCGTATGGTTAATGTAGCATTCTTTCCCCGTGTTGATTTTCTTTTTCGATAATTTTGATAACCTAACCAGTATTTTTCAATAATTAATAAGTTATTACTGATTGATTTTGTCAAATATTGTTTATAGGTGATAAAATAATTCAAAACTCACAATGCATCATAGGTTTTCCCCTTTCGCCCCATTTTTGTAACTACATTTTTCTTATTCATTCATCTATTTTTTTGTCTCTGTGTTCGATGCTCACAGAATTAACACTAGGCAAGCTTCCGGGCCATAGTTTGGTAGTCAGCCCATCTCCTTTGTGGTTTTGCCTGACCTTGTATAAAGCTGTGCACCTGGAGATTGTCTGTTGTATTGAGCTGTGCACTCGGAGATGGTTTGTTGTATTGAGCTGGACACCTGGAGAGTGCCTGTTCTATTTAACTGTGCATTTGAAGATGGTCTGTTGCATTGAGCTGTGAACCTGAAGATGATCTGTTCGGTCTTTGATTCGTTCGCTGATCCGATCAAGTGTGCACCCACTGACAGCCGTTGTCCGAGCTGGCATCGTTCTCTATTTGTATAGATTATGTTAGACTGACTCTTGTGAAATTGCAAAAGGAGGGCTCGCCCCATTCTAAACAGCCGCTTGAAAGCAATTAGCCTGCAAACATGTTCTTGCTATGCTTCATTTGTGCGCCTGCCAGGACATGCATATCTAATAGGATGCGATCTACCTAAATGCTTCACGTGTTTTTTTTTTTTTTGCATAGCAACTCAGCTGTGCGCGGAAACCGTCTCTGAGAAACGTTGCATACGTGATATGGTGTGCCCATTTTCTACTTTTGATACGCTTCACTGCAATACATTATGCATGCCTCGCTGTATTGCAGAACTGTACAGCGGCTAAGCCGCTTTTTGAAACCCCGGCAAGGTACGTCGCATGGGGAACTGCTAATAGAAACCACCGTGTGGGAGACCTGTCAGAACCGCACCTAATTATCACTCGTGGTTTACTGCAGTGCAATACATTGTGCATGTTTCACCGTATTGTGCAACTGTAGAGCGTCCAAACCGAATTGCTAATACTGTTCAGGAAATTTCGCTATGCAGTTACACGCCAGATGTGAAACTGTCGTGACAGACTGTATATTTAGGCCTCGGGTGGTACCTCTTCGCTTTTTTGGTGTGTTTCTCTACAATATATCTGTGTTTTACTTTGTAGCACGACTATTTTGTGGCTGAACACACCTTTGAGTATTGATGACGAACTTGTACGAATAGAAAAACCTAAGCGATGTAACAGAGCAGATTTCTTTGCAAATCGATGATCGATTAAACGAGTGTTATTGCGAAAAAAATTGTTCATTGTTTATTAATTGCTGTTAATATTTTTGCCTCCTGCGGCTCGCGTAATAGTGCGTAATTATCGACCAAGCCTTGATGAATATTGCACAACCACGTCATGGTGTCTCCCCGCTGCGGTGGTCTAGTGGCTAAGGCACTCGGCTGCTGACCCGCAGGTCGCGGGATCGAATCCGGCTGCGGCGGCTGCATCTCCGATGAAGGCGGAAATGGTTTAGGCCCGTGTGCTCAGATTTGGGTGCACGTTAAAGAACCCCAGGTGGTCAAAATTTCCGGAGCCCTCCACTACGGCGTCTTTCATAATCATATGGTGGTTTTGGGACGTTAAACCCCACATATCAATGAACTTTCATGTCTTTACATCGTCAAATGCCATAATGACGTCACACATTTCGGTGCTGGGAGCGTAACCTCCGGCCATGCCATGATAGATGTTGCCCAACCAAGCCGCGGTGCCATGTCTTCGCACGGTCCAGTGTCACAATGACCTCACAAATTTCTTTGCTGGCTGTACCTTCTCATTCGGCCGTGTCTATCTTTATGTTGTGCAGTCATACCCACGTAGCGTCTTGCCTAAGTTTACCTTCGGTCAGTAGCTAGCAGTACCCTCATTCTTCGGGGCCCGTCTCTAGTAGTTCGAGCAGCTTGTCCTGAATTGAAATAACAAAAATCTAAACAATCGTATCGGGTCAGTTGGTATGGATCCATCTTGGTAGGAAGCGCAGCAACTATTGCACGGAAGCGCTTGTATTGTGTGTTCCGTGTAATAGTTGCTGCGCTTCCTATTA